>OZ010737.1:181123336-181723336 GCA_963932295.1 Tipula lateralis | reverse complement strand
TGACTGAACTTTTACAATCTTCTTTGGATCAACAAATCAGCAAAGATCCCAGTCGTTCTTAAACTATGAAAGACGCACTTCAAGCATCTTACTGGTCATTCTCAATGGGCACTGCTCCTTTATTAATCAAATCTTTTGAATGAAAATTCGGAACATCGTAAACTGCAAACAGTGTGGGGGAGGAGAAGATGAAACTGTTAAGCACTTCTTGGGCTCCCGTTCTTCATACTCTTCCGATAGACTGCACTGTTTTTGATCGCAATTCCCATTTGAGGATCAACTGACGACCTTGACGATACCAGATATTTTAGACTTCATTAGAAGAACAAACAGATTTTGGGACTTAGAGTGTACGTCTGGAAAGGCATGTCACAAAAGCATGCACTAATTTCAATTATTATAAAATGGGAGCCTCACTGTACTCAACTCATGATCAGAAAGTCATGATAACAGGCTATTATGTTCCCCAATGGCTGGCATGAATATGAAAGACATAGATATCAAAGTACACTAAACGATTTCGAAGTATTTTGAAGTGCATTGTTAGGCGCAGTGTTGCCATTTGGTCTATGTAATATCGACTTGACTTCGTAAGACCACCAATTGACAACATAATATCGCGTGCTTACTTACCTAAATAATCACAATTGTTTCAAGTACACTTAAGTACTTAAAGCATAACATTGTATAGCAAATTCATGGTAACATTGTGTAAATTTGATGATCATTGCTGATTAGACTGAGCATAAACACTAACGATGATGATGGTATTGAGTGCAGTACAATGACACTAATAAATGGTTTATTGTTTATTTTAAGGTTACCGATGTTTAAGGGCCATTGGATTTTTAAGTGGTTTAGCAGCTGGAGTTAGTTGTATATTATGGTTACAAAAACAAAAAATCACCTTACTAGGAAGTCCAGCTGATTCAGGTAAGTCGAGAGAGATTTGAGTTGTTTGCTGTTTTGTTTACTCATAAATTACGTTTTCACAGCATTAGCAGTAATATCAGGATTATTTGGTGCTATATTAGGATCAGCCCATCCAATTGCATCCGCACTAGTATCAGCATTTTCAGGCGCACTAATTGCTGGTGCAATAATGGCAATATGCATTGCAACAATGCCCCTATACGAGTTTGGCGAGCGTGAAGTAATTGTTGCGGTTGGCGGTGGTGCAATTATATGCGCGGTCATGACACTATGTTGTGCCAAAATTATAACGATCATTTCGTCGAGTATTGTCGGCTCGGCGATGATTATTTGTTCGATAGATTTTTTTATGCACGGTTTAGATACAGTTAATTGGGTAAGGCGTAATACCTTAATCGGTTTTAGGATATATATAACAAATTCAATTTTTTTTCAGTTTTTAAATATGATACCGAATCCGTCTCCGCCACCCTGTTGGGGTGGTATACTATTATGTGCATGGCCGGTTGCGTCCATGATTGGAATATTAGTACAATCGTTTATAACCGCATGGCGGATAGATCATCAGAAACCGCCGCGAAGAAGAAGACGGGGTGAACAACATCGGGGTCGGCAAAATTCACGGCCCCGGGAAACGCGGGAGGAGGCTAGACAAAGAAAATATCGTTATTTATATCAAGTGCGGACGGCACATGGCGATATTATATCACAAGTAAGAAATACTTAGTTTTATAATTTGATACCGGCAAGATCATATCATTATGTTGTTGGCATAGACAGTTACATGATTATATTAGATGGTTCGTGGTTGTTCTCAAGTGTGGCTGAAAGGATCGATCATTCGATGCATAGTCTAGCGACACATCTAGGAGACATACCACTTCTTTCGAAAATATTAGAAAAACGAGGTTTAAAACTAAAGCTGGTGTCTTAGTTATATGCCCTGGTAACTGTGGAGAGGACATTCAACAACACCAAAAATCGCTAGAAACGATTCGAAATGTATCTGCCTGTAGCATAACGCGTACAAAAGCAGGTGCAAAGGTCCTAAAACACTTGCACGTTAGTGGCGAGCTTGAGAATTGGATATTTTCTCAACAAAACGATCGTGTCTGATGGGCTGTGGTAACTACCACAGGACGCTCACCACTCGATTTCATTGAAGTAAATGTTAAATGATAAGAAAATGTTCATTACTTCACAACAATGGCCACAATATGGTCTCAAAATCAACGAGTCAAAAACCAAATATCTAATCTCTGGTTTTAGAGACCAAGACACAATTGATTTCAGTAGTGGTAGCCACACGTTTGAAGGAGTGATGAGATTCAAGTATCTTGGATCTCTCATCACTCACGATAATAGTGTGGGCGAGGATATCAAGGTCCGCCTTGCCGCTGGCAGTCGGGCTTTGTATCCTCTACGTCCACTGCTGGAATCAAAATATCTTGCAAATGCGGATAAGCTGAAACTGTACAGAGTGTTGATCAAACCCATTGTCATGTATGGATGTGAGAGTTGGACCTTGACGGATGAGTACGAAAAATGGCTTCTAACATCCGAGAGAAGAATCATGCGTTTGATATATGGCTCAAAACGTCGATGGCACTTACCGAGTTCTTTTCAATCACGAGAGAGAACTGCATTTCGGTAGGCGAAGAGGTCGCTGTCGGCGACGATGGCTTCACGGCGTAGAGAGCGATCTGGCATCTTCAAATTATCTACAACGGTTTGAAGAGCTGGCTCGTGATCGAAATCGATGGAGTCAGATTGTTGACATGGTACGGGCCAATAATGGCCTGTAAACACCGGCAAAAAAAAATTCCTTGGACTTAAACTGAATGGATTTTGCCATATGGTTTATTCTGCAGGCCAAAGTATTAACTAAAAAATATGGGACCGTCGTCGCCTTAAAAATCGATAAATTTACAGCATTTTTAATTTGTAACACTTTGGGTGCCGACCTCTGTATCTACCATGAGAGTATCTCTTCTATCGTACCTACTGCAGCATTAACCACTCTGATGCTCTGAGATTGAGAAGGGTTTGAACTAGTCAGGTGACAATCAACTATGTTGGGCATAATACGACATTTTAACTGCTACGCGAAAGAGAACGTGAAGATTTAACTAACACATTTGAGAAGTTGGTGGCTATTTAATCTTCAATTTATTAAGTGAAGCGATGGGAAGGATGAATTGTTCACTCGTATTATTGTAAAACTCTCAATTGACTTAGCTCTTTAATTTGTACATTTTTATGTATAAAAATCAAATTCATCTGCCCTACTTTCCATTAAACCATTTAAATCTTTGTAAAAATCTACACACGTGTCCTGATCTGAATATGCTTCAATTAGCTCCAAATCGTCGTTTACTCGACTTTTCCGGAAATGATCGATTATTACCGGCTTATCTCCATTTATAACAAGTAAATATTTTAACTTATAAATCGTATTCTTCTCCATAATCGATGACACACAATTAAATAGTATCATTATTGTGTTCTGCAGTATTTTGAGGTTAACTACCTGTAAAGATTAAGATATAGTTCGATTAGTGAATCAATATTCAAACATGACTGTACATATATTGTTACGACTCTCTTCGGCTGATCAAGATTAGTCAAACTTACTGCACAAACTTAGCCACTTGAGAGGTTGTCTCAAAACAACTATCAGTATCCGAGGTGTGCCGAAGAGATAACATCTCCCACTCACTTGAACCGCAGCTTCTCATTTGAGCGCATACTCTAACCATATGACCATTGAGTATTACTGGTGGGCATATATGTTACACTACTCTGGTTTAATTTTATACGTCCCGAATAGAAACATCAAACTGTTCTCCTCTGTTCGAAATAAACCGATGTAGTTGGCATCTAAAACAATGGAAGTCGTTAATTAATTTGTGTTGTGTATCCTGCACAGCTCAACGATTAATTGTGATTCGAGAAGTTGTGATCTGAATTGAAGCAGCCATTTTAGAGCGGCGTGATCGATTCTGAGCAGGAATGGTTGGCCACACAAATATTTATGAAAACGCTTAACTTCGCCTTTATGATTAGTGCGATAAAACAAACGTGAAACGTTGTGTTCTCTCGATCATCTGGCCCATTTATCAGGGTACTATGTCTCAAGTGTGTCATCGATTTGTGATAAATTCCCGTGGTTCTTTGAAAATTCTTATCTCTTCTTCGACGACAGATATTCTGGGTTCGAATACCTTCTGAAGATTTTCGGTTGGCTCCAACTTTGATCCGAATTAGATTTTATTGTGATTCTCATGTGCTTCTTCCATTAAGTCCCCCAACCTTAGTACAAATTCGACTTTTGCGCCACCTATACCAGCATTCCGTCGACGGGAGTACTTACTTCAACTGGGAGTGACTAAGCTCATTAATAACCAGAGTTTATATAAACTTTCCACAAAACCGTAGAGAGTCGTAACAATATAAAAAATTAAATACCTTCACATTAATCAATTCGTCGAGAAGTTCAAAAATGTTAGGTGTATCCTTTGGACTTTGCTTGTCTAAATCGAATCTTTGACTCAGGTCTTCATGAAGTGTACAATTCATGAATTCAATCGAACGATAGTTACACATTTTTAGCATTTCAATAAGCTTACTATTTACTTCAATGCTATCAAAGGTTAAAACGTTTATCCAAAGGCCAATGAGTATAAACGGTTTGATCGTTTTATACTGTCCAAGTTCCAAATTTAAATCGTTTGACATTTTGCCAAACGAGATTTTCAACCAATTTATAAAATTTTCGATGAAATTGAACAAGTTGTCATTAATAATTATAAACGAACATGAACATAATCGTTGTATAATTTTCAGTAATTCGGTTTGATGGTAGTTACCACTATAGAACCATTGGTTCGTCTCAAACTGAAAAACATTTGGTTTTATAAATTTAATTAGCAGCTCGTACAAAATTTCGGAACATGTTCCACTAGGATCAGTTTCTCGTATTAGGATAGTAGGTGGAGTAGTCGGTACGGTATTTTGTCGATATAAAAATGTATAAATATTTTCAATATTTGATAGCTTGGTGGGATAGGCGGCGTGTCCATAATATCCTATCTTCTTGATAGTTTGTTGAAAATGATACATCAAGTACTCTAGAATTATCTTATTTGACTTATTGTAGCACTGTTTATCGCCTAAATACATGTTTAAATGAAAGGTATCACATTCGTCGTCGTATCGTTTCGATTTAATTGCTTCATCAAGCATACTATCGATTAACTTGTGAAATTCACAATTTTCATACTCATATCGATTGTCATCGATTGCCATTTTGAAATTAATTAAATCGGAAATATTAAAAATTTCTCGCTTCTGAGTTCTATGATAGTCCAATATAAGATTAACGAGTAGAATGGCATTAGGATTATAGAACGGTTCATCCATATAGTTTAAAAATCTCGGGTGTAGAAATTTAAACGGTTTTTTAAGTTGTCGCCGAAATGGAACCTCGATAGTAAATGGTAGATCATTTGGTACCATCCAAACTAATTTCATTGGTTCGATCCCATTATTGATATGTAAATCATAATCCCATGTACATCCGATTGAATCGAAACATAGTGGATCCTATATGTATGAACAAAAATGTATATATTACATCGGTTTTCATTTAACTTATATTTTACAAACCTTTATAAATGTGTCATATATATGTGTCGGTATGAATACAGCCTCGATATTGCATAGTAAAAATGTATCAAATTTTAAGAGTTGCTCCAATTGATATTGGCATTTCACAATGTTAAAAGTTTCATTACCATTGTTACTATCGTCAGAATCTGAATTATAATCATTGCTCCCATCTGAATCGGACTCGCTGCAGGAGTCGTAAAACTCAATATTGTCATCTTCGCTAAAAATATATTACAAAATATTAAAAACTTCAGGACCAATATTGTGGTGTTTGTAGATAGCTTGGTTAGGATCATTTTGCTCTTAGAAAAAAGGAAAGCTAGGAAAACATGGCAACAAACGGTTCGCAGCAACAGTGAAAAATAAACGTGAACGTTTGGCACAAATGAAGCATTTGTGCCAAAGATTGAGGCGGTTAAAAGTAACCGTATAATTTTGCAATGTAAACGTTGTCAGCGATATGACCACACTCAAAAGTTCGGCCAACACTAACCTAGATGTGTTAAACCCAGGACTATTGCAACAAAGTGTTCAAACTGTGCACAAACCCATCCTGCAAATTATCGATGATGTCTGGTGGTATACTATATCTGCAAGTAGCATGAACGATGTCTGATATCTAGACCCACTCACCTAGGCAATCTTACTTAAAAATTCAGAATTAACAATTTTATGAAACAATTCATCCGGATAACCAAGCAATACCATGAATGCCAGCATTAACAATCCCCAAAACCCAGCTTACCATAGTAGAAATTACATTTACGCCTTCAGATAGGAGCGGTGTATTGTCCACCCATATAACCTGAATAAATCGAACTACTTGAATATTCTACAACATTTCAATGGGCTCTAGGCTTACACCAACCAGAGGTAACGAACTTAAAAATGGAATACTAGAAATGGGATGTAATGTACATTCCACTGGCAAGCCAACATATTGGACCACACGGATGCAGGTAAAATTTCTGATCTGAAGTTAAAATTTCTGTAGCGACAAGATAATCAGAAAAGAAACGAGACCAACTCTTGCCAATAAAACAACTGATTGGGAGAGCTTGAGATCTGAATTAAAGAGTTAAAAACTACTAAAAACGGTTTAGGAACACGAAAAAGAGGTAGACATCTTCACTGATATCACTCAGATAGCCGCTTGGAATAATAGTAAAGAAACAATATCTAAAACCATTGGTAAACGTTATCCAAGAGAAATTCGGAATCTCGTCTTAGAAAAAAGGAAAGCAAGGAAAATGGCAACAAACGAGAAGTCCATCTGACAAGACGACCCTAAATAACAAATCGCAACAGCTTAAGCGAGAAATTCAGAAGCTAAATAAATACTTCGTTTTTTTTGTATCTTGGAAATAGCTGATAAAAATACGAGTGGTTAAAGCTGCGACAAATGAAGCGGAATGGTTCGAATCACAATAAGGGGTAGGATGCAAAAAGTGATTTTTCACCATCGATCCTTTGCGGGCACTGTCGTTCGTTGTGTGAATGAACATATCTGAGACTCCCTGTTGAGTTTAAAATCCATGGACCATCCCATGTTCCATGTCAATACTATTGGCAGGCGTGAACAAATTAAAAGTTGAAGAATTTGCTAATCATCTGGCTAATATTTTTAAACCGAATGAGACTGAATCGGATATTATAATCGAAAATGAAAGCAATGATTATGGGGGTGAAGTCCTTCTAACAATCCAGAAAGAAGTTCATAGTAAGTAAGAGTTAGAGTTAAACTAACTTATTTGCTTAATGCTGTTATTAGATTACGGCATCTTCCTTCAGGATAAAAAGTTGTGGAAGTTATTGTAAACCGTTCAATGATGCTACATCGTATTCGATCTTATGGAAAGACTACTGCTAAGTACAATGAAGCCAAAAATTGAAAGTAGAGATCTAATACCGGAATTACAGATATTATAAAAAAGGCATAAGATAAACAAATTTGTTCGACCTTATTTCGACACGAGGGCTTAATACATAAACCAAAGGTTATGAGATCATATGTTGATCTTTTGAGATCATCTGAAAAACTTTTAGAGTAAGACAAGAAGATGAGTATTCGGAACTGAGAGATGTAAGGACAGGAGTCACACAAGACAGCATTTTGGGCTCAGTCCTTAACCTACTATATACAAGTTATATACCACAGTCCGATCACGTAAGCATATCAAAGTTTGCTGACGACACCGCTGTACTTATAGCAACAGAGCAAACTTCAGTGTGCAGGTGAAGAAATTTGTCAGTGAACCAAACGATGCAAATCAAACTTTATGAATGAATCCACCGTCAATCATCTTAAACGATGTGACAGTGCCGTATGAGAATTCTGTTAAATACTTGGGTATGACACTTGGGGATTTTAAGCTTAAATGGAAAAAGCAAGTGAAGGAGAAAAGAAAAGAGCTTAATCTTAATGTATCGGCTAATCGGACGAAGGCTCAAACTAAGCATACACAACAAAATACTGATTTACCAACAATTCATAAAATGAATCTGGCTATATGATTTCAGCTTTCGGGCTGTAAGAATACTAACATCAAATGTATACAAAAATTTCCAGTATTAGGTAGGGGATTAAAAAGCTTTGCAACGAAGCAATCCGGAAGCCTCTCGGCTACTGGATAATGAACATTTGGGTAGAAGACTTAAAAGAAAGAAATCGTTCGAGCTCGTTAGTATGTGAGCAGCTACCTATATTAACCACCGACAGGCTTCAGATGTAAATTGATAGTTAGTCTGGAAAGACTAGTTGCAATAATAATAATAAAATAATAATATTTTCTAGGAGCGCATTATTGGCGTATAGGGATGGTAGTACTGTTAAATAAACCTACTTATATCAATTGTATGCTTCCGAGACCATCTGTATTTCATCAAAGTAAATTCGTCAGGTAAAAATTCCATTCTAATCACTCAATTTTAAATTTCAACTGATGACGTCACTGAATGGCTGCTTTCAAATATGTAACAGCAAACTACTGTATACCTCTTACCGACACCATTGGCATTCACTAATGCTAAATATATTTCGTTCATGCTCATGTGCAAGAATATCACAAATAAATTGGGAGATGAGTCGATCAACATCGGGTCATTTACGAACTTCATTTGATGCTCACGATTATAGGAATGAATTGGTTTAAAATCATTAGGGATAAATTCGATAAAACCTTTTCAGATCTAACGCAAGATGGCATTGACACAGTATGGCAATGAGACGGTTACAGGTGAGACTTACTGTCAAACCATAATTTAAATAGGGATTGACTAGGAGGATAAAGTTCGCTAGTCACAGTGTGGCACAGCCAGTTATTCGACCGGAACCGTTTAGCGGAGACAAGATGATATCACAGAGGGTTTTTTTTACTGTTTTTGCACAACAAACACCTAGCACTACTAATAATAAGGATGGGAAGGAATTAGGAAGGATGGAGGTTGGAAGGGACTCAAGGAATAAGGATTTTAGTCTACAAGTTTCATACTTTTGGTATTAAGTTTAAATCTCTGTAAATTATACACCAAAGGAAACGCTCCACAATTCAGCTCGTTCCACATTAGCGCACTCCGAACAACAAACGAGTTCTGGAACCTATTGGTCCTGGTGAATTTAATTTCCAGATTATATCTGTGTAGTCTCCTTAAGTTGCGCGTGGGTCTTGATAAACTAGGTATAAGTTCGTAAAGTTCCGATGAGCAATGACCATGAAAGTACTTGTTTAACACACATAAAGCTCCCACATTTTGCCTGTGGGAAAGTGAATCGAGATTTGAAGATAAATTTACATCCGTGATCATTCGAGATGCTCGACCTTGGACTCGATCGAGTGCAGCCAGATGTATTTTTGGTGCTCCAGCCCAAATGTTGAGAATTATACTCTAGTCTGGGTCTTATATAGGTCTTGTAAATTGAAAGTGTTTCAGATGGTGTAAAATAAAACTTACATCGTCGTAGAAATTCAAGACATCTAGCTGCAATAATCGCTGCTTTGGTATTTGTTGGGATTGAATTCAACCCTGTTGGCTTCACTCCATTCCAGAATTGTAATGAGATCACGCTTAAGGCGATCACTTATAGCAATTCTTTCTGCGAGAACATCGTTTCGCGATGAAGAAGAAGGTAAGCAGTATGAGGAGGAGAGTGAGCTGTCATCAGCATAAGAATATATTGGATTGAGCGTTGATGATAGAAGATCATCGATGAAAATTAGAAAAAGAGTTGGAGAAAGGACGGATCATTGAGAGACACCAGCGTTTAAAGAATGTGGAGTGGAAGTCGTGCCATCCACCACCACTTAGATTTTACGACAGAAAATAAAATTCTCAACCCATAGAATTAAAGAACCGTGAAGGCCAACTGCCCTCAGTTTGCACAGTAAACCCTTGTGCCACACGCGATCAAATGCTTTTGAAATATCAAGCGCAATGACTTGTGATTCACCAGATTGATCGATACTCCTGTTCCATTTTTCAGTGATGACGTTAATTAAGTCTCCGGCTGAGCGTCCTCGGCTAAAACCATACTGACGATCTGAAATTAGGTGGTGATCTTCCAAATAATTCATCAGTTGAATATTGATTATCGTCTCAGGTACTTTGGAAAGCACCGAGACAATAGCGATTGGACGATAATTCGAAGGGTCCGACTTGCTGCCTTTTTTCGGCGCGGGATGTACGTTAGCAATTTTCCAAATGGAAGGGAAAATGCCAGAAGACATAGATCGGTGGAACAAACATGAAAGTGGCTTTGACAAGAATTTACAATAATATTTGAGTACAACTGGGGGAATACCATCCGGACCGGCTGACTTGTTGGGGTTAATGTTTGCAACAACCGTGATTGTGCCAAGGATTGTTTAACTTTTTTGGCTTAGAGAAACTGGAAGGAATGAACTGTTCCATTCCTGTGAGAATGACAGTAGACACCAGAATGACTGGTTGAACCCTCTCTTGACAAGTCCACGACGTTGGAAATTCCGCTGTAATAAGCCGATGGTCAGAATTCCCCAAAGGAGAACCGACATAGATAATGTATTTCTCCGCATTTATCGTTGACCTGATCTGGAATCAGATTATCGTTGACCTGATCTGGAATTCTGGTAGGTTGATCCACAAGCTGTGTAAATTGGTTTAAAGCTGCAAACATTTCGGCCACCTCACCAGCCAGTGTAACGAATTTCGAATAAGGAAGCCATTTGTCATTCTGGACGTTGAAATCACCTGCCACAACGATTTCAGCATTTGGTGACTTCTGAAGGATGTGCCCAATGGAATCTGACAGAATATCAAATCCTTAATGAGCTGCGCTGTTTGAAATATTTGGGCTTCGATAAAGGCCATCGAGTGTGTTTCGTGATGTGGATTTCAACCCAAATAAAATTGAAATCAATATTCGCACTTTAGTTGATAGAATCAAACAGCTTCAAGCACTATAAACCCGAGTTAAACTATTCACTTTTTCCTCACTGGTAACATCATATTATGATACCTTAGAGAAATAGAACTGTGTACTTCCCAAAGTCGTTGTTGTTGCGATTCGGAAGTGAAATCTGCGGAACATGGCATGTGTCATTGCACAGCTGTTAACAGTGAGAAAGTTAAAAAAGCCTGACGATAGAATTGGACGGTTAGCGTATAAGTAAACAGAGTATACATTCAAAGAGATTTTGAACTATTTTCGCCATCTAACTCCTCCTCAAAGTACGCCACTGGTGATAACTATATATTGTTTGTTTTAATGAAAATGAATTCAACTCAGGAATAGAATTGTCCGATCGCGGACGGCATTAAGTTCAATACTTAGAGTGGTTTATTGTGATCGACCGGCTTGTGTTCTTGTGTTAACTGAACTTTAAAAGTCTTAAGACCTAAGTCAAGCATAAGTTTTCTTCAACACTACGGACTACACCATAATATTATCAGTCGTTCTTGAGTGACGCAAACGGTTTCGATTCTTCACATCACTAACTTGGTTCAACAGCACAAAATAACAGGCTATTCAAAATGAAACCTCTTATTGAAAAACCCTTTACAACGCGGAGTGGTTATATAATTTCTACGAAACAATCAAACATAACAAATAACAACACCATTGTCAGTATACATCACGTCTAACCACTGCCAATACCACTGTTCGCCACATATACACCCACACAAAATCGAATCACTGTATAAAGATACACATTCATCACTTACATTAAGTCGATTTGATTAATTTTGGCTTCATTCATTATAACTTGCTTGCATGGTATTCCATCCGCATATGCTAATCCAATCGCATAAATGATTACAAGTATGAGAAGGCCAAATCTGATGTCACTACCACAATATAATTAGCTTGAACAAAATCTCTAAGTATTTAAGTATACGACTGAAACGTTTATGTTTTGATTTTGCTTTATGCGCCCAACTAAATTGGTCGACGGATCACGAGCAATTCGTGATACACGAGTACGAATACCATCAGAATCTTAATAAACCGATTATATTTTTGTTTCTTTACTTCATGATTTTCGTCATCTAACGATAAGACGTATCGTACACACAAATTTTTTCGGCAATCCAGAGAACGCATGCACTCTCAAACGTATCATTTTTCTCTTTTAATTAAAAATAACTTTTACATAGTTGATGCTAGCGATGTTATTATGAATGCTCGTACTTACTTAAAAATCTAGTTAAGTATAGTTAACGCAGTGTAGTCTTTATCTTAACACGATTTAGCGCAATTGGTAAAAGTGGACGTTTTTCACAACAAAGTTCCGTCCGGTTCCGTTTTTGGTCGGATTAAGATTTTTATTTGTAAACTAGTGGCATAGCTCAGGACAAAAACAACTTAAGAGCTTGACGACATAACCGTTTGGGCAAGTAATTCACTGGCTAGATGAACGACTTTCTGTTAAATGTTAGGTTTGGCTGTTGTTGCCAACATGTCTGAATTGCAGGCTTGATACGTTATTGTTGCATGTTTGGTTTATCGAGTTAAGACGATTCAAGTTAGACAATTCTTTGGCGTATGTTAAATATATATTTATTCTTGTTATAAATCTTGCTGTATATCTTTGCTTCGAAAACGATTGATGTCCACTCCCGAAGGGCCGTGAAACCTGCTTCACCGTTTGTTTTTGACCCGTCCGTATACCACACCATTTTTTTGTTCTTCCCGTCACTCAGAATCAATTGGCCCATTGTGACATTCCTTCCCAGGCGTATACACTCTCAGTCCCGAAATCTGTTTGTTCTTCTAATGAAGTCTTCCTCCCCGTCCCCAAACTGTTCGCAGTATGAAGTGTTTCGAATTTTCATTCGAAACATATGACTATTCAGGGAGGAGTGCCGCAGGAGAATGCTCAGCAAGATCCTTAAAGTGCGTCTTTCATAATTTAAGAAAGAAACCTCCAAAGTGATAATCAATTTCTTGTTTAAGAAAGAGATAGTGACGTCACTCCTAGAGTGGGTTTAGGTCCCACAAAGGTGGATGTTGCACCCAATTGGGCCAATTTATTGGCCAATATATTCCCTTTGATACCCATGTGACTGGGTATCCAGTGAAATCTAACTTTATTTAGTCTGCCTAGTCGATTTAAGGCACTAATCGTTTCCAAACCAAGTTTCGATGAAACGGTATTGGAACCAATCACCTTTAGGGCAGCCTGACTGTCAGAAGGGATGCAGATACGACGATCTCTGCAATTTATCCCTTTTACAAAGAGTGCTGCTTTCAAAATTGCAGCAATTTCCGCCTGAAAAACAGAATCGTACCTACCAAGCGGGATAGATAATTCAACCTTAGGATTTTGTATGTTTTTTCCAAGTAATCTTCCGATCTAACCAGACCCCCAGATACTTAACTTCCGGAGAGAGTAAGTTCGTGTGAGCTCCAATTTTTGGAACACTAAAGTTTCCAAGACTTCTGCGTCTAGTGAAATGGACCATCTCAGTTTTCCTAGGATTGACTTATAGACTCTGGTCACTACACCAGGCTACAACTATGTTAATCGCAGAGTGCATGCGCTCACATATTACATCCGTGCACATATTTATACCTACCAGTATTATGGCAAAATCATCACCATAACCCTGGCAGAAATCCGTTGTCGTTTAGTTGGACTAGGAGTGAGTAGACCACAAGACACCACAAGAGTGGAAATAGAAACCCTCCTCCCTGGGGACATCCCTTTCGGGCGGTCACCGTAGGATAATTTCCAGTCCTTCCTATAGGAGACCCGAGAATATCCCGTCTGGACCTGGTGTTTTAAATTTTGAGAAAGAACCGATACTCCATCGGACTCTGTCTTTTGTCACCACCTTCGACACCAAACTCGAATCTCTGAAACTTGGTAGTTGATTTCCATCAACTTCATTTGAATTCTCACTTTCGGGAAAATGAGTTTTCATTAGTACATCTAAAGCTTCCTGATTTGTTCTCGTGTGAGTTCCATCAGGTTTCCCTAGAGTTCCGATAGGTACCCTCATGTTTCCACAGAGAACTTTCTTGAGTTTAACGGTTGCCGTAAGGCTATCCACTTCCTCACAGGCGGATCGCCATTTCGATGTTTTTTCACTTTGGATACATTTAGTGTACTCTCTTTGTGAAGATTTGTACAAGTCCCAATCTACCGTTGAACAGGTGGTCATGGCTTTGTTTAGAAGTTTTCTTGTTTGTTTCCTCAGTCTGCCCAATTTCCTAGTCCACCATGGGGTCCCAGTTCTTTTAGGCTTACTTAGAGGATAACTCTTCTCATAGGCGCTAATTAGTGCTTCTTTAAGTTTGTCAGCAGCCCTTTCCGTTCCCCCACACTTTCTGATTTTAATTACAATTTCTGATTACTTTGATTCTGAAAGCTTCATATCCGTGTTTCTTGGGTTCCTAAATTCTATAATTTCAAGTTTATAGCTGGTTAGAGAGAAGGAGATGTAGCGAATACAATACCATGCAAAGGCATATCCCTTTTCTAGTGAGTGTACTTCTCGGTTCCACTCATCTCAGTCAGGAAATTTAACAATGGGGGCGGAAATAATTCCAGAACTCGTTTTCCCCTTTCCCATAAAAACACCGAGAGTGGTTTTCTTTTGGGAAATGATCTCTAAATTCTATATAGCAAAGAGACTACATAATGCGGTCACGTTAGATTTCACGTTTCATTAAATCGTTGGTTTGTGCCAACAATATAAGAAGAGCTCAGAGACGATTTGGGTGAAAGTCATGGAAAATTGAGAAAATGGTAACTCATGCAGAAAAGCCGCAAAATTTAACCCACCCACGACTTAATATACATTCGAGGAGCTCCACCAAATCCACCATATAAACGTAAACCCAACTGTACAAAACTACTTTATACAGTCGGCTCCATCGCCAACTAAAACCAGCTACTACAAAAAATATTTTGACCGATTCTGAATCCACCTACCTAGTTCCTCATACGCGTCACAAACTTCTTGTTACTTAAAGTACAACCTCAAAGTACAACAGGGATAACCAAGATGAAAATATTTGTGTTTCATGTATCGATGCCGTACTCGATACATGATACATGACCTACTTTATGTTCAACATGGTCACGAGCTAAGATTGAATACCCTCAAATACCTATGAGGTATCCACTAACGCCATGAATAGATTAGGAGTAACTTAGTTGAGCTATCTTACGACCTTATTCGATTGGTATGGCGAAATGAAGCTCTATACCTGGAAAATGGAAAGTAGCCGCATTATGCTCGATCTTCGAAAAGGAAGAATACCAATCACTGAAGTTCATTATCTTGGTACGAATTACTCCTATGGCAGAGAAAATTATCGGTTAGTACCAACGAGGATTCCGTCCTAATCGTTCAGTCACTGATCAAGTTTTATCATAAATGATTCTTTCCAAGTTCTATGAAACTCCTAACAGTGTACATTTCAAGCAAGCCTATGATTCGATCGATCGAGAAGACTATGCACATCGTTCGTAAATGTGAAACGCTTCAAGACAACATTTTACTCCGACAGTCAACTTTTGGCATTAACAAAAAATATCTGTGTGATTGGAGTGAAAGTGCTTACCTTACTTCCGTTGGGCTTATTACAAACCCAAATGTCTGATCTCCAATGTTAATGACCGAGTCCACTTCTGAAATCGAAATATTTTCCTGAAATTGTTCAGAGTATTGATCAGACCCGTTGTAATGTATGAATGTGAAGGTTAGACCTTGACGGATGAGTAAGAAAGATGGCTTCTAAGATTCGAGAGAAGAATCATCTGTACAGCTTCAGCTTATCCGTATTTGCAAGATATTTTGATTTCAGCAGTGGACGTAGAGGATACAAAGCCCGATTGCCAGCGGCAAGGCGAACCTTGATATCCTCTCCCACACTATTATCGTGAGTAATGAGAGATCCAAGATACTTGAATCACTCCTTCAAACGTGTGGTTTCCACTACTGAAATCACTTGCGTCTTGATCTCGAAAACCAGAGATCAAATATTTGGTTTTGGACTCATTGAGTTTGAGACCAACGGAAGCTGAAAACTGTTCCAGTGGATCAAGTATATCTTTCACTCTGTTGCCATTTAATCCAATCACACAGATATCATCTGCATACGCAAGAAGTTGATTGGATTGTCGAAATAAGATATTGTCCTGAGGTGTTTCAGTTTTACGAAGGATGTATTCCAACATGAGATTAAAAAGTATCGGGGACAGCGCATCTCCTTGTCGAACACCAGAAGTAATTGCAAAAATTCTCGAAATCCTGTTCTCAACTTTAACACAGCATTGTGACTGTGTTACTGTCGTTTTACACAGATGTACGTATTTGCTTGGTATTCCTAAATATTCAAGCGCGTACCATAGCCTCTCTCGATTGATCGAGTCATAGCTTGCTTGAAATCTAGGAATACCTGGTGTACATCGCGAGATGTTTCGTAGTACTTGGAAAGAATCATCCGTAGCGAAAAAACTTGATCAGTGACTGACCGATTTGGACGGAATCCTCCTTGGTAGTCACCGACAATTTCCTCCGCCAGAGGAGTAATTCTTCCCAAGATAATGTATGACAGTAACTTATATGCTGTGCAAAGGAGAGCTATACCGCGATAATTCTCACATTTCAAGCGATCACCCTTCTTGAAAATTGGGCTTAACGCGGCCACTTTCCATTCTTCGGGCATAACTTCATTTCGCCATACCAATCGAACAAGGTCGAAAAGACAGTTCCACAAAGTTAGCCCTCCGAATATCAAGAGCTCTGAATTAATGCAATCAACTCCAGGTGAACGATTTTTCTTTAATTTCTGCATGGCCATTGTGAATTCCTCATAGGATGGATCCTCAATGAACATCTCCGCGGTCTGTATTTGAGGGTATTCAAACACAGCTTGTGATACATGTGGAACATTAAGTAAATCAGAGAAATGTTCACGCCATGTATCGAGTACCGCATCGACGTTAACACAGAGGTTTCCATCCTGGTCCCGAATGGCAGTTGACCGAGATCTTAAGGTATGGTGCAATTCGGTGATTCCTTTAAAGAAACCACGCGAGTTGTGCTCATTGCTGAGTTGTTGTACTCTTAAGACCTTGGCCTTCCACCATTCGCGCTTTTTCTGTCTACAAATACGTTTAGCTGTCCTCCTAGCAAGAACTGCTTTGTTTTTTCTTGCAATTGTAAACCGAGTCTGAGGTTCATTGTGGGCTATATTGCGTTGCTCAACAGCAAGACGACACTCCTCATCAAACCAATCATTTTTGGGCTTAGTTTTCACTATACCGAGAGTGTGCTGGGCGGCATCGACAACCGAGGTTTTCAACACTTCCCAGACACTGTTCACATCATCAGATTGGTAATTGGATTGCATAATGCTATTGCTGACAAGATCTTGGTATTTTCGTTGCGTTTCTTCATTTATCAGACCTTCACAGGAGAATCGCGTTTTATATTCTCCTGTCCTCCTTGACTTGTACGAAAATTTCCATCGTAGCTTTGCAGCAACCATAAAATGGTCACTGCCTACGAATTTTGTTGACGACCGATACGATCTCACGTCTTGAACAACCCGAGCCCGGTCTTTTGAAATTAACACATGGTCAATTTGGCTTCGGGATGTTTTACGTGGATGTGTCCATGTTTCCAAATGGATGTTTTTATGGTTAAAGAATGTACTTGCCACTTTGAGATCATGAGCGATCGCAAAGTACATCATTCTTTCCCCATTTTCGGTCGCAGTTTCGTGTCGAGAGTACGGACCTATGTTATTACATAAGTCGGTCTGATTTCTGCCAGCTCTAGCATTACAGTCACCAATCACCAATTTGACATCGTGCTCAGGTATAGAACCCATCAGATTATCCAGATTATTGTAAAATGAGTCTTTATCTTGGGGTTGGCTTACATCAGTGGGCGCATGTACACAAACAATTGGCAGGTTGGTTAATTTCATGTGCAAGCGAAGCTTACACATTCGATTATCGACTGCTTGAAAGTCCAAGACAGCCTTTTTTACCTGCGGCCCAATGAGAAAGCCAACTCCAAGATTTCCGAGGTTATCTCCACTGTGTAGCAACGTATAGTTTGGGACACATGGACTCCACTTTTAGGCCATCGAGTTTCTTGGAGCGCTACGAGTTCCAGCCAATACTCCTTAATACATGTGATAAGGCCGTCCAACGCGCCAGGTTTTCTTTGTGACTGCACGTTCCACGTGCTGATCCTGAATCTCGTATCCGGGTACTTAAGCGGGGGGTCATTGTTATTTAGGCGGTATCCGATTTTTTTTTTGGTTTTGTTGACATTTTTAACTGTAATTGTTTTTTACGGATGCGGGTTGTCAGCCTAGCGATCCAACCAGATTAAGTCGCCTCCTACGACAAGCTCTGGATACTGTGGTGGTATTCTATGGATCTCATGTTTCGTTCGAAATATTTACGAAACATGTTTGCCCCCAACCACTACGGGCCCAATAATGGCCTGTAAAACCCCATTAAAATATTTAACATTTAAAATGTCAATTAAAAATAATATCTTTGTTTTTTTTTTCAATTTATTTCATTATATAGAATTACGTATCAGCATTACAAAAACGAATACAACCGGGCGGCACTGGACCACCATCGGAGCAATCAACTCGAACCGGTTCAAATGAGCGTAATACACTGCGTAGCGATCGAACACATTTTACTAATTTGCCCGATTCCGATGGGGACAAAATGGAAGTTGTGCACGAGCGTGGATGATGATGCAAGAGATATTTTTTTATTTTTTAGTAATTAATTTAAAAAATAAAAAAATATAAAATTAATAATTAATAATTATAAAAAAAAAATTACCTATATGAATAAATAAAAGTTGTGTGTCAGTTTATTATATATATATATTTATATACATAAATATTATTAATTAATAAATATTATTATAAATTATAATAATATCATAAACAAAAAAAATTCCTTTTTAATTAATTAATTAATTAATTATTTTTTATTTGTAAACAAACAAACCACTACTTTAAAAATATTGTACATATAAAAGACTTTATTATTACTTTAAATATTATATAATTTATATCATTAAAAATGATTAATTTTTAATTAAAAACAAAAATACAAACAAAAAAAAATTATTACTTCGACGGTGCAATGACGATAATAAATAAACAAAATGAACATTTATAATTTGTTTTATGTTTTAAAAAATAATTTTTGGTTTTGAATTAATAAAATCAAACATTTTTATTAAATAGCTCAACAGTTGTACATAATTAAATTATGTTATGTAAAATAATTTAAAATAATTAAATAAATAAAAATTCGGTTTCATTATAAAAAATTTATTATATAAAAAAAATATATCGAGTGTGTACTGTAAAACAGTAAAATAAATATTTTTTATGTTTTAAATTTAATTTAAATAATTAAGAGTTTACATACATGCACACATAAAAAAACAATTTGTTAATTAATATTTTTAAAAAAATTATAAAATTATCTAAATTATTAATTTTAAATTTACTAGTTCCATTGGCATTGATAATCGAGTTGAGGGCGATACTGATTCAGTTTGAACAGGCATCGAATTACTCGAAGAGAAGATATAATGTCCTGATTTATTATACAGCGTGGGCTATTATCTGTTAGTCCTTTTCCTATTTGTAAATATAAAAAACACAATTTGGGATGAAAAGTCAACTTTTAAAGGTTGATATGCCCACCACGGCTTCGTCTACAGGCCTGCAGCGGGCAAAGACCTGAATTTCAGCTCGAATGTCTTAATTGTGTTTTTTATTTTAGCTTTAATTGGGTACAGGGCGGACTTTTAGACTGTCCTAGCTCCTTGTAACTGTCGCGAGCGATCCTTCAAGTAAAGGTTGATAGCTGTCTTAAACCTTTAGTTCGAGGTTTCGGCAGCTTCATCGTCAACCTATGCCCATTAACCGTTCCTCGTGTTACCCGTCCTGGCGTAACAAATGTTGGTTTTCCTTTAATTCTGCAGAACATTTACCATTTATTAATCTATAGAATACGTAGAGTTCAACATCTCTGCGTTGCTGTAGCCTGTCTAGATCTTACTTAAATCTGCAGTTTCGTATTATTCTTATGGCGCGCCGCTTAACTCTATCCAGCAACTGGAGAGCAATGTCATATGCTCCACCCAAATCTGACAGCAATATTCTATACAAGGTGTAATAAAGGTTTTATATATCTGGAGAACCTGATGCAATCTAAAAAATACCGTCTGCCTCTATTGAGGAACCCGAGTTTACGTGAAGCTGATTTGGCCAATGCGATAATGTGTTCATTCCATTTTAAATTGTTGCTAACTTGAACACAAAGTAGACGAATTGAGACAACCGACGAGAATGTAGCCTTTTACCAGAAAAGGAGGTTCGTTGTGTCTTCTTTTACGCGAGAACGTGAATATTTTTTCTCGTTAAATTTGACCTGATTTTTTACTCCCCATTCAAATATTGTACTCAAATCGGAATTAAGCGAAGTGAAAACTTCCAGCTGTCTACCGTTTAACTGTGAATGAGTAGGCTCGATCTCGAATGAAATAGAAGAGTGCAATGTTGAATCATCAGCAAAACTGTGGATAGGTTTCACGGTGCTATCCAACAAGTTATGAATTGCTGAATTGTTTGTGGCCCGTTAGCAGACACGATAACTTACAAATAAGCCCACAAAAAATAAGCAAGTAGTGTATTAAATTCGAGCTTCTGAGTGGCCAATGAACTTTACAATTTCTTGCAATTAAGCAAATTTTGTTGATAATAAATTAATTTTTTGAGGATTTTGTGTGGCATGTCGCTCTGTCTTGTTGAGACCAAAGGTCGTTGACACACAATTCATTCAATTTACGATACAAGTTACGATAACGTTCCCCATTCACTGTAAGGACATTTTGGTCCGACACCAAACAGTCGCTCTTAAAGGATGAAGTTCTGCTTCGTGGATAACATGATGACCCCTCACTCCCCAAATTCGACAATTCTTGTTATTAACTTCAATTTGTGGCGTTCACAAATACGAAGATAGTCACGCCACAATAGTATTTTTTTTTATGTATTTTAAAGGCTTAACTCCTTGAATTAGGAGCCATATTGCCAAATAATGTCTACAATTTTTTTATAAATTTATAATAAATTAATAACAAATATTAATAGGTAATTAACAAAATAATTAATAATAAGTATTATAAAATTACAATAGTTTGAAAAAAGAGGAATAGCCAAACCGAGCCATCCACCTGCTTTCATACAATCAATCAGATTTGTGGCGTTCCTGTGGATATTGTAATTTGCTCTATTTCTGCTGTATTTGGTACAATTTAGCAGGATGTGCTCAATATCCTCAGTTACGCCACATACTTCACATTATTTTCAACCAAATGACGTTTAAACAAACACTCCTTCCAATTGCCATGATTCATTCTGATGCAATCGTCTTTAACATTCTGGTACTCCCTGAAAGCTCCTTATAAAAATGTTTTTTTCAGGGAGTACTACACAATTCACAGTACTTCTTTCCTTTAATTCTGCTCAGCTTGAGCTCATATTCATTTATCCATTTATTCCATACCTCTTTCACAAGCATATCTGCTCTTTCAATCCCTTCGATATTTTTTTGTGATGGAATCCATCGAATGATTACATCGACATTAAAATATCGAATCCATTTAAAACATTTATCCACATACACGTTACCGTCTCTGCTTCCTCCATTATTTAACATTAAAATACGACTCTGGGAGTCAGTAAATATAATTATTTTCCTCCTTCCGTAATTCGTATCCAACTTAATGCCTTCATACATTGCAATCAACTCAGCATTCATTATACAGATGTGTTCATCAAGTCGATAAGACTTGCCAAGATTTGTTCTTTCAACATATATTCCAACATTCACTCTATTATCATTTACACTAGCATCTGTTTAGATGATTTCATATTCGTTATATTGACTTTTAACTCTCTCAAATGTCCGTTTAATCATTATTTCATTCATTCCCTTGGAATAACGCTCCAATTCCATACACACAGTAAGATTGTAAGGTAATGGGTTCGGACCAGTGTTTCCGATGTTAAAAATAATATCAATATTTCCAGATGTAACACTAAGTCTATAAGTTCGTTTATACACCCCACCTCTTTGTAATCTTCTTTTCATTTCACTCAAAAGATCACTCTAATCATCACTCGTACAGTTTCTTTTATTGTAATCCACTCTCTCTTAAAAGGAATAGGTAAATCACCCAATTCAGAATATAGGGTGTGTATTGGGGTTGAGTATATCGCACCCAATACCACCCTTGCACATGCAAAGATGCCACACATTTCAGACAAACGTCTTCATCTGGTGGTTAATTCAGTGCCCTAGCTTAGCTGTCAATGCCACTCTGTGGAGTTCTGGTTTAACTCCCATCATTAGCTGTCACGATTACAGCTCCCAAGCAATATAATCAAATTCTACAAATCGTCCAAGCGTTCAATTAATAAAAGGACGACGGTTGAAATGGCCCTGGTGGTCTGAATTTTTAAAGTTAGTTGAATTTTTTGTTCGTTCGTGTTGGTGAAATATTGAGTTCTTGTGAGTGGTGATGCCTTGTTGATGTTCTTGGTTCGTTACGCACACTTTACCAATAACTGTATCATAATAGGTACGAACAGGATGAAAGTGGTGTTACAGTCGACCTTCAAATCAGATTCTTCAAAACGATTAATAATTTTGCCAAATGCACGCCCAGTTGAACGCCCATGTCAACCATAACTCTCACGTAATTTACGAAATGTCGTTATGTGAACGATTATTTTCACAATAAATTTGGACATTTCAACTGCGTTGTTGTGTTGTTAGCGACTTCATGAAGATAAATGGCATAATTTTTTACTTTTCATATGTCAACCTGTCATGACATATATACATCCGCCATCATCTCTAAGGATCTACAGATGGCTCACCCTGTACATATGCACTCCGATTCACTTGATTTCGGACACTATTAGTTTTAAAAGACGAAATTGATGTGTTTTGATTCAGTAAATTATGGACACCTGGAAGAATTCCTCGTTAAACATTAAGTATCCTATAAGTAATTTATTACTTAAATCATTTATCCATAAAGGATTAAAGTCGAAATTGTTGTAATATTATCCAAAGAATTGGTAGGCCCAAGATAGCAGTCGAGCATCTATGTTACCTGCAAAATAAAGAGACCCATGGAAAAAATCAAAAAGGAAGGAATACTCGAGCTATACTATAGCCAAAGACAGACTTCGAGATTCTTCTTGAATAGTCTTATTTGGCCCTATCAGTTAAAAACCCGGTTAAAATGAGGTCGTCCAAAAATACCTTACGTCGGTCGATTGATACGGAATCCTGACTATCCCGTACGTCGAAAATTACAAAAAACGCCATTAAACGCAGAGCGCAAGGAGAAATAGTTAATGCTATTTTCTTTGATGAAAAAATCAACTATGATGTACCGGATGGATACAACTACTGCTTCCATGGTGTAAGAAAGAAAAAAGAAGGGAAATGGTCTGGAACCATTTCATACTACCAAGCTTTTGATTTGATTTTTCTTAGTACCAAAATCAATGTAGATTTAATTTTATGGCCACCATACTCACCAGATTTAAACATCACGGAAATTGTTAGTTTCTGAGGTCTATGATTTCAGCAGACAATTTAAGATAAAGGAGAATCTTATTGATGCCATCACAGATGGTTTGAAACAATTTTCTATACGGCTTTTGGAGGCCTGCTATAAATCGATCTAAAATCGCATTTCGATAAGATCCACGTTACGTTATTGTAATGGGCAATCAAGTGAAGTTGAGTGTAAATGAACTTAGACCCAAAATTCAATCAGAATTCAATAAAATTGTCAAATTCTGAACCAAAATGTCTTAGCAATAAAACGGTAATTAAATCGAGCACTGGAATGTAGTTGTTGAATATGTACATTACACTTTATATATAGCTTTTTATAGAGTTAAATGTTACAAATGTTTAAGCCCAATGCTATTTATTTAGAGCATCGCTACACCTTCGGATCAGAACGGTCTCGAGCCAATTTAGCCACTACTAACCAAATTCTTTGTTAGCAGTAAAAAGTTTCTGTCCTGCTTCTCAATTTTCACCGCAATAAAAATATTTTCGTTGTCGAGCTTATAAAGCATAATCGTGTCAGTTTATATAAAAACCGATACGATTACGCTTTATCAGTAGTAAAAACTTTCAGATATTTTTCAATTTATGTTTGTTTGGTGGTTTTGTGATTAGCAGGTTCATCACGTAGTCCTATACAAGCTCAAATTTTCCAGATTACTCAATAATTACTGATTCACGATAGTGTCCGTTGGAACGCGAGCCTTATATTAAATTTCTCCTTGTTTCTGGTTTCATTTATTTCAAATCAAATTATTAACTAATTATATAATTATAATTAACGTAAAATTATATTTTTAATTAACAAATCGTCCATATACGAGTTAAAACTGTTTTGTAATTTAAAACAGAATTGCACAAAACAAAACAACAAAAATTATAATCAAATAATAAATAGTTCATATTTTTGCACTAAAACATAACAAATAAATAGCTAAAATAATTTATATAAAAACCAAAACCTCAACAACAAAAAATAAAAACAAATTTATCAAAACAATCAAAATAAATCAAATAATAAAATAAATCAAATTTTTATTAAAATAAATAAATTAATTAATTTATAATGTAATTTTAAGAATGGTCAACTTTATGAACAAAAAATATTCCACATTATAATGAACAAAGACAATATTCAAAATAAAAATTAAATTGTTATTATTATTATTATTGTTATAAAGATCAAGTTTAAATAGTTAGACGCCCCAATAGGGAATTTATTGAATTAGTTCTCTAAACCTTGAATTAATTAACGTATAACCAGATTCGAATAAAAGGTGAACCAGTTGCCTGTCTCAAGGATCATCAACTTGGCTTAAGTATTCTTGTTTATGTAACTTGTGTGCATCCCTAAAAGTATACTATTTATTTATACTAAAACAAATAAACGCGTAAAAGTATGCTATTTTTTATTAATATACGTAATGCATGGGTAACTATTGGACGAAAGTAATATTACGCCTGAATGATACTACCGAAATGAATAGTATCAAGAAATAGCTTATTGGTCAAGAACTCAATCACTTAGGACCGTAATTTTAATGGTTTGATAACATATAGGATCGAATAAAATTGATTACCTCATTTTGGTGGATTGTTTATAGTATCATTTAGGATGATTGCTTTACATATGACTTAATATTTAGTCATTCAGGCGTAAATGAAAGTATATATGTATTTTAAAATAGTTCACAGTTTAAACGACTTATCATCGTTTAAAGTGTGTTCACATTTTAGAATGATAATTAAACTCCCACTTTTTGTGAAATATGTATCAATCATACTACGGTAGGAGAAGATACAGTCGTATCTTCTCCTACCGTAGTATGATTTTGTTTTCTATAAGCTATTCTTGTTATACACGTAGAGTCAGTAACAATAACTTGTCATATACACACCCGTACTCTTGTTGTATATCCAGGAGAGATTAAAGCTGTACATCGAGTATCAAAAATGTTTAGGTCATTTCAACGAATCTTTCGAATTGCAACTATATAGTTACAAATGAATAACGAATAAAACAGCAATCACTGCCATTAAATACACTCATTAGTCTTATAATGTATGTAACAACCCCTATTATCAATATAGATATTTAGGTCTATACTTATAGGGTTGAGAATATCAGTTTTTTGTGTTTACCGATAGTATTTTATCATAAAGACTGGCCAGCTCAAATCAATAAAAAGTTTGTATTATTATTTGTACAAAATTAATTAATAATTAAATAAATAACAAACTTAAATTCCATAACTGGTAGTTGTTGGTATAAATCAATTTAAGTACCAAACCTACTTACATACACTTATGTAGTCCATAATTAACTAATTAAAAATAACGATTTTATTTAAATAATATATGTGTCCCAAAAATTTGAGATCAATTGAATTAAAGTAATAGAGGTGGTCATATAGTGAACCCTAGCTCAGCGGGAATTCTATATAAAAATCCGACAGTATGATTAATGTTCCACTTACAAATACCTCGATATGTGTATGTGCCATGTATGAACAGCATCATACCAAACAAAGCGATGTCCAAAACTCGTCTATCTAGACTAAAATGTTTGGAATATATATTGGGCTCATGGGCTTATAAGGATCGATAAGACTTAGATCCCATGGTAAACAAACTCTTTTACATCATGCCTCCCTATCGAATTTGGCACTATACCTGCTCCACAAACTCCTGCAGCTTTAAACACTGCATAATTTGGAGCATAACTTTTACAGCATCCTGAAATTTGTCTATATGACCTCATCACCCTACTTAAGATTGAATCTACACGTTTAAGGATAACTTATGGCCAGTAATTTTAATTAAACACATTATATATAGTATGTAAATTAATTAATTAAAAAATATAATTTTTTTCTATTTGTATATTATAAATATTAATAATTTTTATTGGTACAGGAATTTAATAAATTTAATTTATTACTTCAAAAATCGACATGTGTGTGTGTATGTATGAATGAAACAATTTATAAGTCATAAACACTTATTAGTTATTAAAAATTAATTAAAAATAAAAAACAAAAAAAAACACAAAATAATTACTATTTTTAAAAATTAAATAAGGTTGTAAGAAAAGTTTTAAAAAAATAATTAATAATTACAAAAATTATGTAATACAAAAACATTTTTATGATTGTGATCAGAATTGAACGAAACAAAAAAAACAAATTAATTTAATTAATTAAAAAATAAAAGAAGCATTTATACATATTATATTTTATGTATAGGAATTAATTAAAGATTTTTTTTATTATCGTGAGAGTTTGGTAGAACCGCATTATAGTGTGAGAATACGGTAAGTAATCAACTTCCACCGTAGAGTCCTTTTCAATGTAGTCGAATATCTAACTATTCACACGCTTTTTTGAATCAGCCTGTTATCTTCAAAGACAGATTTATTCTTAACATAAGGGGATTTATTGGGTCGGAGTTCAACGTTAGTCACTCGAAGGCAAATGGACCATAAGCAAAAAAAATCTCTGCAGTGCCATATTGGATTGTGGAGACACTTTGCGAGATGTTTTCCCTCATAGAACTTGGTCATTAATTGCCTTAAGATCTCGCACGCACTCTTTGCACTCATGAGGCCATCAGAGTTTACTACATTCTGACCATATTTGGTGCACGTAAGAAGCAAATGTTCCATATCCTAAACATTTTTATGACGTTTATCCAGACATTCCTCCCAAATTTTATGATTTAATCTCAATCGTTCCATTGTTCGAGTCATAGTAGTGTCTCCGATTCCAATAAAATCTGGTACAGACATGCACTACCATGTAAAAATAATCGCTCTGCAATCAGTTTCAGCATCAGTTTGGCGCTTATAGTTTTGCCATGTTTTGATCTTCGATTAGCAAAACACGTCAAACCCCCAAAAACAGGTCAAAACAAAGAAAACTATAAAACAAACTACACAGCGCTTATTTTTGAGTAGTACCGCATGTATGTACCAAATTTCATTCAAATCGGAGACCAAAAATTTTTATGGCAAAAAAAACAGATAGGCTAACCACTATCTGTTTTTTCAAAATAATGGAAACAAATTTTTTTTCGATTTTATAATTGAGATTGATTAATATATCCATAATATTCCTATTAGTACCATAGAGAACGTTTCAATCGGCATTGATCGTTAAATATTGACAGTTAAAATATGAGAGAAAATGGCAAACAAAAACGCGCCAATTTTCGAAACTGAATGTATAGTGCCTATTTTTGAGGGGTACCGCCTGTCTGTACTAGATTTAACTATCAGTTAGTTTCCTCATGTGTGCTTTTAAATCTCCACATTCAGAATTCCCAAATACCTAGTCTAAATCACTTATTCAATTCTTTGTCTCGTTCAAAAAACCATACAACATTTTCTCGTTTTCACTCGTAAATTTAAATCACTCCGATTATCTGATCCACACATTCTTGATCTGTAAGACATACCGTTTCGAAATTGGATCCTTAACTCATTATAAAAAGATCATCTGCAAACTGCAGAATGACTTAGTCTCCAGAGTATAATCAATGGATTGAGCTCGTATAAAGATTAAAGATAGTTCGCGAAATTTTACTCCATTGCAATAGTCCAATATCCACCTCTCCCTCCAATCTGTAATCACTTCCACAAACAACTAATTTTCGTCCATTCATAAAATCATACATCAATTTCGAAAGAACTTGATAAAGTTTATATATCCAACCGCCACAATATTGGTTATTTTACTTTCGTAATTGCCACATAAACTTTTCCACCTTGGTTTCCGGCAGCAAATTACTGTCATTCAAGAATTTTGCAATTCTTCTTTTCATCATACCATTCACCACTTTCATAAACACGTTCAACATACAAATTCCCCTATAATTTGTTGCCAGATTTCGAATATCGAAAGTGTGAGTTAAATTTTAACATTTAGATAGCCTGACACTTAGGTTTACTGAGCGCTGGAAGTTCGTTGGTTCTTTCGATCATGTGAGATATGACCCTTTTAGACAGTTTTAGACCTATACTCAACGTTTCGCGACCGCTCTGCGATGGCCTCTTGACACTAGATTGAATAGTTCCAGTCAAATAAATGGCTGGACCACTCTACCACGAGCCAGAGCATCAGTGGCCACATTTCTTCTTATTCTAGTATGCTTCGGCACCCAAATAAGAGTTATTTTGTTCATGGTTGCGAGTTGCTTTACCGAATTAAAACAGTCCCAAACCCCTACGTGTTTGATATAAGTGTCTTTAAATGTATCTGGATAGAATCTAAATCGTTGTAATATTGAGCTTTTTAGTTATAGTATGATTTATGCGGAACTCCGTTGTAGGCTTTTGTGCTTGAAATACGGAGACCATGTCCAAAAACTGTTATCCTTGCCACACTGTCCTTTACCATACCATTGATCACTATTCCTATAAAAGTACTCCACTCATTATAGCGGCCCTTATCAGCAGTTAGAGTATGACACTATCACTATATTACTAGGATTGACGACAAATCTCACCTGTATGTATCATTGCCACACTGTGTAAATGGCTTATTATGAAATACATCTTATTTTATTCTCTTTCATTTTTCTCTAATGATTGTAATAACTCTGGACATTCACGGTTGATTAGCCTAGATGAAAGCTCTACTTTTCTTCCATTTTCCGGTATTTTAATCATCCACACCTTATTCAGAAAGTTATCTTTGATTCAAAATCCATCTTGAAGATTATATAACTCACTCAAATAGTGCCTGGAGTCGGAGACTTTGAAGTGTTCAAAATCGTCAGAAATCGATCAAATTCATCCACATACATAGGATTCGAAGTATCCTAGCACTAGCAGGTATATTACATTATACTGTCACCTACACTATTTGGAAAATCCATACCATCATTCGTAAGAATTAATTTCCATTTCCTCTATCATCTAGCACGGCAGATCTATCTTGTACTCTATCACTAGTGAATAATTTAATTAATCCCATACATCCTTGGTTATGGACTGTGGTGCTATAAGTCATTTGAGACGCAGTTCGGCCAACTTTGCTTTTTTGCTCTACGAATAGCTTTGCATTTTACATTTCAGTAATCATCGACATTCGTAGACGAAACACGAAATTTTGACAGCTACAAAAAATAATGTTTGTAAGGAACAAATTACTTTTGAGCTTCAATTTGGAAGTATTCTTCTGTGAAGATAAATTAAACATGTATATTTTTAAAATCCAATACAATGTAAAATCTTATAAACTTTATAACACAATTGGTCGGGCACAGTTAACAACAAAAGTAGCTGTATACTTCGTAAGCGGCAAGTGTCTATGGGTGGAAACTGATTAACATGATGAACAGGTTCGCATCGTCGATGCTAAGGAATTTCTGAAGCTGGAGAAAAATCTGTTATTTGGTACAAAATATAGTTTAACTCATAATAATTATAGCCGAAATAGCTCAGTTGGGAGAGCGTTAGACTGAAGATCTAAAGGTCCCCGGTTCAATCCCGGGTTTCGGCATAATATTTTGCAAACAAAACTTAATTTTTTATAAGTTTTTCAAGTTTAAACTCAAAATGTATGTTTACAATATCGAAACTTACACTTAAGCTTGCAATATCGTTTCACTGAAGGTTAAATTTTTGGTTTACCTCGCCAAATGACATAAGGTAAAGAAGAAAACATTTGTGTTGTAGTTAATAAAGTTAATTTGTTTCTCGTCTCTCAATCCCATGTTGTCTAGTGGCTAGGATATCTGGCTTTCACCCAGAAGGCCCGGGTTCGATTCCCGGCATGGGAATGTTTTTTATTAATTATTTTAATAATTTCTTACACATTTATGTAGTTTAAAATATTATTTTTTAATTAATTAAAATATAAACATCTTTAAAAATTTATGTATTACATAACAAAATTAACAAGTAAAAAATGTAAATTTTATAAGATAAAATTAAATGTTATATATTTTATTATTTCATATTTTAATTAATTTACTGTATATAATTTTTATTGTTTGCTTATTTAATTAAATTAATAAAACAATACACAATGAAGAATTGGTCTTTGGTTTTTAGCTTCGAAATCATGCAGCATTTCATCGATATCGTTATCTAAGTCGTCACTTTGGGCCATCTGGAATAAATAGGAAAAACATAAGAGATGTAACAAATCAGAGATCGAAACATTACATATGCATGTAATATTGGAAGATAGAACAATACAGATATTTAAATGTATAGTTAAAAACATTTATTTATTTCGAATATTGAATAATGTTAAAATAAAACTAAAAATTACCAGCGCAATCATGTCTGTTATTAAAAATGCACCTATTGTCGCCTCTTCGTGATTGTCCTGAATATCAATATTTACTATATGAACGGGTTGATTGTAAACGGGCGGTCGTGATTCCATGAATTCGATAACCTTTAAGTGTAAACCAAACAAAATTATTTATTACTATAAAAAAAACATATCGTGCGAGATATTTACTTGGTCATAAACACGTTCTTCTGCAGTCACAATTATATCAAAACGCTCCTTACAGTGTTGAAATTTCTCTGGCGCTCGCTTTATTCGACGATTTCTATCTAGCATATGTAGAAGTCCATTTTGTGTGTAACTGAAATATAGGAGAATATATAAACGTTATTCACTAATCGACAAATTATTTAACTTAGTAGATCGTCGGACAGAATATGAAGAACACTTCTACTGAAAGATTCAACGAATAACGTACTGATCTTAGTTTTAAGTAACCGTTTATTGTTAACTACCAATAATACGAAGATGGAACATCTCAAATTAAGTATATAAAACCTGTTTTGAGAGGGGTTGGTGAGACATTTGTGGCTTTACTTTTACAAAATCTTCATACCAAAGTTGTTGAACACCATTTGCCTTCGTTGTAATAACTATATTTAGGAAGCAAATAACTTTCTGAAACACTCAATGAAAACTCAACCTAATAGTGCATATAATTCTAAAACTTTATCTCGATTTTCTGAAGAAAACTATACTAGAGATTTTAAAGATACTATACTTCTTAGGATTGAACCTCATGAAAATCTTGTAAATATTTTTGTTCTCGGAAAAAATAGACTGCTCTACTAGAGTAAATAGACTAGAAGGCAATAAATTGCAGTTTCGGTTAATAACTTGCCTACAGCATTGTAAATGTGTACCTAAAAGCACTCAGTGTGTAAATATGTATATAATAAATTCTTTTTACTATACTAAATCTACATTTATTCATATAATTAATCTTTTACTATTTCCAATTATGGCTTTTTATGTAGAATTTTATAGTACAACTACTCTGACACCTTCTAATTAATCCTTGAGCCGTATATAACCTCTTATCAGCAGAGCTCAAACTACATACCGAAGACTACTTCTTTTTTTATTTCTTTTCAAGAATAAAATTCAAAACCATTCATGTGATTAATCTTTATAAGAATTCTAATAGTTTGATATTATGGGCCGAAAAACGAGATATATAGTTTTAAGTCAATTTTGAATCACCCAAAAACTTTAAATCGATTGTTGCTAAAATGAAACAATTCATGTATATAATTTTGGCGAATATATTTAATTTTGTAAATTTTACCAAAATAAAATATGAAATTAGTAAAAACAAAAATGTGAAAATAGATGTATACAAAATTGAAGATAATTGGGCCTGTGGAAAACAAAAATATCAGTACTATACCTGATAGTCGTCATTTGGGCGATTTATTCTGTACACTGCACATTTACGAGAGTATACAATATATGACATCACGTCATTATATTTCCCTACAAAAATATGAAAACCTAAAAATTAATATTTTATTAATTAACAATCAAGCGACATTATGGACTACATATAGTCCTGCTGATTCAAGATCTCTTCATATTCTTCCTCCGATTATATATAATTAAAATGTTTTACTATTGTTTATCTTTGTTTGTTAAATCATTATAGATATCATCGTATGGAACTCCAAATTCATATACGTTTGGCCTATCAGCTGCTGTTCCAGGTAGTTTAACTTTATCTCCTGTACCAAATGACTTCACTTTAAATTTCTTTTTAGCCAGGAATGCATGTGCTTCCATTGATCGGTTCATATTTGATGAGCATATTACAGCTATTGAAAGGTCACTTATATAATTCATTTTTTATATGTTTCCAACTATAATTAGCTATTTTAAAACATTTATCGAGCTACGCAGATCTAAAAATACAAATCTATTGAGAAAAAAGAAATTAATTAAACTATGTGAATTTTGAAAAATATAACCTAACAATATATTTTTTATACCGTGATTAACTTAAGAAATATATACTTTTTAAATAATAAATCAACCAATATTATATTGATTTTTGTAATAAATTAAATTAAATTTAATATAATTAAAACAAATTAACCGAAGCAAAAATATTGTAGTGCAAAATAATTTTTGTTTAGAATTGTAAATGATTACAGCGTGAAGTTAATGTCAAATCACAAATTGATAAAAATTTTGGTATAATGGTCGAAACGCTAATTGAACGAATATTTTATATATTAACGAGAAATAAATAACTTAACGAATTTATTTTTTGAAATAAAAATATTTGTTTTTTATCAAAAACCTACAAATTCATCTCTCATCGTAGTTCAGAATTATATTTATATCTGTTCTTAAAGATCTTGATAGCACAGTGGAATATATAGTGACAAAAAGATATAGAGTGACTTCCACATACATATTATTATAAAAGAAAAGATTTTTTAAATTATAATATAATTGGAAATTTTTTATACATAATAACAAAATAGCATTTAATTAAAATAATTTGAGACCGTTAATCCTCATTATCAGGATCCTACGTCCAAAACAGTATCTGCCCCGCCATTAGAATACAGGCAACAGCTACATATGGAGATTTACGTTCACCGACTCGAGCCAATTTCCAAAATGTTCCCATTACACTGGAATACCATAAATAGAGATAATATTAGTATTATATATTTAATTTGATTAATAAGTATTAAACTATTTAAGTACCCAACTTTGTTTTTATCGATAATGCTAGGGAATAACGACCGTAAGTATGCACACGTACATATCAGTAGAAGTATAACCGACAGCAAACTTTGGAAATTGAAAATTGCACTCTACATCGAAAGAATAAATAATAAATTGTTAATTTTTATACGATTACTTTATTAATAATTACCATTTTATGTTAAATTAATAATTTATTTGTGACGTGTTTTGTGTAAGATTTCTTGACATTTAACAAATGAAATGTCATAATCTGTTTGAATAGTACTCGTGTTCGGAGCAAGATGTCTCGGATTAAACACTTGAATTTTGAATAGCCATTCGAAGAGATGCTCGGGCAAACCACCATCGAATACATTGTTCTATATCGGATTTAACATAAGATTCATATTTTATTTTCGCACAATGAATTAGTATTTTAATAATACTTGTATTACATACTGGCTCCTTTATTGTTGGTATTAGTTTACTACCATTCCAACTGAATTTAATGGCAACCGAATCCGTTAAAAGTAAGCTTAGATTTGTTTCGCACCATTTGCGAAGTGTTTGATGTTCGGATGGTAAATTACTAAAATAATTATATAATTTTTGTTCTGATTCGGTGTTTGTGCCACAGTTTTGGTTTAACAGTAGAAAATCTTCGACAGTGTTGATTGGAAAATTTGTAAAGTTACATTCCTCGTGTATTGTGTTTTCTAAATCAGTGTCACTATCAACGGAACATGCTTCGTATTTTACAACGTATTTACTTGTACCACTAGTGTTTCGTTTTTGAGATTCTAAATTGGTTCTTATTTCAAGGAGTTTTTCGAAGAATAGCTTCCATACATTTTCGGATTTCTGGAGCCGCTGATCTATAGCACATAACGCATCAACGAGACGACTGCTTTCATTTTCGTTTAAATATATTTTATTGGCACACGGTTCCGGCTCAATATCCTCCTCTACAAAACAAATCAGTCAATGGAATTCAGGCCCATAACATTTAACTTACCATTTTCATGCACTTCTGTCCCTTCTAAACTAACTAGTTTCACATTCTTGGTTTTATTTTTAACTATGCCTCGTTTCCTTTTCATATTTTTGATTTATTAAAATATGTTTTCATTCAAATTTGTTTATATTTACATAATTTTGACAGTTCGACTAGGTAGTTCACGATTTGTGGCGTTTATTGTTTTTGTTGCATGTCAAAACTCGATTAAACCATCAACAAATAAATAAATTAGTGCAAATATATTTTATTAATGGATCAATCAAAAGTGATACGTGATGCAAATAGTTTATTTAATTCTGATGGAGAGAATATCTACTGTGCAAGAAGTAATAAAGAAACTAGAGAAATATCAGTAGACCCTGTGTTGAAACGGTGGAAGAAAGCGAAACATGAAATTGCATATGAGAAATTTACTGAATCAACGTTGAACGATATTGAAATTGTTGATCCATGTAATGTGGAATTGAATGGTTCGAAAAGTGATAAAGGCAAAAGTGTTTCAATTGATATTCTTCATAAAATACAAAATATCGAACAGAAATTAGAAATAACAGAATCAATATGGGCCAACGCATTAAAGCAATTATCAGCTTTAAACCAGGCTGTTGAATCGGTGAAATCGTCGAACAAGCAACAACTTCTGGGTGAACACGAAATATTGATCGTTCTCCCAATAAAAACGATAGAGGAATTAAAAGAGTTCGAAAAAGCTGTATCGAACAGCAATGCAGTTATTCAAACCGTCAATGGTATTTTAAAAGATGGTGATCAAGGAAAATTCAACGATAACCATGCAAAGTTTATCAAATGGAATGTCGGTAAACTGATCAAACCGCAGGTAGCCAATGATGTCTCGTGGGCAAATCCGAATAAATTTCAACTGAAAAATAGCGCATTTATAAAAATGTTAATTAGTACGTAATTACCTTTACCTTACCTTTCTGTATGTAAAATAGTTTAATTTAAATGTCCGTTTTAGAGTACATTCATACGAAATTCCCGATGCTAACATACACCTACATTGTTGAAAACATCGTAGCAGTTTTGACTGAATTCCGATCAATCAGCAAAACATTGAAACACAATTCAATAAACTTTTGTACTGAAACTTGTTGAAAGCTTAACTTATCTATTGTGAATGTTTCTATTAATCTCTGTCAAAATTCATTCGTACGTAGTAAATTCACATGTGAATTTGTGCGAGACACCAATAATTGTTAAGAAATGGGTAAAAAAGCAAAACCTAGTGTAAATTTAGGGCGATCGCTAATCAAAGATCGGTTTGGCCATGGTTCTCATACCCGAAAAACAGTTGATAATGATTCAATGGTAAGATATTATCTTTTTATAATCTTTGAGGTTATGTTATAATATTTTTTTTCGTAGTTACACACAACGGAGCTTCAAGATGGTTATGATTGGGGCCGTCTTAATTTACAATCCGTCACGGAGGAATCATCATTTCAAGAATTTTTACGGACTGCCGAATTAGCTGGTACAGAATTTCAAGCTGAAAAATTAAATATTTCATTTGTGAAGCCAAACAGCAATGCAGGCCTTCTCACTCGGAACGAGCAAGCGGAGATTAAGAAAAAACAAATTGATAAAAAAAATTTACTTAAAATTCCAAGACGTCCGAAATGGACGGCGAACACAACAGCACAAGAACTAGAGGCAAATGAAAAAAATGCATTTTTAGAGTGGCGACGTGGATTAGCAATGCTTCAAGAACAGGATGGTATGCTATTGACACCGTATGAAAAAAATTTGGAATTCTGGAGACAATTATGGCGTGTCATTGAGCGCAGTGATGTAATAGTACAAATAGTTGATGCTCGTAATCCGTTGCAGTTTCGAAGTGAAGATTTGGAATGCTATGTCAAAGAGTGTGATCAGAATAAACTCAATGTTATTCTCATCAATAAAGCAGACTTTTTAACCGATAGGCAACGAGAAATTTGGGCGGAGTATTTTGATAAAGAAAATGTTTGTGTCGTGTTCTTTTCAGCGCTTTTGGCTAACGAGGAATTGAAAGCCATTAAAGAAGCTGAAGAAGAAGTGAATGATAAGGAAGAAGATAGTGATGATGAAGAAGATAGCGAGGAATCTGATGACGATAGTGAAAGTATTGAGGAAGCTCAAATTGAGCAGACAAAACCTTTATCTATGGAAGAAATTAAAAAATCGGTAGATGAAATTAAAAATTTTTGTGAAAAAACTGAACAAGTTATGGATAAGCTTGAAGCTAGACTAGGAATAACTTCAAATGTTGTTTCATCTGGAAAAAATTCAGCAAAAATTTTAACACGCGAAGAACTATTAGAATTCTTTAAAGCGCTCCACAAAGGCCCGAAAACCACAGAAGGTGTAACTACCGTTGGTCTAGTTGGTTATCCAAATGTTGGTAAATCGAGCACAATTAATGCTCTAATTACAGTAAAAAAGGTAAGCGTTTCAGCTACACCAGGAAAAACAAAACATTTCCAAACACTTTTCTGTGATAATGATTTAATGTTATGTGATTGTCCGGGATTGGTTATGCCTTCGTTTGTACTCACTAAAGCTGACATGATATTGAATGGCATCTTACCGATTGACCAAATGCGAGACCATGTACCGCCAGTCAATTTGGTATGTACGCAAATTCCACGTCACATTCTTGAAGATAAATACGGAATTATGATTGCAAAACCACTCGAAAATGAAGATCCTGATCGGCCACCATATTCCGAAGAACTATTACTTTCGTATGGGTTTAATCGGGGTTTTATGACCTCAAACGGTCAACCAGATCAGTCACGTTCATCGCGATACATTCTCAAAGATTATGTTAATGGCAGACTATTATACTGTCATGCACCACCTACAGTACAGCAAAATGATTTTCATCAATTTCCAGAACGGATACGGCACGAAGTTGATGTCAATAAACTACCACCACGCGAACAACGTGCTATTCGTGTAGCAACAGCTACTAGTTCGCACGATTTGGATAAACAATTCTTCCAACACAATAGTAATATGCCTCAAATTAAGGGACGAACACATTTCCCACACATTCGGATGGCTCAAATTTCCAATAACACAGATGCTGCTTCTAACAGTGGTGGTGGTAGTATAGCCGGATCATCACAAAGTATTAATATCATGGGCGAAAAGCCGTGGAAACGACAGAAAAAAGAAAAACGCGAAAAACTACGGAGGAAATATTCATACTTAGATCAACATTAATGTTTACAAAGTGTACACGAAATATTAAAATAAATTTATTTTTATTTTCTAAATTGATTGTTTTGTTGAAAATACCAATTCTACTTGAAATTGTGCTAATATTACATTGCCCCATAACAATTATTAAATCTAGTATTGCCTAGGTCTGCCTACATTATAGTTTTGTTTTTGGGTCCCATTTTAGTAGACAGTGTTTCTACTTAACCCTGCGATGTATTAAATTTTACCTGCCTTCAGTTTATTCTTCCATCAATTTTCAAATCATTTTGTTTTCAGCTCTCCTTGTTACTCCGAATGGAGATAAATAAATTTGAGTAACAGCGATAGTGCCCACACACATCCATTTATTTGGTTATAGGATTTTGCACTTGGAATCTTCTTACATTGATACGATATAATTTTGCATTTACTGATATTCACATGCAATGAGTTTTGATCACACCAGTCACTTAATCGATTAAGATCGTCGTCATATAGCATAGCCTGATTAGATGGACTTGAATTTTTCGGTTAAATACGGGAAAATTAATTTCTCACAATGATATTGTTGGTCTTCTCCTAATGGTGCTGTCGGTTCTCTTCTCAAGACATGGATATTGATATTTCCAGGAGGTTGGCTTCAAGCTGCAACAAAATCAAACCACCACGATGGGCAAATGATAACACCCACAAACACAGCATTAAGCCAGATTCGTTTCATGGCGCTACAAGCCTAATCACTAAGCAAAACAGGCATTCTTATAATCAACAATCGGAAACAAAGGTTAACGAGGAACGTATTTTGGTAGAACTGTCCATTTGATAGAGAAAATGAGATGAGTTGGTATGATATGATAAGACAGAGATCCACAAACTAACCCAAAATGTGACCACACGCATGTTATCACAACCTTATAGACGCCCAACAGAGTACAAAACAGATAGCCGAGAACCCGTCACATGCCAAAAACATGGAACCGCCCCTTAGCAAACATGGATCATACAGGGACCAACGGTCCGAAAGTCATTATCAAAACACACACAAATAATCTAACAAAAAATAATACGAGTATACTCACACTATACAGCAGACCAGAGTTTGCAAGTTTGCCACAGCACATATCAGCTATAGGTTCACATTTAACTCAGTAGCTCTCCAACACCAAACAACCCGGATCATCCTAACCATGCCTTCTCTACAGGTCATCACATCCTATTTGAAGGAAAAGGAATTCTCCAATAAACCAACCATACCCTTCATGCCAAGGAGAACATTCGGATCGAAACTACTGAAGTAACATCAGAAGTATGTGAAAATCTTTTTACATTCATTCCTAATCAGATTGTATATCTACCAATCAAGACCCTCGGTACTCGATATATTGAGAGTAAATTTATAGAGTCATATCGAGAAGGCACAGTGGAATGGCTCGATCAGTAAACAAACAAAATTACTGCTTTTAATTGGCTTGAAATTATTCTACGATTGTCAACATTCGATATTGTAACAGTTCTTTTAGAGCCAGTATGAAGACGCTCGGAAAGGATGGGATGTTGGTAAGAATATCTAAGTGTGTAGTCTAAGACCATTGCCTTCATTTCGTAGTTTTTTCAAACTTTTTATTAGAATTGATATTCTTAGGCTGCGTGCCATACTCAAGGTAAATGACATTTTTAGTGAATTTTTTAGTAAATTCAAATACTGTTCTAAAAAGTAGGGTAAATGGATTGAAAAAAAGGTAATTGTTTGTTGTTGTTATTGTTTTGACATATAAATTTTTGCTTCAGAATGTAAACGTTTTGGGTAATTTAAAATTAATAAACCCATAGATAAATAATAAATATAATATAAAATAATTAATAAATATAATATAAATAATAAAAAAACTTATATATGGTATACATTTAAATATAGAAAAAATAATACGAAATTTTGACGTTTCATTTATTACCTATTAACCAGTGATTTTAACCCTTAATACCATTTTCACTAAAAAATTTACTTGCATAGCTTGGCACACCATGAGAAGTAAATTTGTACTAAAAATGTGATTTACCGAATTTTGCAATTTACCTTGAGTATGGCACACAGCCTTAGTTATACAAATATTACGGTCACAAACAATCCAAGCAACATCCACATTTCAGTGGATTGCACTAGTTCTCTATCTAAACGACAGTTCAATTATTATGTTTCCAAATAATTTTTGTCAGTTCTGTAGAATGTAGATCATTTATGGTTTATGGTAATTGAGAATTTTTAGAATAAGAACATGCGTATTATATAATAATTCAAGTCTTGGATCGATTAGTTCGTTTAAAACTACTCATTTGCTAACAAATCGGCCAGCCAGAATGGTTATAAAATAAATAATTCATTTGGCGAAAGTTGATTTCAGATAATTTTTGGACTTTATCAACTTTTGTGATATGATTATTTAGAAATAGTTTTGTTTGACAAATTTCCAATTTATTGGGGCAAATTTTAAATGTTCATTCAAAGGACTATTCTTAATTTTTATTTTCGGGTAATTTGTAAGTTCTCTGATACTTTGTTACTGAATATCATGAAAATAATTCGATGTGATTCGATAAAATTGATAAAGAGTGATTGTATAACTTCACTCTTCTATTGCATTTGATTCATGAATAGGAAAAATCTCTAATACAAAAATACTCGTGAAGCATTGCCGTTATATGTATGAGGCCGTTTTAATTAAAATAACATGGACGATCCTATGTATATGATTAAAAAGTGTTAAAAACATCAACAATCGTATGTAAATATCTCAGTAAACATTTCTCAGAATTTAGAATATGATTATCTATCAGTACAAACGCATCAATGTTATGTATGGTCTGTAATGTAATGGTATTCATCATAAATAAAAAATGTATTATAACATAGTTTTTTTAATTATTTTTTATTTTATTTATTTGAAATTGATTTTTTTTTCTGTTTTTGATGGTTTTGAAAATAATAAAAAATAATCATCTAATTGACTTCTATAATATATAATATAATATAATAATAATATAGCAATATATAAATATAATAATATATATAGTCATAATAATAATAATAATTCAATATGTATATAGTTTATTTATATATTTTGTGTGTGGTCTTCATATTTTTTAAATTAATAATTAATAAATATTAGTAATTTAATCAATCATTTAATTTTATGTTCATTAAGTATTTTATTATATTAAATTAATAATTTTATATAAAGAAATAAATTGTATAATAATAATTAATATATATATTCTTTATTTAATATATGTATAAACGTTTTATTAAAATAATTAAACGAAATTATACATTTTATTTTTTTTAAATTAAATTTAGTCTTATAATTTTTGTTTTTTGTTTATTCGTCCAAACGATTGTTAAATTAGGAGAAGCACAAAATCATATTTAAAATTAACTTTGGTAAATTATACAGGATGGGCCATATGAGTGTCCTAGTTTATTTGATAATGTTACTATATATTCTTTGAAACATAAATATTAGTAAGACTTGAATTAACTGTAAAGAGATTGATTAGCAAACTAGTGATACAGGGTTTGTCAAAACAACTGACAAATATTTTAAAGGCAATCTAGCTCAAATGCGTAACCTTCTTAAAGTGCTATTCAGTTCAACTGTTTCGATATAAATTAGTCCTCTTAATTGTTTGGGTCACCAGTTTAATATGATGTGTTCAGATATTTAAAGTTGTATTGCAAATGTTATATTATGGCCCATCTTGTAGATCTGATTAAACAATAATTATAGTATCAATTTTTTGTTAAGTGCCTAAATTTATTGATTTTTTTTTATAAAAAATATTTTTTTTTTAAAAAATTTGTTCTGTTCATCATACATTTTATAAAAAAGCTTAATAAATTGCGTTATTTAATTATATTATGTATTAAGTTTAAAATATTGTTTTATTATTAGTCTTGTATTTTATTTTAATTATTTACGGACAAATAAAATTGTTATTATTTTTAAAATTAATTACGGATAGTATTTATTTATTTTTCTAAACTGAGCGTTAATATATGTTTGTTAATTAAAAAATGGCACAGTAATATTTAGTTTTATTGTTTTGTTTAATTAATTGATTGGGTTAATAATATTTTTCGATGGCTTAGTTAGTTATGTAAAACATAGTGAAATGATTAAGTTAAAATAAAATAATTCCAGTAGGTTTAGCTTGGCTAATCGTTTTAAAGAGTATATTGTTAAATTATTTATTATCGAGTTTTCTAACAGCAATTGGAACTAGATATGAATATAGGATTTTCAAATTAAACAAAACTATTTGCTAAGAAAGTCAAAGTATTCATCAAACAATAGAATAGCTGGAATTGAATCACTCATGCAACCAAGTCAAATCGTGTATATATTCAGCAGATATCACCTAACGTGAAATGAATGCTCGATTATGGCGACAAGCAATATTATGGCACAACTGTTCATACGAAATATTGGATCTTGAAAGGTAAACTACTCAATCGAATGACTAACAACTGTGTGAAATATTACCTAGTTTATTCTCCAATAAGGGACTAGACAACGAGTACGCTGGCCTATTTACAATCCACGTCTCCATAGGTCACTGAATAAACAACACCTTTATTCGAAACATTTACAGAGTTCACTTCAAAAACAGAAACAAGTTTAGGTATTAAATGAAAATGATTTTGTTGGAACTCAAAACGAGCTAAGCAAAAAGTTGCTGTTGGCCACACACCAAATTCATGCAGCATTTATTCCCATCTGGTAGTATCTATTTCGGTTGAAATTGGGTTTTTGGTAATTTCTCAATCAAAGACCACGGATTACATGTTTTCAGTCAGATAACGAACTATGATTGGACAGTTATTATAAATGAAGTACCAACCAGTTAAATGCGTAATCGAAAGGATAATAGATACTCGACCACACTAACTTATTTAAAACCAATTACAAATATAAATCCTCTTCCAAATGAGGATAATCGGAACCAGCCGAACGAATCAAAAATCACGATTCCATTTTAAAATTGTCTCTCGTACCAACTTATTATCACGATAAAGCAATCTACCTTTCAATATCACGAAGCTTGAACATGAAACAGGCATATACATTTGATTGGTCTTACGTTGACTAGTAATGTGAAATGAAATGGATTTGGGATATTCCAATCAGTTGCTTGATTTCTAACATCAAATGAACTGCTCTTTCTGAACAGGGTTCCATGCGAAGTAAATTTCTAATATCGCAATTTCGATATTATCAAGGAATGATGAAGCATTCCAATGTTGATGGCTCTGAAAATCAATGAAACTAAAGTAATTGATAAAGTCCGAAAGCTCTCGGAGGAGTTATTGTGCAAACGAACCAATTGCATACGCGTCTAAAGAATTGACTCATCGGTTGAGGAGTTAAGATATTTCGTAAAATTAAAAACGATATTCAGGCATCAATCAGACTGGTATAAGAGTACTAATAGAAGGTGAAAGCGGAAAGAAATCTTTGAAACGAAATTCAATGAGATCAAGAGATGGTTACAACAGCCCCAGCGGTGTAAGAGAAACATATAGAATAGTTATTAAACCAGTTCAATATACTAAAACTTTTCAAACCTATAGACACATCCCAATGAAAAACAAGCGTTTGATTTAATCTGAAAAAATTATAAACAGAGTCTCCTAGTTAATATTGGCCAAATGAATAAGACGAGTAGTTTAGTATTTCATTTTACCTAGTCTATTGGTAATCGACGTCTGGAGCAGTCTTGTAACCATGTTGATTTTTTAAAATAATAACTTTTGGTTGCTACTCGTGAAGTCATCTGTCCTTGTAGATATCACTCATCTGACCACAAATTGAAGGATACGTAAATAGGATTATGATTCTCGTTGCTTAACAATCGAAAGTGGAATGGGTATTACCCTCCAAATCTTATTTCAGTTATACTGAGTCATACTGGAGATATACTTTTATCTTACTTCACAAACAGATTAACTGCAACGTTTTATCCAAATCCAAACAAGCGGGGGATGTGGTAGTATTCGAACATAAAAGAAGAAATATTTGAAGCAAAAATCAAGAGATGGATACAACAGCCCCAGCAAAATGATAGAGCAACCTTTGAATGAAAAGAAAACACCACTGGAAGGTGTAAGAATTTTAAATAGGTATTAAATCCGTTCAGAATACAAATACTATTCAAACTTCCCAAATAAATGACAAGTCTTAAATTAAAGTTTCATTTAATATGAAAAACCTATAAACAGAGTACCCCAGTTAGTATTGTCCAAACGAATAGAACGACATTTCTGATAATGACTTTTTGACCACAAAATAAAAGGTACGTAATCAAGATTATGATTCTGGTTGCTAAACAGTAGATCATGGAATAGATAAACCTCACCAAATCTTAATTTTTAGTTAGACTGAGTCATACCGCGTCACGTATCATCGTGTTGAATGTGGTCAAAAAATCTATGAGTTATTCACCGTTCACATAATCATCGGTCCTATATATTTGCAATCTCTGGTTTAATTTTTATGGAAACAAAATACCGTCTCGTTTAAACCCTAGAAGGTGTAAGAAGAACTTCTAGGATAGATATTAAACTCGTTCAAAATACTAATACTATTTAACCCTCCCAATGTAATAACAAGCCATACAATAAAGTTTCTTTTAATTTGAAACTCTATAAACAATGTCTCCTAGACTAGTATTGTCGACCGAATAGAGCGAGTTTAGTATTTCATTTTATCTAGAATTATGTAAACGTGTGTCTTGTAACCATGTTGATGGTTTCTAAAAATCCTGTTAATGACTTTCTGCTAGCTTTCTGACCACAAAATGAGAGAGATGCGTAAAGAGGATTATGACTTATTGCTTAACGAGATAGTGGAATGGATGTTACTCACCAAATCTTATAACATAAATCATCGGTGCTGTTACTTTCAATCTCTGATCTAATTTTTTCGGAAATATAATACCGTCTCGGCTAGACCCTACTCGTTTGGACTACACCAACTGAGATACCCCGTACATATATATATGGATATTTGAAGACAAATTTCTTAAATTATAATACAAAAAGGGAAATCCTTACCTTATCCTTTATATTCATACAATTTAAAATAAGAGTATATAGATTAAATCTGATCTAAACCACACCAAGATGTACACTATTTATAACAAGTTTACATCATTTCTACTGACCATTGATACACAAAAAAAGGAGATACACTTTTTATCTTACTACACAATCAGATAATAAAAAATCGGGTTTTAATCAAATTATTTATAATAAACACTTTCCTGTCTAATTCCTGCTTTATATATTGATTTATATTGATATGAAAAAAGTCCTTTATTGTTCTATTTACTATTTCCATTTGTTAGTTTATAATATATTATTTATTTAGCAAAAAAAAATAATATTCATAGTTATTGTTTATATTAATCTTGTATATTTACAAAAAAAACAGTTTTCCACCACTCGCTATCGATTTTTGTATGTTTTGGTAAATGTTTGTATATGACGTGTGAACGTGTTAAAATCGATTTCGCTTCCGAAATAATAATATAAAGCCCAGTCTCGTCTCAATGTTGCACGAAATTCATTTTTATAAAATAAATTTTCAATTAAATAATATAATTATTCAATTTACGTTTTTAATTATTTCCTGAGTATAAAAATTATAATAATTTTATGTTTACTTCATTTCGTAAATTTAAATTCAATTTTAACTTTTAGCATTTATAATAAAATAAAATATAAAAAAAAATAAACAATTAAAATATAATATAATATAATTAATTTATAATAAAGATTATTTATCTGGTTTCAAGTTATTTATCATATCTTTGTAATTGTCCTTGTGTTTTGTCAACATATCTGTTACTGTTACCAATTTTCGTAGTGATGGATTAGTTTTCGTAAGAGCTTGTAAATCAGGTAGGTGGGCTACACATATATGATGCAGTGTTGCTAGTTCACGACCTATAAATACAGTAAAAAATAAAATAATTATTATTTTTTGGCGCCCAAAGTGGGACCACAATATTATCCAACTTACCAGCATCTGTATGTGTTTTATTCGAATTATTATTTTCCGCACTGCTATACGATGGCGGTTCCGTCACATTCGACAATTGATCCAAAAACACTATCATTCTTTCTTTGTTTTTTAAAATAAACGGATTAACAACCTCCATATACTGTTCCTTGCCGCCAAATTCGACCAAATTTGCTAAATTTTGTAAACACTTGGCAATCATAACGAGTGATCGGGTGACCGATTGCGACGGTGGATCCGATACTAAACTGAATTGGCGGGGATTCAAAAGGGCGGGACATAGTAAACGTAAAAATATAAAACCCGAAACGACACGGGTTCGAACTAGTCGCTCCGTTGGCCATTTGGCGACGACTGCTTTTTGCAAACAATTGCATATGTAGCGTACACTGCGGGGGCATGCATCGGGCGATACAAATATCGATTGTGTTACTTGGTCTAGTGTTTTGAGGAGATATTCAGCATTGGCGCACGCTTGACTTGGTTCGATTTTCGTTGGATTCAATTCGGCTGATTCTTTGGACGATGCTATTTGTTTGATTGTATCTAAAATGGCTTTTTCTAAAAATTCTTTACACTCGGCCCGCATATACAAATCCATTAGGGTTGTTGCCAGCGATGCGCTTCGAAATAGTGTCGCAATATCGTTTTCACGTCCTATATCCGCTTGACACAGTATACGCAACAATTCTGTTTCACGTTTTTCATTTCGGAATACGCTCAACAATGATGTAGCCAATGGGAATCGATCATTGTGGCACAGTTCGGCGAGCGTTTTGACTGAACATAATTCCGGTTCTAAAAGTAATTCTTGCAGTGGACTATATTCGTCCGATGGCATAATTAAATCGTCCAAATATCGGATACGTAATCGAATACTACCCCATTCCCCTAGTGGTGATAATCCATCTAGACTATACCAATTATCGATTTCTTGTCCATTTTTAAAACTTGATAATTCTATTGTTATATTGGCTACTTCCGATTCTTTACCACGTTTACTTCTTCCATCGAATACCGTAATTTTTATATTGTTAACGTCTTTAGGAACATCACTAAAAATATAAACATATAAGTAATTTATTTATTCGTAATCCCGCATAAACTTACTCTAAAACAAATTCCTCCTCCCACACTGGATTCGGCGACGGCTTGATTCGCGTCTTTCCAATCGGTATAACTTGTGTCGATGAGCTCGGATGCTGGACATACTGTACAATACAATATGCATTCGCTACGACTTTGAAAGGTAATCGGGTACCTTCTAAAATTTGTAACGTTAGACTACGCAGCTCGCGTAGCTGTGGCACTTTTTTATTGACAGGACTAAATTGTGCCGAACATTCTAATTTCAGTGCGTTTATCCATTTTATATAGGCTTCTTGTGTTTGTGCCGCAAGACATGTTGTCGTCGCTAAACATGGAATTGCGCGCTCAACTATTTGAAAACAAAATTGTTTGTCCCACAACGATTCATGTACTTGATATAAATAAGCGTATGTTAGATCAATAATGCCTTTTGGTTTGGTTTTTTTCGGATTATCGTAGAAATACAAATGTTTTTCGGACCCTTCGATTATCAGTCCGAAATATAATTGCTTCCATTTGCCTGTTTTGTCAGATCGTTTTTCTAATGTGCCACCACATTTGAGCCCCTCTATTTTTTTACCTTCGATTTGGTCGCGACATTCGCGCAGTGTAGCGTAAATTTTTTCCGCGGCTGCACTACCCTGAACCGGTTGGTTGAATTCAAACTGTCCACCACCAACCACGGGATGTTCGAGCGAATGGCCTTCAACGATTTGTTCGCGACGATACCGATTAATTACCGCATCCAGGCATTCAAATGTTCGACCACCCATTAAATATTGAACACCTTTCTTTTCAATACGAAATCGTTGAATTTGATTATTTATATGAAAAAATAGGGAGTAATCGCCCGGAGAATTATCACTCGGCCGCACTAGAAAACTTCCCGGTCCCGCCTTTACTAGCATATCGACCGCCTCATTTTTGGTACAATTCGGATGAAACCATGAAAAAACCGTATTCGGATCGATTTGATCGTCTAAATTTTCAACCAATTCGTTAAATATCATTCCCTGCTCTCCGGTACGATGTGCCGTCACCCATAGCCATCCTTTACCCATGTCATTGTGAACAAAAAATATATCACCTTTTTGAAATGTCAACTCATCGGATTCGGGCATTTTTGTATACGGCAATATGGCAACGACAGGTTTTTTATCATTGACCGGTTCCGGTGGTGGTACAGGAACAATTAATCGTTCACGTTTTAATAGATCACTGCACGATGTGTAGTATGCAACCAAATCGTTAAGTGAATAGAATTGGCGACCGCCTATATAAAAATCACCACACACTGCTGTAATGCGAAAATGATTTATTCCTGTACGTCCTAGATAGCTTAATACGTATGAGCCGGGTTTACGATCACTTTCGCGAACTAGAAATAATAATATACTCGATCAATATATAGACGACGATACAAATATACTTTATACAATATTTACCCAAATAACTTCCGAGCTGTAATCCTTTGAGCCGAACTTCGGCCGTCCATCGATCTAATCGTCCGTGGTACCATTCACTCTCTGGCGGGGCAGTTAGGGGTGGCCGATCACCTTTAAATAGAACAAAAAATGGGTACATTGTTAAACACAACTTATACACAACTAAACAATGACATTGTTTCACTTCAACTGAAATATGATGATATATAAGTGCATATAGAGTTTTGATTTGTATTTTATGTGTACACACCAAATTTTTGAAACCTTATGAAATACGATACGGCTTGCACTTTTCTATTTACTTTAGTGACGAAAAAATTGAAAATCCTTTTCTTCACATTATTAATCCACACGAATATATTCATAAGTATTATTGTTATCGATGCCATCACACTACTGTCCGATGTATTCGTTTCACATACTCGTCCATACGTTTGTATATAGATTGTCCCGCAAGCTACTACTATACTACAATTCGTTAAAATTAGAATTTCTTAACTTTTAAGAAAACAAATAAGTTCAATTCATAATTTATTACTTGGAAATTAAATTACATTTCCCAGTATTCGTACAAACAGTAACCAACACCGAACACAAATAATATAAAAAATTATCAACACTGCACATTTTGCTTTTCTTCAAAATTATGAATTAAACACCGACGTAATACTAATTTCTACTTGTTATCACAAATAACTTTGAAGATTGATAAGAAACGACATTTACGTTATTTTATGAATGATATTACATTTCTCGTGTATAGTAAACGAAATATTTGCATTTCGAAACGGCCATCACATAATATTGAGTCACACAAATCCAGAAGTAGGGCGAGTTGAGTATATAAATCTAGATAGTACTCCGATTGGCCACAACTAATCATGGAATACAATACAAACTTTAATTATATACTTCGAGTTTATATCCAGACACCTTGGTTCTTACCTTGTCAATAATTCAAGTGCACTAGATTGCATCACTGACCAGCTTTTATAACAACCATTAAAAGTTATCACACCTTTGTCTTCGAATTGAAACTATCGACCTTCAAAAAGATTACTCACTTTTAAGCCAAGCGTGGCCTTATAGCATACGTCTGCGCCTTAGTAGTCACGTATACTTTTCTCCCCTAGAGGAAGTGCGTCTTTCACAAAATGTCAGATAGTAATTTAATCTATACCTATCGACCAAAGTCGAACAAACACCAATTAAGATTATAATATACTTCGTTCATCAAGATCAAGACGACACTTTTCAACAAATCATTGTTGTTGTGAATAAATACAAGAAAGAGTTCCAACATATACGATCCGCACAAACTAAACTTTATAGCTTCCGGCTTACTTTTAACTAAGTACAAGACAATTCTAGCAAAGGATTCTGAAGATCAGTAGGTTACGAACTTCTTCAGGTATGCTTATCAAAAGAGTGTAAAACATTGTACAGAGACCGTGAACCTGATGCGATGGTAATCACAAAGAAGCTTGTGCGATTTTGCTAACAACTCATTCTGTCATTAATTATACAACTCGACTTATTCTTCTACGCTTCCTGTTCGCTAATTGAAAAGGTATAGCTTTCCAATGACCTGGCAATGAAATCTTACGTGCAATAACCACCCGACCTCGAGCCGTCCCATTTAAACAAACTCATTTCTTGAAAGCTTGTGGAATTTTTAATTTACGTGTTTAATCTTAAGAAATCTGCAGATGACGAATCCGATGCTGATGGTTAGAGTGGTTTGGACAAACGTCGAAAATTTACACCACGTCGAAAGGTTAAAAATGTATGAAGATGCGGCATGGAAGCACTAGTGGATGAGGATACATTTCAAAATCAAATCTTCCACTATACATTTCGATCAGTAATAATTTTGAATCCACAACTAGAACGATTGTAACTGATCAGAATACAATATCTGGATCCAGTACTCAAAATCCAATAACATTCAGACCCAATACTCAAAATCCAACAACATCCAGATTCAATGCTGAAAGTCCAACGACATTCAGTACTCAAATTCCACCTACAACCACAAGGTCAACCTCACAAAAATGTAAATTGTTGATCTGTGTACATAACCCAAACGATCATATGATCGTTTGAATTATGTACAAAGCTTTGTTTAGATTAAGCTCAGTTTCAAGTTAGTGGAAGATGTAGCAGAGATAATCATATACAGTCCTCCAGAGGGCGATTTTTATACTTATGATCTGGAGTCAAAGATTTTGTGGAAAGAAATCAGAGAACACCACTCGACAGTAGACCAAGTCTACAATGATATAAATTACAGATATTGTAGTACACTAGAAACCATAGAGAATCTGAACATTTTTCAGAATCTAGCGCAAGCATTTAATCGTGTTTGACACAAATGATTGGAGTACAATCTAAAGTGGAATCTTCCAAACAATACATATTATGAAACTAATATCCTACATAACGGATCTAGAACGGTTATACTCATTTGGATTCTCAAACAACTATGTGGCTTGGTTTAAATCTTACCTAAGCAACCGCATCCAATACATCGACATTGGTAACAGCAGGTCTAAGCCAATTCAAGCTACATCGGGTTTTCCACAAGGTTCTCATCTTGGCCCTTGGATTTTTACCATTTTCATCGACGCAATCACTGAAGTCATTCTACACTCTAAAATTTTAATGTTTGCTGACGACCTCAAAATATACAGAACTGTCGAGAACTTAAGCGATGCCGAGAAACTTCAAGAGGACATGGACAATTTAGCGATATGGTGTGAGTCAAATCTTCTTAGTCTGAACATCAATAAGTGTATGACTTTATCATTCCACCGGAAATTAAATCCAGTTTTAAAACATTACGAAGTAAACAATATGCCACTAAAGCGAGTAAACATATAGCAACAAACATATAGAACAATGTGTTGCTAAATCTAATTCTATGTGGGGTTAAACGATGGACGGGAAATATTTATAACCTAGAGACAATCAAGATTCTGTATTTCGCATACGTACGTTCGCAATTGGAATATGCTATACTGTTTGGTGTCCATTTTATGATACAAACATCAGCAAGCTTGAGGGTATTCAGAAAAAGTTTATTCGTCTCTTAACTTGGAAAAGCGGTTGGGAGTATGATCACGAACAAACAACATAGCACCTCTGGAAAATAGACGTGAGCTTTTAAAGTGTTCGTTTGTTGGTAATATTTTAATTAGGTCACAATGACGCACAATCAATACCGAAAAATTTACAAATTAAAGTACCCAGTAGACATCTAAAAAGAAATGAGTTCTAATGAACCGATTAACATGATGTCCAAAAACTTTAATCAGATAAATCATCTGTTCGATTTTACTTCTAGCAAGGATACCTTAAAACGAAGATTGAAGCAACACTTTGCTTCTTCCTGATTTTAATTATTATTTTATATGTCTAATAAATAAAATAACTTATACATTTCCGTTTAATATATGAAGAGTTTTCGGCTCTAAGGAAAATCTATCTTATTCTAACAGGATCCCAATTACATAATCAATCCTTCATGGTCTCAAGCATAATTCATGCCTTCGACGGCACGAACACATCGAGATATTCTGTGTACTGGGAGATCGTTGATCGTTAGATGTCTACAAGTGACCAAACCATTTATATTTATTATTGATTTTAATCTTTGTATAATCGTTATTGGAACTAACCCTCTTTCTCGGTTTGTGTATTTACGTCCTACCTTACGCCAATAAATAATACAAAAAATTTAGGAATGGTTAAGAAACAATTTTTCTATACAATATTTAAGTAGGCATAGATCAGCACCTAGTAGGCATAGGTCAGCACCATAAAAATGGATGCGGCGCCTATGAAAACAAGAACTGTAATAAATAGAACACAAATCTGAAATTCAACATGAACACTGGCATTTGATAGACTTAACCGAAATATATAGAGGAATTGATGATTTGGCCATGCTAGAACAATGACAAAAATCAACCGGACAAAATTTTGATTGGTATTTAGTTGAATCGGAAATATGCCATAGCTGTATAGATCTTATGATTCGGTGCCATATTGGGCCATACTAGAATTATGGTCAGAATTTGAAATTAATCAGTGAGACCCCTGACATTTTTTTATCTTTTCGCCTGATTATAGTTTTATAGATTCGCTAACAATACATACAAAATATTGTAATTTATAATTTGGTTAGGAAATATTTCCCTCCGGTTCACTACAACCTGAAACTGATTTACTTTCTACACATCACATATCATATCAGCCTATAGTACTGACTTGGTCGGCCCATATGAACTCCGCACTACAAAGGAATATAAATCCCCCACCGCTATTGAGATTCGAACGCAGTACCTTCCACTCTTTAACCACTTATCGCGTGTTTTGTATTTCACTACTGAATTTTGCAAAACCAGGTGAAAACTATTTACCTTAAAAACTACTTAATTGCAAAATAAACTTATAAATTAAATAGCACTTGGTTGGTTATGCTGATATCGCATCAATACGATACAAAACAACTCAATTTTTCTAGGAAATGCCATACAAATCGACCGTTTAAATAATTTACAATGATATCGCGCCGCGCATTACTATATAAAGGGTTTTCCAATAAGAGGTTTTTTTGGAATTAGACATTCCACAAACACCATAACATCGTATTTATCATAAACACTTAGGTCTGAAGGCTTTTAAAGTTCATAGTTAACACAAGAACTCAAGCCGATCAATCACTATAAACGTCGTATCTTCACTGTTTGGGTCCTTAAAATGCATCAAAATAATCCATATTTTTACCTCAGAGGCTACGTCAATAAGCAGAATTGTCGCATTTGGGGTTCAGAAAATCCAACAATGATTGTTGAAAAGCCTCTCCATCTTTAACGTGTCACTATTTGGGTCGGTTTTTGAGCTGGCCGTGTGATTGGACCTAACTTTTACGAAAATGCGGTTCGTGGAAACTGTACGTTGAATGGCGCCCCCGAGCTATGATTTTTTACGGTCGTAATTGGAAAATATAGATGTCGACGACGTTTATTTTCAGCAAGACAGCGCTACGAGCCACAGAAGCAACGAAAGAATCGCTATTTTGCAAGAAAAGTTTCCTGATCTGACCGGGTTTTTTCTCGAAGAGGTGATCACAATTGGCCACAGTTATTATGATTAGACACCTTTAGACTTTTTTTGCGGCCAAGTAAAAGATGTCAATCTATATCATTGCTCCATAATCGATTTAAAACCTTTAAGATGGAAGTATAGCCGTGGCGTGGCAATTTTGCTGATATCGTTATCAAATGTGAATGGCATACCTTCCTCTTTAGGTTAGATTAGATTAGGTTGAATTCTGCAAAAGTCATTAGCATCTAGACCTGGCCTCTTCGCATGATCTCCAAGTATGCAGTGAGTATCCCCACGATCGTTTTTAGTTCACATCTTCGTAGAGATATAAGTGCCTTTGAGCGTTTCTAGTCCAGCTTTGGTCGGACTTGCCTTCCTAAACTACAAGAGAGGTCCACCCTTCATTCGCTGAAGCTACTGACTAGTCGCAACCCAACGCCATTCTAGACGTCAGAGAAACATAGTCCAGCGACTTAATTGCCTTAAACGATGTCAGTCGAGGATGCCACACTATGTCTCATCAGGACCTTTTCAATCGATATCACCTCTGCCTGGTACATGCTGCAGTGCTCAGGCAGATGATATATCTACTTTTTATCACAGAAGACTCCAGTTACTACTTTACCGTTTCGCTTAAAACCATCCGTAAAGAACTACAATGCTTCCGTTTCCGCAACCGATCCGCTCCTCCAAGATTACTTTGAGAGGCAGGAAGTTTGGAACCTTTTCTCGACCCACAAAGTCGGTGTTGGTGTTGTTCTCAGCGCCCCACTTATAGCATGCAGGTCGTTCCTTGCACGTTCTCGATCTCCTTTTTGTAAGTGACTTTATCAAGAGCTGACCACCACACGCTCATCCCATACATAAGTAAGTACAGTTCTTATTACGGAAGTGAATAGCCAGTGTACAAGCTCCGGCGTAAGGCCCCATCATTTTCCGGTGGCGAGTACATGGCTATATTAGCCTTTTTTATTCTTTAATTTTACTGTCCAAGATTACGCCTAGAAATCTTTCCTTGTCAGAAAAAGCTAGTCTCCTGCCATTAACAGAGGTGGATCTACTACCGGGATCTTTATAGTTCAGTTTTGGACGAGCTAATTGCCAGTCCACATACAAAAATACTCGTTTTTTTTTTCAAATATCAAAATGAAACCTCTTATTGGAAACCACTTTACAATATAATTGAATCATTACTATTAATATTTTTCGGTAAATAAACTATAAAATTTTCTAAAACGGAAATTGGTCATCACTTAAAATAAGCAACGTTTTGTAGAAATTTTATCACACACAAAAACAAAAAAAAAATTGTCACACAACAAAATAGCGTCGTCTCGATGTGCAAATGCATTCGATACACATACACATTCGATGATACATAAACTATAAATTAAACTACACCATAAATTAATTATTTTATTAACTATTTGATTTTTAATTAAGTTATTTATATATAAGCAAGTACATTAAATATTTATCGAGCGAGCACAACTTTTTTTTTTTTTTATCGAAACAGGAAGAAAATGCACAAATATCTTCTTCTCGCCGTGCCTATTCACAGCAAACTACATATTTTAAGACTAAGTTTTTTTTTTATTTATATGACGTTAATTATTTTACGTATTTTAATTAATAAGAAGAATACTAAGTGATTCGTAAATGTGTTTACATACGAGTAAACAAGAAAATGTAATATGCTTTGTGTCTTGTGATTTTGATCTTCGATTTGAGGTGCGATCGTAGGTGTTACGGATTTATATCGTAACTATTTATAATTTCTTCAATCGGTTCGGCCGATTGTTGAAACCAAATTTTATATGGTGGATATCAATTTGGCCCTCCTAAAATGTTACCGGTGCAACGTACTAATTATTACTTCATTTCGTTTGATGAATAATTTATTACGTGAGAAATATATTAGGAACAGTACGAGATGATTTGGTTGCATATGTATTTAAGAAAATACAGTCCCGAGCAACTAAATCGACTGAAACCTGCACACTTAACCGAGTGGCTTAGTTTAAAATTTAATGAATCGGTGAAAACCATTAGCGTGCTGCAATTTCCTGTATGATACCTCTTTTTATGATATTTGCCATCAGTCACTTATCAGAAGTGTACATCATTAGAGAGGAAGATCGAACTATCGTCCTGGTTGCACTGCAAAATCGCCTACTTACTGGCGTTGATGTGTGGTATAAGTGACAAGTTGGAAATGTAGGTGTTAGTCAATGGACAATAATATGATGCTTGAAGAAAGCCAACTTCACGTCCACGAGAAAGATTTACGCAGTTCTGTTTTGCTGAAAGTCTCGTGTGGGCTGGCATATCGCGTGTTTGAAATACTGATCTGGTTTTCGTACCTAGTTTCTGACCGTTGAACTATATATCGAGGGTTTTATCTTGGATTTTACGACTATGACTAGTGTCACGCACAGCTCGAACCACTCGGCAATTCATGGATGAGGTTGGATTCAATATGATGAAAAGGCCTGCCCTCAATTCAGATATGAATCCAATTTAGCATTTAAGGCACGAACAAAAATGGACGAGCCAGAAATCTGGTACCATCTAACATGAGTGACCTCGTGGCGTTCACAAATACGACGAATAGTCACGCCACAATAGTGCAGTAGAAACAAAATAATCGAAAAAAGATTTCGATTCAAATTCTGTAATTCGCTAGAACTGTTGCAACATAGCCTCACAATATATATATATATAGAAACGAAATGCAACATACATCAAATCCGGTCACATATTATGCCTGATGAGATGGATTTGATCTTTTCGATCACACAACGAGTCAATGACGTCATCAGATCGAAACCGGCCTAGCGAACGAAGATTTTCAGATTACATACAAAGATACCATATATTTCATAATACAAACGTCTTCATCGGCTGGTTGATTTTAGCGTCCTAGCTGTCAATTAATGCCACTCTGTGGAGTTCAAGTTCAACTCCCCACCATTTATCATTAGCTGTCACGTTTACAGCATCCCAGCATCACTTATCACTATTCAACAACCTCAAGATTAAGTTGTATGAGAAGTGGGCTGCGATCCCTCAAGTTGTGTTGGTTTGATATAAATTTTTATTTAATAAGAGATTGCTTTATACTTCAAAACAATACACGTATTTATTGCAGACTAGTTGACTATTTAATCCGGTTAGTGCGTGGAAGCAGTTTCAAATTTTGTTACTCCACGGGAATAATCACATTTGAAGAAGATAATTAAGACATTTATTACCTATGACTGAGGGGAACTTTTACAGAAGAAGGACAGCTGATTCACTGAAAAGAGCGTCAATGTGCCAGGGCAGCTCAATAAGTAACCCCCCGGGCCAAACTGAGATGTCATTTTGACAGCTGTAAAAAGATTGCCCTGTGGTTGGGGGCATTCGTGTTTCGTAAATATTACGAACGAAACATGAGACCCATAGAATACCACCACAGTGTCCAGAGCCTGTCGTAGGAGGCGACTAAATCTGGTTGGATCGCTGGGCTGACGACCCGCATCCGTAAAACCGTGAAAATGTTAAAAATGTCAACAAAAATAAAAACAAAGTCGGATACCGCCAAAACAACAAAAAAAACGAACCCCCGCTTAAGTACCCGGACACGAGATTGAAGATCGGCACGTGGAACGTGCAGTCATTAAGAAAACCTGGCGCGTTGGACGGCCTTATCACATGCATGAAAGAGTATCGGCTGGAACTCGTAGCGCTCCAAGAAACTCGATGGCCTAAAAGTGGAGACCATGTGTCCCAAGGCTATACGTTGCTACACAGTGGAGATGACCTCGGAAATCTTGGGGTTGGATTTCTCATTGGGCCACAGGTAAAAAAGGCTGTCTTGGACTTTCAAGCAGTCGATAATCGAATATGTAAGCTTCGCTTGCACATGAGATTAGCCAACCTGTCAATTGTCTGTATACATGCGCCCACTGATGTAAGCCAATCCCAGGATAAAGACTCATTTTACAATAATCTGGATAATCTGATGGGTTCTATACCGGAGCACGATGTCAAATTGGTAATTGATGACTTTAATGCTAGAGCTGGCAGAAATCAGACCGACTTATGTAACAATATAGGTCCGTACTCCCGACACGAAACTGCGACCGAGAATGGGGAAAGAATGATGTACTTTGCGATCGCTTATGATCTCAAAGTAGCAAGTACATTCTTTCCTCATAAAAACATCCATTTAGAAACATGGACACACAAACGTAAAACATCCCGAAGCCAAATTGACCATGTGTTGATTTCAAAAGGGCGGGCTCGGGTTGTCCAAGATGTGAGATCTTATCGGTCGTCAACAAAATTGGTAGGCAGTGATCATTTGATGGTTGCTGCAAAGCTACGATGGAAATTTTCGTACAAGTCAAGGAGGACAGGAGAATATAAAACGCGATTCTCCTGTGAAGGTCTGATAAATGAAGAAACGCAACGAAACTATCAAGATCTTGTCAGCAAAAGCATTTTACGATCCAACTACCAATCTGATGATGTGAACAGTGTCTGGGAAGTATTGAAAACCTCGATTGTCGATGCTGCCCAACACACTCTCGTTATAGTGAAAACTAAGCCCAAAAATGATTGGTTTGATGAGGAGTGTCGTCTTGCTGTTGAGCAACGAAATATAGCCTATAATGAAGCGCAGACTCGGTTTACAATCGCAAGGAAAAACAAAGCAGTTCTCGCTAGGAGGACAGCTAAACGCATTTGTAGACTGAAGAAGCGAGAATGGTGGAAGGCTAAAGTCTTAAGAGTACAACAACTCAGCAATGAGCACAATTCGCGTGGTTTCTTTAAAGGAATCACCGAATTGCACCATACCTTAAGATCTCGGTCAACTGCCATTCGGGACCAGGATGGAAACCTCTGTGTTAACGTCGATGCGGTACTCGATACATGGCGTGAACATTTCTCTGATTTACTTAATGTTCCACATGTTTCACAAGCTGTGTTTGAATACCCTCAAATACGGACCGCGGAGATGTTCATTGAGGATCCATCCTATGAGGAATTCACAATGGCCATGCAGAAATTAAAGAAAAATCGTTCACCAGGAGTTGATTGCATTAATTCAGGGCTCTTGATATTCGGAGGGCTAACTTTGTGGAACTGTCTTTTCGACCTTGTTCGATTGGTATGGCGAAATGAAGTTATGCCCGAAGAATGGAAAGTGGCCGCGTTATGCACAATTTTCAAGAAGGGTCATCGCATGAAATGCGAGAATTATCGCGGTATAGCTCTCCTTTGCACAGCATATAAGTTACTGTCTTACATCATCTTGGGAAGAATTACTCCTTTAGCGGAGGAAATTGTCGGTGACTACCAAGGAGGATTCCGTCCAAATCGGTCAGTCACTGATCAAGTTTTTTCGCTACGGATGATTCTTTCCAAGTACTACGAAACATCTCGCGATGTACACCAGGTATTCCTAGATTTCAAGCAAGCCTATGACTCGATCAATCGAGAGAGATTATGGTATGCGCTTGAATATTTAGGAATACCGAAAAAATATGTACATCTGTGTAAAATGACAGTAACGCAGTCACAATGCTGTGTCAAAGTTGAGAACAGGCTATCGAGAATTTTTGCAATTACTTCTGGTGTTCGACAAGGAGATGCGCTGTCCCCGATACTTTTTAATCTCATGTTGGAATACATCCTTCGTAAAAGTGAAACACCTCAGGACAACATCTTATTCCGACAATCCAATCAACTTCTTGCTTATGCAGATGATATCTGTGTGATTGGATTAAATGGCAACGGAGGGAAAGAGATACTTGATCCACTGGAACAGTGTTCAGCTTCTGTTGGTCTCAAAATCAACGAGTCAAAAACCAAATATCTAATCTCGGGTTTTAGAGACCAAGACGCAATTGATTTCAGTAGTGGTAACCACACGTTTGAAGGAGTGATGAGATTCAAGTATCTTGGATCTCTCATCACTCACGATAATAGTGTGGGAGAGGATATCAAGGTCCGCCTTGCCGCTGACAATCGGGCTTTGTATCCTCTACGCCCACTGCTGAAATCAAAATATCTTGCAAATACGGATAAGCTGAAACTGTACAGAGTGTTGATCAGACCCGTTGACATGTATGGATGAGAGAGTTGGACCTTGACGAATGAGTACGAAAGATGGCTTTTAACATTCGAGAGAAGAATCATGCATGTGATATATGGCCCAAAACGCGACGTCGATGGCACTTACCGAGTTCTTTTCAATCACGAGATCAGGAATTTAATGCAAATTCCTGATATCGTGCATGAAATTAAAGGACAGCGAGTACGCTGGCTCGGACACGTTCTGCGTGCTAATCCGAACCGAATGATACAGCGAACCTTTAAGGGAGAACCGCCTTTCGGTAGGCGAAGAGGTCGCTGTCGGCGACGATGGCTCCACGGCGTAGAGAGCGATCTGGCATCTTCAAACTGCCTACAACGGTTTGAAGAGCTGGCTCGTGATCGAAACCGATGGAGTCAAATTGTTGACACGGTACGGGCCAATAATGGCCTGTAAAAACTGTTAAAAAAAAAAAAAAAAAAAGTGAACACCTTCTGACTGTGGTTTATTGGTCACTCATCCAGATTTTAAACGTGGTCGGACATTAGCACGATTGATGAGCACACCGTTCAGGTATATCCATGATATTTGTTTTAAAAGTTCATAGAGTGAAAATCCGTGAGAAATTTGATATAGTTATCTCAACAGGCCATGTGCACTGCATTTTACATGAATATTTGCATTTGAAAAATCTGTCAGCAAAATGGGTGGCGCGTTTGAAACATGGATTCATTACTATACCCTCCTGTAACAATAGATTAAAGCTAGTTCACGTCCACAGAAGATATACTAATACGATACGAATTGCTTCCGCATCCACTATATTCTGTAGCTCCTGGTGACTACTACCTGTTCCCAAACTTGACAACATGGCTTTGTGGAAAAAGATACACGTCAAATGTTGAATGGAAAACTAATGAGTATCTGCTGTTTCATGTCCAGGTCGGCTACTTATTGATATGGTCTCTTGCAAGGGAGACAGTATATTCCTGCGATAACAATTAGATCTGGACTAGTCATATATCAACATTTAGGTATCATACGAAAATTTTGAAAATCGAAATACGCGTGTAACCATTTTTTGCAAAAAGTGATAATTGTTCTTCTATGCCTTTATCATTCGACACGTCTATTTCTCATATAATGGGTGATCAGATCAAACATCGAGCATAAGGAAGCGTTAAGCAACGTCAAGTACACCAAAGGCATAATACACAAACTATAGCTAACCTCAAAAATTCAAAGGAGCAAACCTCATTTTTCGAAATAAAACAGGTTTGGAATATTGTAGCTGACTTAATAATAGAAGAGAGTCTGTTAAGTCTTTCCTAAAATAGAGAAGTATCAGACCAAAACGGAGTTCCGAAAAAGGACATAATGGTCTATGCCAGCCACATTAATAGTCTCCTCTGTCCTACTATAATGAACCATCTTGAGCTTTGGATATGAAGAGTATATTATATCCCTGACATCCACGTCGCTGAAATCTGTCAGATCGTTCCCAGAGGCGCTTCAAAAATTTCAGTCTACTTTGCTCCTAATGAAGCTGCAGTCAATTCGTGGATGCTTTATAGTTTATACCTAAGCCCCGAAAATACCCTGTATTACACGTGATTTAATCTACGGCTTCTATTATCGCAATTAATTTAGCATGAAAAACAGTGCAGTAGTCCGGAATACGTGAAGAGTCGTTTACTTTCAGTTGTGAAGAAATCTAAAATTTGTAGATTCGTAAAACCACTTTTAACTTGAGGGAATGTCAGGTAAAAATTTGAATTTTAAGGATGGTAACGGAGTACCATTATTGGACAGAGTTGAAGATTACCCTACGTGTTATTGACAGAGGGATAGATTTTAAGTAGTGAGTTTCTAAGTGCCATTAATACACAAGGAGGTTTTCTCTGAACTATTACAAGAGTTTTCAGATAGGCCATGATGCTTAACCCTGATCACTAATCAAATAGCAATCTCATATAATATTATCATTCTAATAACTAACGGAAAGAGCCAGTGTGCGACATGGGGTTGCAGATCCTAATTTAGTAGCATTCTTTCTTGTATATTAGTTTTCCAGTTCAGTTAGCTATCGAAGTTAAGGACTGTGCCGTTCAAAGTGGATGTGTCACATCAAGGAATTTTGTACATTAACACGGTTTTCTGTGGATTCGAATCTTTGAGGGGGCAGCGATATTTGGCATATAAACATATATTTTATTTAAATTTAAGTCTTGGAATATCAGTTTATTTATGCCGAAGATCTATTGTAGAACGTTGCTATTAAAACTCTATTTAGCGATTGAAACAATCAATCATTTTAGAATTTATCTGAATATACTTTTCGGTTTCCTTTCTTGACAGTCGCAGTTCATTTACATATACAAACATGAAGTATGCCTAAAGACTACGCTATTTTTGCGTCATGCATAATTGGGCGAACAAGACGTTAGCTATATACAGTCTATAAATAGCAGATTATAGTGTAGCTAATCAATTTGCTTCTAAACTCAACCTTGGAACTATTTTTATACATTTACTATTTTGTACATCTCGTCATAAATATTAAACAGGATATACTTAAGTATATTCGAACAAATCGTCATTTTTATATATACTGGGGGGGCTAGTTGACTATAAAAACAGATTTTTAACACTTCAGAGTAAATCCTTTGATTTAATGTGCATATGACTAAATCGTCTTCGCCATAAAAAGTATCAATTATTCAAATTATTCAGAATAATATTATGATCGATGATGTGGAATTAAAATATATAACCCGTGTCGTTTGTAATATCTGTATATTTTATACCCAAGGAAAGTCAATAATCGCGACATTTCATTTAAATTTTTTTATTGGAGAGGAAATTAAAACCAAATTGAATGTTTTGTATAATGAATTGGACGGTACATTGATTAATTTAATAAATATATCTTTAATTGACAATCTGTCTATATTACTTTATATACGACCAATAAGTTGTTGACATAAAATGATGTAAATATACATTTATTTCACGAATTTTTCGAAATTGGGTTGGGCTTGAAATCCTATATTTGAATATGTCTATAATTGTTATAGTCACTCATAAACCACTAATCAGAAGCAGCTGAAACAATTAACTTTTGAAATGGGAAACCCTATTCGAAAATCGATGAAACTATTAACCTCACAAAAGATGGCACTTCGTACGACCTAATCAGATTTCAACCAATCAATACATTCATTGTTGACACACATAATTTGGAATTATACAGATAGATTAGAAAAGGTTGACCACAGGAGCACATTTACTAGCAGAATTTCAAACAATATCTTCATAATGATATCAACGAAAATAATTTTGGGATCGCTAACCTATGTTATAACTAAGTTTTTTTTTTTTAATCTCTTATCTGTTTTGGGGCTCAAGGCACTCCCTACTTGTTCTCGGTTTGCTTATTTACGTCCTTACGTTTACGCTATTACAGCCAATTCGAGGACGTATAAAGACGGCTATAGATCCGATTTTCCTAACCATCTGCACATTGCATAGCCTATTCCAGCCTATAGTGCTGACATGGAACATGGGTCGACCCATGAGTTCTGCACTCCAACTATAACTAAGTTATCACACAACACTATTTGATAGAGTCGGTTGTAGCTTAATGGTTAAGAGAGTTTCTCATCGATCTCGAGTACGATGCACGCTGTTGACCAAAAACTAACAATACTCCGGATGACATAAAAAGCGATTGTGTGTGTAAAAGCATTTGTTCAGCCGATCATTGACAATTTGCACCAAAATGTAAACCACATGTGTAAGCTCTCATTTGAGACGCGATTGTTGCTGTTTGGTGTTTAAGTTATAAATTTTACATAGTTCAGTCTATTATCTGAACTGCAGTAGGATTATTTAGCTAAAAAAGAGGGCTCTATTCTTAAAATATGACACATCGTACGACCTAATAAGATTTCAACCAATCACTGCTGTACATTAACATGCAGAATTTGAAACAAGATCTTCATGATATCAACCTAGAACTAGTTTAACATTATACTATTCGATGGAGTATTAGTAAATAGCATACACACGCTTCCCCACGCCTTTCTATCCATGCTGTAGTTGAGTTGCGGAAGAAATGGCTACAAACTAGATACTGGCAATTTGGGAGGCTGTGCCAGAAGATATTGACGTTTTATTCTAAACAGGGCCGTCTTGGTCAACAAATGTAATGCATGATGCCATACTGTGAGTATCGGTGGTACTGCACTAATATATACGGCTGTTAATATTATGTACAAGTTTGTTTATATTTTGGCAGAACCCTTAAATATATCTAGCGTACAGTAATTAAAAACCCCAAGGACTAAGGTGCAAATATACTGAACACTGAAACTGCCTTCAGTATACCGATAATGGTTTAATTATAAATTAGTCCATACGTACTGTGAGAGCAAATATATAATCTTCATGCTACAGTATTTTAAAGAGAATATCAAAAATTGTTTTCGAATGTTTTCCATATGAGTAAGGACGAGTTGTATTGTGCAGAATTAAAATTAACGAGGCATATTGAGAATTGAGTGATAATTGAAGTCTATAAAGTACGGATTTTGAAAATTAATAAAACCTAGCATTGAATTTACTTTGCTAACACATAAGCCAATATCATCTCAGTATATGGTCGCTACTAAACAAAGGACTAAATCTAGAAAGTCCCTTAATACGTTACAACCAAACTTTGTTCAATACCAACCACTAAATGAATAAGAATTGATATCAACTCATGATAATCGCCTCTTGTGGTTTCCGTCTAAGGAAAAAAACTCTTTAGCCCTATTAGGTCAAATTAGGCTAACGAGATCTATTGCTAGATCAACGACCAGCTTAGTTCTTGACGACGGTTACCAACGAATAATATATAAAGATATTTAATCTCGGCCATGACACTGGCAGTCCACATACGGAAGCATTGCTAAACTCGACGGTGCAACTTGATCAGTTGCAGAGATAGCGCTCCTGGCTACGATAGAGACAAACTATACTAGCTACGAAGTATTATATGACATTTCGTTTATAGTTTAGATGAAAACGGTTCGATAAGCTTTCTATCTGTCGTAATCTTTTCTTCGATTATCGAAATATCTGTAAAAATGCGTTAAATTTATCGACGATAAGACTAACACCCCGATTCCCTTAGTCGTGTCACTTGTAGCGACAGACAAATATTGGTATTCTCTTAGTCGATTTGTTCGTCAAGTTTTAATTGAAGTGACGAACTTTTTATTCAAATAGTCGTTTAAAAAATTTCTTGTAACTTGGAACGACATTTATAGGCGCGTGGAAATTTCAGTCGACATATTCAGTTGAAATTATTAGTATTCCTTGAATAATTCAACAATTGACGTTCGTTGCATCAGGTCACTTTAATCGACTAGCAGAATATAAATTTATAGATGAAGTGACACGACAACTGTCGCGGCGAATTAAGTGACACGACTAAGGGAATCGGGGTGTAAAGCTACTATCACCGGACCACCTCTTCCATTAAGTACAAAAAAATATAGGATTCTGACTACATGGTAATTTAGCTTATTGGGAATATATATGCTTATTGGGTTACATTCAAACCCTTTAGACCACATACGTTAACACGAGTTTAGTTTTAGTTCAACTTTCTCAGTTTGGATTGTGGTTTGGGGTAACACAGCCACCAAATCATAAAGAAGCAGATTAATAAGAGTGAATTTTCTTCATAAATTTAAAATATTCAAGTATATGTGCTCAAATGTTTCGAGCACATTATAACATTCGAACTATCAGTTTATAAGAAAGTCAAGGTAATAAACGGAGAGAAGAAATGGAACGGACACTAAACGTGCATACACCTTGAGACCCAGTTATAATTATAAATTTATATGGGATAAAGCAAAACGGAACACAATGAACGGAAGGTAGAAACCGAACGGACACAAAACATTTAAGAACTGTCAATTTATATGGAATAAAAGGAAAACGGAACACAATGCGAAGGGAAAACAGAACGAATACGAAACACTAAAGGTGCATACACCGTAAGACTTAACTTATAATTGACAATTTATATGGAAAAAAGGAAAACGAAACACAATGAACAGAGGGAAAAACGGAACGGACACAAACCTCTAAAGGTGCATACACTTTGAGACCTAAGTAATAATTTTCAATTTCCTATGAGAAAAGGAAAACGGGACACAAAGAATGGAGGGAAAAAACGGAGCGGACACAACCACAAACATAGAATTTTGCATTCAACATTCGATTTCTTTGTATTGTATTGGATTTGACAACCGAAACGGATATAATGTGTTTATCGAAATGGATGAATAGTGCGGACCAAAAAACGGTTTGGACTTTTATTTTTGATTTACTTTTCAATTTAGTTGTAACTTTTTATGCATTATGAAATTTATCATTGTTATTGCACGAATAGTTTGAGTAGGCACAGTCTGCTAGTATCATCTTTGAACTGGTATTAGAAGTAATGATCAATTTATAATTTTATCATGATTAAATATAGGTTACTTACTAACTGGGATAATACCTGATGCAGTAAAATGGTGGCGAAATTACTGTAAACATTACTTTCCGGATAAGAATCAATCTGTTTGGAGCGCTTTATAACATTCGAACTATCAGTTTATAAAAAAAAGGTAATAAACGGAAGTAAAAAACGGAACGGACACAAAACACTTAAGGTTACACATTGGGACCTCAGTTATAATTGTTAATTTATATTGAAGAAAGTAAAACGGAACACAATAAATGGAGGGAAGAAATGGAGCGGACACAAAACACTAAAAGGTCATCACATTAGACATCTATTAGAACTGTCAATTTATATAGAAAAAACGGAACACAATAAACGGAGGGAAAAACGAAGAGGACACTAAACACAAACATACAATTTTGCATTCAACATTCGATTTCTTTGTATTGTATTGGGTATGACAACCGAAGCGGATATATTGTGTTTCTGACGAATATAGTGAAACGGACGAATAGTGCGGACCAAAATACGGTTTGGACGAAACGGATACATTGTGTTGGGATATTTTACTTTCCAATTTATTTGTAACTTTTTGTGTGTTACGAAATTTATCATTGTTTTTGTGCGAATAGTTTGAGTAGCCAATATAGTAGGCACAGTCTGCTAGTATCATCTTTGAACTGGTATATGAAGTAATAACCAATTTATTATTTTTTTCATAAATAAATAGTGACCTGATTATTATTGAGGCAGTGAAATGCTAGCAAAATTATTGTAAACATTGTCTTCCGGATTAATTATTTTTAGTGACTTTAAGATTGCTGCAGCAATTTAGATGAGATACTGAAAATATCATTAGACATCACGATTGGGGTTTGTGTAATATTTTTAAGATGAAGCTCAGTTTGGTGACCCAGACGAAATAATATTTCCAAATCAATTATTGTTAATTCAAGCTGAAAATTTTCCATTTTATAGTCCACTAGTAGCCTCAAGGTATAAAAAATAATTGCAACTTTAAAATGTTTCATTTTTCTTGTACATATTTTGTCATCGTTGAGATGAAGATGAAATAAATAAGTATAAGATTTTTTCTTCGATTAACATGTTGTGTTTCATTTGGCTTGACCAAATTGCGCGGGATAATAATGATAAATTAGAAAGTCGGAAATTTTGATAAGACTTATCATATAGTATATATACTACCTCTTATCAGCAATACAATTTGTGGTTTTAACAAATCCGGTATAATACGTTTAATAACTATTATTATCTTCGAGATTACTCGGGTTTAACTAAACAATTATTATTAGGAACAATATAATATTTATGTTGATAAGAATTTTGTATACAAAGTATATATATTTATAAGACGTACGCGATAACAAATTTATATTAAATATATACTAAGAAAAAATTATATTCATTGAAGAAAATTAATTAAGCGCGAATCTAAACAAAATACATATTTTCTTATAAATATTTTCTTAGATAAATTTACTCACAAAAAAAAAATATAATCGCGCGCGCAATCTGGTTTATGTAACACATTTTAAATCTCAGAATAGTGATTCAATTTATTTATAAACATATACCTGGTCTATATAAATAAAGTGTCAATTAAGCAAATGATTTGTTTGTATATATACATTGCTAGACGTATGGCGCACCCGATTCAGGCTTGCTTTGAGGTCAACAAACTTTCAATATTACAATAAGACATTCGGAAACGTGAGAATTGATAGTTGCGGTTAGTACGAGTATTTTTAATAATTTCACACATCATATACACTATATGATGGATATGATCATAATATGGGTGTACGCACCATATATAGGAAAATTATTATTTTTATTCATTCGATTACCATTTTTGTAATTAGACTTTTTCAATTTCTTTATTCATGGATATAGAATTTGGTTGGTGACGAAACTCTTTTTTATGGTGCGTAACCATTTTGGTGTAATTATTTTAGGCGATATACACGATTATCATAATTTTTTGTCTATATGCGTTGAAAGGTATACTTTAATACATGAAACAAAGATTTATCCAAAAAAAATTTTTTCTTAATTCGGAGCAAACCAAAAATTTTTTGCCTTTATCTTCATCCATAAAACTCTTTTTGCAAATAAATTCCAGCACTCCATTATGGTCAGACTAAAAAACTCATACGGTGCTGACTAGAATGTCTCCAAAATCTGTAGTATTCAATCTGAACGACACACAGGATCAACGTGAAGATCGTTCTTGCGACATTCTGATCTAAAGCGACATAAACGCAATCTATGCTATGGTCACCGTATGGTCGAATTTTAAAAATTCCGAGTTTTTAGTTCCGAGGTTTTATTCATATTTCGTAAATATTACGAACGAAACATGAGACCCATAGAATACCACCACAGTATCCAGAGCTTGTCGTAGGAAGCGACCCGCCTGTCAACCCGCATCCGTAAAAAACCAAACCTGTTAAAAATGTCAAAAAACAAAAAAAAATCGGATACCACCAAAAAAATAATGAACCCCTGCTTAAGTTGACGATCGGTACGTGGAATGTGCAGTCAATCCGAGTTCGTTTCAACCACGAAATCAGGAATTTAATGCAAATTTCTGATATCGTGCATGAAATCAAAGGACAGCGAGTATGCTGGCTCGGTCACGTTCTGCTTGCTGATCCAAACCGAATGATACAGCGATCTTTAAAGGGAAGCCGCCTTTTGGTAGACGAAGAGGTCGCTGTCGGCGTCGATGGCTCCACGGCGTAGAGAGCGATCTAACATCTTCTGACATCACAACTGGCTCGTGATCGAAATCGATGGAGTCAGATTGTTGACACAGTACGGGCCAATAATGGCCTGGACAAATTATATTAATGCCTGCTCGGGAATTAAAGTCTGCAAAAACAGAATGAACCATGAATGAATATTCTATATGTTTCAAGGTGATTACTTCAACTCCGTGAGCGACTCTGATGAATTATATGCATCATTCAAATTTGTTAACCCTACTTACACCACTTGTCACTCCACTTAACGTCAATAGCGATTGTTTCGGTTTATTGGAACAATAGTTTGCCAGCGGTTATATTGCATAAATGTGTTCCTATTCAAACCTCTATTCTATCTGCGTGGTTGCTGAATGTATGGCGCGTGATACGATATTAAATCAATTATTTCCCGGTCGCTCAACTGCATATAATCTCATAGAATTTATTGGGGTTACAATAGAATCCTATCTTAGGTTGCATCTTAATGCTGTGTTTATAGATAACAAAAACCACAGAATTTCCCACATAATTCTTTTGCCTGCATATAATTTTAGATTAAATCTTATTTATCTGATCATGTCCAGTTGGTTGAATTGTTCCACTAAATATAGTCTACGAGCTTCACTTTAGTGGGATCATATTTGCAGGTTGACTTGTGGATATAAGCTCAAACGATTTGTCGATTGAACAGCGTGGCCTTTCTGGAATACAGACCCTTTATATCTATCGGAGACATCTCGATCCCGAACCCAAGGCATATAGACCAATTAAGACTATAGAAAAGGTGCTGGATCAACATATTAGCATTGAGTTCCTCTTAGTAATCCACCCCGTAAAGTTGATAATTCCACTGTGCCAGCGTAAGGCAATCTCGTAAGGAAAATGATTTGACACGTACTACAGCAAATTCATTCGATCCATGCTCATGTCAATGAAAATCATAGCTTAGAGGAGCAAGCTGCTGATAACCAATTTTCTAAAAAAGTTATAGGAGATCAAAGACAGATCAAAACCAACCTAGACTGAAGTGTCAAATGCGTCCACTTTCTTCAATAAAGTAAAACTAATAGCTTACGTTAGTATAAACGAATCAATACGAATATGTCCGACTGCAGGTATGGAGGCTCTGTTAAGACTGTAGCTATGAAGGCCCTGTTAGGAATGCACATGACACTTAAGACATGATCTGTTCATATCTAACACACTGGAGGTGAACGCCAAATTAATTAAAGCAAAAATGAATGCGATGGAGTGCAAAGGCTGGTTTCGTCAAAGGCCTAAATAGCATAAGAAGTTATATTTTATGGGACAGTCAGATAGCTTTAAACGTACTCAGGCCAAAGCTATAGTTTGGAAGTTCAAGAAAATGAGTTCGTTCAAGAATGTTGCGATCATTTATAGAACCAAGTTTTGCGGGGTCACAAAAGCTAACCGCAGATCCGTGGTGAAGTGTTGGGCTGTTTCAAAACAGACCACAAATTGACACAAAATTCTTTCAGGATTAACCAACCCAAAATTAGTTTTTTACTTGGGTCATAAAAACTAAAGAGCTGCTAGCAATTAGCAAGCTCGAGATGAGACACATAGTCTTTAGATATCACCTTAAAAAAATTGACATTAAAATCATAGGCGTAGATTTGTCACCTTCTGCTGTATATAACCTATTTTTAGATTGTCAGTGTTTAAACAGATGAAAAGATTTTGGTGTCGGAGTATATATAGTAGTCTAGTGATTTCAGACGTTGAGAGTTTGAAAATTATCTACACAACAAAAGAAAGAATTTCTAACTGTACAATTATGAGCGACAAGCAAGATCGAAATATGTGATAGACTAGCGGATAATTTTAAGAATTGTGGTAGTAAATGGAAAAAAGAATCCTTAAATTGAGTCACGAATCTCAAATTAATCGAACAAAGAGTCTTCAGGGTTTTACTTCCTATACAAATAGTGTATGTGTTACGGTTAAAGTCCGAAATCGGCGAATGTCGACATTTACCGGTAAATGTCGACATTCGCCGCATTTCGGACTTTAACCGTAACATATGCCTTGAAAGATGCAGATTTACTATGTCCTGTGAACTTTTGTATTGAGATGGATGTACTGCAGAATGTGACTAATCTGAAGTTTATGAGAAAAGTAGTTAATTTCTACTAAGACTCATAAAGTCTTAGTAGAAATTATCTATAATTTTCTGAGAATATTATGTGACAAAATCTTGTATAAGTAGACTGTTGAGCCCAAATAATCAAAGAATCTATTTGCCATTAGATGGAATAGTCAGATCTAGGTACCTATTTCTATCTGAGTTCCTGAAGGTTGTACAAGTAGACTGTTGAGCTCAAATAGTCATTAAATTTATTTGCCATTAGATGGAATAGTCAGATCTAGGTACCTATTTCTATCTGAGTTCCTGAAGGTAGTACAAGGAGACTGTTGAGCTCAAATAGTCATTAAATGTATTTGCCATTAGATGAAATAGTCAGATCACGGTACCTTTCTCTAACATTGGCCATAAAAATTTGCCTACACTTTTTTGAGATAGAGAATTTTGTCAAAGTGAAAATATGAGTTTCTGAAGGTTGTACAAGGAGACTGTTGATTTGACTATTTACTGCAGATTGAGATACCTATCTCTGGGATTGCTTGTCATTCTAATTGTCCACCAAATATTAACTTACACTTTCATTGGCCAATCGAATTTGCACCTACATTTTATGCTGTTGTGTGTCAGTCACTTTCTCATAAAGATATAGCGTCCTGAAGGGGGATGCTAATATCATTACAACTATGATTCTGTCGAACCAGTTCGTACATTGTTTGAACGATCAACAGCTGATTTGGAGTTGGATATATAATTTTATTACTTATATATGCTTTGACAACAACTCTATTTTTAGCCGATAAACGTTTAGCTTGTGGCACCACTAATCTATGCCGTATATTATTTAACAAAACAAATTTTTTTTTTGTTTATTTTTGGCGACAAACTATCGGCAACGTTCATTCCATTCAAATACAAAATAATGGAGATACATATTTTTGTATTTTAATTTATAAATTTATTTTGATATCGCAAAACATTTAAAATTAATAAAATGGATATAAGTATATATACGGGTACATATGTATAAATAAAAGAATAAGAAAACACCGGCCGGATGTTCACAACCGAAAGAAGTTGTAATATAAGTAGACAAAATAAAAGAGAATATATAAAATCCATCCAAATCGCACTTGAAACATATTTTTTCAAACAGATTTCTTACGTTTGGTTTTTTTTTATCCGAGCGCGTCTTCAACAATAAACTTATTTGTTTTATTATTATGCTAAGTGAAGTGGAACGCGAACAAAAACTTTAAAATAAAATCTAAATCTTATTTACAATAAAAGAAAACGCGAATCTTTGTTGGTTTTTTTTTTGTACACAAGTATATTGCTGTTTCGTTCGACGGAATTGGAAAAGTTTTCATATTGAACATATAATGTGTACAGGGCTGGTTTGTACGAGCTACGAAATGTCGTGAACTGAAATGTCGATTCAACCATAATACGCAAATTTAATTAGTTTTTATACGTATATAATTATAGTTTATTATTCAGTTATTAAATTAATTCAATTAATTTGATTAATCAACCCCATGTATAAAAAGTGTTTTATGAATGAACAAAAATAATGAAAACAAATTCATTGGTTATATAGCCGCATACTCATAGTTCTCGCGATGACTAATCTAATGTTGTTGTTTATAATCCAAAATATAACACGGAAATTTAGTAGCATACAAGTAGTTGTAAAGAGTGATCCAATAGGAGGTACTGACAACTGTCATGATCGTATGACATTTGTGTTCAGTATTCATTGACATTTCACCATGAATAGACTTACGCGAGAAAATCATCACCCAACGTCGAATCGGATGTAAATATTGCTGATGTATAGCTGAAAGTTACTTGAAGACCACAATCAATCAATTCGTCGTCGTTCCAAGCTCTGGGTCTCTCATATGGCATATAATATACAGCTTGTTCAAGAATTGAAACCATTTAACCTTTCTTCGGACAGCTCGAAGCTAGATGGAGAGGTCGGAGGTGGGCTGTTATGTGGAGCATTAAGTATAAGCACTTTCGTTCGTCTCCCTGACCACTGCAGCGTGTACCAGGCGGAGATAATAGCGATTGAGGAAGCCTTAAGCTGGTTGAGGCATAACGTGATATCCAAGAGGGATATCACGATTTATGTGGACAGTCAGGCGGCTGTCAAGTCGCTGGAAGCAGTGCTGTTGAAGTCTAGGATGGCATTGGGCTGCCACTCGTCTCTTAACGAAATGAGTGAGCATTTCAATATTCAGATTATCTGAGTCCCCGGCCACTCTGGCGTCGAGGGTAACTGCAGGGCAGCCGAAACTAGCTAGGCAAGATACAACTCTTCTGCTGAAGCCTGAAAGGGTCAATGTGGGGAGGCCTACAGCGGAGTTTAGACTGGCTTTGAGGAAAAGGGCAGAAGCTTTAGCACTGGAGAGGTGGTTTAACACCCTCACATCGAGTCCAACACCCTCACGAGAGAGCGAGAGAAATGTGGCCAAGACTGGATTTGAATCGCTCCGACCTTAATCTCTCTGGAGAGGAGAGATCTAAGAAGGATAGTAGGAATATTAACGAGACACTGCCTTTTCGGTGAGCAAGGCAGCGACTTCGTTGTGTCATCGATTTGGTTTATAGGCATGGGGCAGCTCCAAATTATCCGGTTTCTTTATCGAATAATTGGAGTGATGAACAGCCAGAAGAGATTCAAGAGCTTACAATTCATCCTAAAAATGCACTGTTTGATGTGGTTTATGGTCAGGTGGCATCATCGTACCGTAATTCTTCAAAAAAACACGGCAGGACAGCGTGTAAACGTCTTACGTCACAAAAACAATTTTGAATTATTAAATTGATTTTAATGCGTTTTATTTTTAAAAAAAAACTTACGGGAGCTCTTATTCGATCACCCTTTAGTAGTTAGTATTTATTGTGACTAAAAAGAATTTCCATATAAAATAAACTATACATCATGTACACATATACAAAACCGGCATGACTTTGGAAATAAATATTGTAAGTGGGTCACCTCGCAACTCGAAATCTGTATAAAACCTTTGTGACTAAACCTAATAACAAAGCAAATGTTACAATTTAGTTGTGCATTTACATGAGTCATGTAATATATGTAAGACTATATAAACAATTACTAGGAATACTTATACACAGGGTGAGGTAAACTGATCAGGGTACAAAGTTGGATAAATAGAAAGAACATAATCTTCGTAATTAAAAATGACGTTTTTGAGATGGGTAGGTATACTTCGTCTCACAACTGAAATATCTCATTTCTCAAATAAAGGATAGTTATTGATTTCAATGAGGACGGGCATCCCCTAAATTCCTGCAAAAATTGGAAGAAGTTCAACCGTTGTGCAGAATTACCTCAGTAACTTATAAAGCTATGAAAAAACAGTAAGGGTCGTGTAAGCATGGCTACAACAGTCGAAGAACAATCGTCCATTCTTAAGTAAGCCGAGAAGCACGCAGAAATCAGCGTTTTTGCTTTGCAAAGCAACATGGACACAACTATGTATATAATTTTCATGACCTAAGAAAAAAATATATTCTTAAAAAAATACACAGCAAAGTAAGGGGATAATGTAAAGGTGTGGGGAGCAGTGTCTTTTTGGAATAATTGATTTAGATTTTCAGTTAATAAAAATGACAGAAAATTTCAATAATACTTGGAACGAGCGTTTTCGAAATTTACCAAACTCTTTTATTAACAGCGTTGGATTTTTCCACAGCGGCATTGTCCGATATTTTACTCCAGGATTATCAAAGTGTGGATTCAGGAACAAAATGTAGAACTATTGCTTTGGCTGCCTTATTCACCCAACTTAAATATACAATGGAAAATATTCTGGGATGGCTAACAAGGTAACTCGGCGGAGGAGAGAGGCAGTTCTAGAATAAGGACGAATTAGTTAGAACAATAAAATCAGCCTGGTCCAATATTTCCCAACAGCTATTTGAGGGTCACTTTGCAATTCAATACACAGGAGACTTCTTGAAGTTATTGAGCATCAGAGTGGAACTATTCGTTACTAATTCATTATATAGACAATGTGTTTTATGTGCCTTTAAAACCTACTTTTTGGTTAAGCTAGCAGATAGGCATAAAGCATGGAGCGCAACAAACGAGAATATCTTGTTCAAAACAACCACAAGAACATTGACGTGCATCGTTGTGTAAAAATATTCGTTGGACTGACAATGTGCTCCAATCGTTAAATGGTTCGTAAGGTCTTAGTTGAGGCGCGATCTCTATAAGCCATAATAGATAAACAAGGATTATATTGTTTTGCCCTTGTACATAAAAGTGTGCACTCTCCAATGACTGAATTGTTGGATTTTTTAAAATAAAAGTTAAAATAAAGTGTTAATGTGACTTGTCCTCTGCAAGCCCTAATCACTGTGAAGAATGTTGCAGTCGATCTCGGGATTTATAACAACACTTTAACACATAGCATCGATGAATTTTATCGCTAGAAACTGCACAAACTTTAAAGTCCTTTGGCTGGTACGATGTGGTGGTAGAGATCGTAGCTTACTTCATATGAATGTATGCCGACCACACACCTTATTGTGATCATGCTTAAAGCTATTTTCAGCATAATGCTATAATATATATATATATATATATATATATATATATATATATATATATATATATATATATATATATATATATATATATATATGATAGATATATATATATATATATTATATATATATATATATATATATATATATATATATATATATATATATATATATATATATATATATATATATATATATATATATATATGATATATATATATATATATATATATATATATATATATATATATATATATATATATATATATATGTATATATATATATATGAGTATATAGTTTTGTAAATCACATTTAACTTTTATTTCTTATCTTCATGTTTTTCGTAATTGCAAAATAAACGATAAAATACTTTAGAATGGAGCGTTAAACTGTGGCAGAGAAAATTGAAATGGTTCTGGTTTATGGAGAAGCTGGCAGAAATCTTGAAAATGCTGTTGCTATTTATGCTCAACGTTTTCCGGATAGGATTCGTTCACGTGCTTCATTTAAATGTACGACCAAACAATTTATTACTGATGGAAATGTTCAACCGAAAAAGAGGACCCGTAGAGCAACAGTCACAGGAAAAAATAATGAAATTGCTGTATTGGCAGCAGTGGCTCATAATTCTCATGTTAGTACACGAGAAATTGTTCACGATTCCGGATTGTCCCTCACCAGTATTTGGAGAATTTTAAAACGGCACAAGTATATCATCCATATCATGTGTCTTTACACCAAGATCTTCATGGCGCTGATTTCCAAAATCGGGTTACTTTTTGTCAATAGGCACGTGAACAAATAAAACAAAACCCTAATTTTTTTCGTTGCGTAATGTTCTCTGACGAATCGTCTTTTACAAACCATGGAACGGTTAATCGACATAACATGCATTATTGAAGTGTTACAAATCCGCACTGGCTTCGTCAAGTTGAAAATCAGCGTCCTTGGACTGTCAATGTGTGGTGTGGAATAGTTGGCAACAAGTTCATAGGCCCCCACATTAATGAAGGCAACTTCAATGGTCAAATGTACCGAAACTTTTTGGAAACTGTTTGGAACTGCAAATATTACTTGAAAATTTGAGCTTAGAAGTGAGACGGAACATGTTGTTTCAAAATGATGGTTGTCTTGCACACTATTCGGTGGTGCACAGCACGTGAAATACTTGATCGTGATTTCAATGGTCGCTGGATCGGTAGAGCTGGTCCGATAAATTGGCCCGCCAGATCACCAGATCTTACTGCGCCAAATTTCTGTTTGTGGGGCTATCTCAAAGACTAAGTTTACAAACAAAAACCAACAACACATGAGAATATGATTGGGCGAATCAGAAATGCGTGTGCTGAAATTCAACCAAACACACTTCTCAGTTGTGTAAAATCATTTGAAATGCGAATTAATGAGTGCATTGAAGTCGCAGGCCATCATTTTGAACACTTATTTTAAGCAAAAATCATTTTATACACCTACCATTTACATTAATAAATTTTTTTGATGACGAATTTAGAGTATTTCCAATGAGAACGTGATGTTTTTTGTTTAAACCTTTTGCAGAATCGAATGCGTGTGTTCTAAGAAGAAATTGAAAATATTGAATTTCGTCGATTACAACGCCATCTATCATGAATCGAACAAAATATTTCATTCAAATCATATACGTACTTTTAGTCGTAGAATCCGTATCTGCAATAAAATATATGGCTTCCTATCTTAGTTTAAATGTTACCCCCACCCCACCTACAAAGCAGGGGAGTGGGAGACTTTTTATTTTGCACTAATGTATTTCCCCCGCGGTATGATTAAATTTTGATTTTGGACAATTTTTTCGGTAGAGTGGCTATTTTTCGAGATATTTAATCTTCTTAGTTTAAAAGAAACACCCGGTATATATATATATATATATATATATATATATATATATATATATATATATATATATATATATATATATATATATATATATATATATATATATATATATATATATATATATATATATATATATATATATATATATATATATATATATATATATATATATATATATATATATATATATATATATATATATATATATATTATATTTATGTATAATATGTATTATATGCTAAATTTTTATCGATGCTGATCGAAACTCACCGGAAAATTTATCCGTTTTTATTGCTCAGAAAATTATAATTATTCTAATCCGGATCGTTCTTATATTTCAAAGGAAATTTGTTTTTCAAAGGAGTCTGTCTAATAATGAATTGTGGTGCAAAATATTATTTGAAGACAGCAAAGATATTGTATTTGTCAAGATGTTAGAAGAAGATTGATTTCGTCTTTGTTTGGTACAAATTATTTGGTATAACATTTTGGAAACAGCTAAGATTTTAAATTAATGCCACATACCTCACTTTATATTCATTGTATGAAAGAAATATGCTTGGATGTAGTTTATATAAATAAAATATATGCAAGTTTGATTTCGTTGAACATCTGTAAATATTTTTTAATTCATAAATATATTATGTGATTGATCGATTGGGCTTGCCAGCCGAAATTTCACGAAAGTAGCACCTTAACTCTGTTTTTTGTCCGAAGTACTCCTAACTCTATCGAGGTTGTTTATTGACGTTTTCTCTTACACCGATTTACATAGACCATTTGCATATTACATATTTGCATATTGTTACGAGTATAGTTTTACAAATATTCTCTATCTTACTATACGATACGTTTGGTTTGTCTCGTGCATTCAAATAATTAGTACTCTGTTGCTAAAATAATAATAATCGAAACTGATTGCTATACATACTCACCACAAAATGATGTCATTCGCTTGTTTACTACGCGAATCGAAAGAAGAACATCAAAGACGGATCTAATTATAGCCAACCAATATGTGGTTATCAGTTAATTTGCATTCGAGTTATATTCGATCGTTGTTTGGTTAATTAGCATATGACTCAAATAATATCGTGATTAAATACATTGTATATGCTAAACTTAACGTGAACTCTACGCCTTAAAGTGTTAATTAAATATGCATATCTAAGAACTTAACAAGAATGTTAAACAAACAAAAAATCAGACAGTTAATAATTTTCTTATACGATTCTCATTTTTTTTTTGTATTACACTGAATACAATTAACTGTTTATTGTACTCATGCTTGCGGTTTATCTTAAGGTGATGTATAAAATTCTATATACAAGACAAGAAAAGCAAGTGGTATAGTAAAATTTTGTAATTAATCGTTTATATCTTGAGTCTTGCATCTGTTACTATAACACGAGATGCAACACTACACATATCGTCTTAAAGACGATATTCAACAAAAAATGTTGATATTTTATGATTTATTAACACTTAATAATAATGGTGGCGTTCATAAATCGCGAATTTTTAGTTTATTGAATAATTTTGATTTATGGACGAAAAATTTAACATAATTTGAAATATCGCATAGTTACGATCAATAGTTGTTTGTAAACAGGTGGTAGATAAATTACATATATTCTACAAGCCAATATCTGTTGGTGATATTTAACCTCAACCGAGGCTGCAAAAACTACGAGTGCAAGTCATTATAAGGAACGTCATTTCAAACCTGACTACGTAGGTTGCCTTTTATATATTGCGGGATTTGGCAACCCTAGTATTGCAATCTGCCAACTGACAGATCTATCGTAAAGTTAGAAGTTTTTGAGGTTATACGTACTCAGAACGTTTTGTCATACGAGCGCTATTTGTGTTGTTTACAGTAAATTAAAAGATTCATCTGCCCCCAAGAATGGAATTAAATCGTGAACATTTTCGTGCGATTATTTTTTACAACTTTCGACGTGGATTAACTCAGCAGCAGTTTTACGATGAAGCTCTATCAAGGACCAGTGTTTATCGATAGTATGGTGAATTCAATCGTGATCGGAGTTCACTCTAAGACGAATTTCGTGAAGGTCGTCCAAAATCAGTTGTTGTTTCGAAAAACATTGATGCTGTGCGCGAACTGATATTGCAAGATCGTCATGTGACCTATCGTGAGATAGAGACAACCTTAGGCATTAGTGGGACTAGCATACACTCAATATTGCATAAACATTTTACTGTCAAAAAAATGTGTTCGCTTTGGATCCCACACAATTTGTCAATCGCTCAAAAAAAGGCTCGTGTCGATTGGTCGAAAGAAATGCTCGAAAACAACACATATAGCGCTCGTATGTCAAAACGTTCTGAGTACGTAAAGGGTCATCCAAATGTGACGCCTAGATGTCAGCCGTATATAATTTTTACACGTGACATCTTTTCAAATGACATAAGCCATTTTGTTTTATTAGAAGGTAGTACAGTTTTAACCATGGACAGGTACACATTGCAACAACGCGTTTACATCATTAAAACTTATTATGAAAATAACGCCCATTTTGAAAAATACCCATCGCAAAATTCGTGATTTTTTTGGTGTAAATAATCGGCCAAATCAATCTTCAATTCAAAGATTAGTGAAAAAATTCGATGAAACTGGTTGTGTTACTGATAAACCAAAAAGTGGAAGACCAAAAACTGTACGCACAAATGAAAATATTGCTGCTGTTAGTGAAAATGTAGAAAATGAACCGACAACATCAATTTCGCGTCTTTCGCAAGAATTGGGCATATCTTATGGCTCCTTATGGAGGATTTTGCATAAAGATTTGCATTTACACGGTTACAAAATTCAATTAACCCAGAAATTGAAAGAAAGAGACCATTTACAACGTCGTAATTTCACTAGTTGGATTATTGAACAACGAACGACAGATCCATTGTTTTCAAGCAAAATTTTGTTTAGTGATGAAGCTCATTTCACAATGGATGGATTCGTCAATAAGCAAAATTGTCGTATCTGGGGGATGAAAATCCTCGTGTTATTTATGAAAAATCTCTACAACCACCAAAAGTTACTGTTTGGTGTGCATTTTGGGCAAATGGAATCATTGGGCCATTCTTCTTCGAAAATGATGCTGGAAATGCTGTTACTGTGCATGCTGAGCGATACCAATCAATGTTGAGAGACTTTTTATGGACACAGTTGAGTCATATTGATGTGTCTGACGTCTATTTCCAGCAAGACGATGCTACATGTCACACAACTCGACAAAACATTACGTTTTTGCAATCAAAATTTCCTCAACGTGTAATTTCACGAAATTCAGATTTCAATTGGCCTCCAAGGTCATGTGATCTAACACCATTAGATTTTTTTTTTTGTGGGGTTTTTTGGAAAAGTCGAGTGTATGCTAACAAGCCACAAACAATTAATGATCTAAAGAACAACATTCAAGTTGCAATTCGTGAAATAACACCAGCAACATGTCGGAAAGTCATTGAAAATTTCGATATTCGGATTGATGCCTGCAGACGCAGTCGTGGTGGACACTTGAATGATATTCTATTCCACGTATAATTGTAATGGATCATACTTTTAATAAAAAAAACAGCTTGAAAAAATTGCAAATAGTTTGTTTTATTTAAAAGAAATATGTAGGCGCGTTTTTTGGATGACCCTTTATAACCTCAAAAACTTTTAACTTTACGATACAGCTGTCAGTTGACAGATTGCAACACCAGGGTTGCCAAATCCCGAAATATAAAAGGCAACCCTCGTATTAATCCAAATTTAGTGTTCGTCACACCATTAAGTAAAAATTGTGAAGGCCAAATCTGATGAATATACTAGATGCGGAACCAATTCGTATCTTAACTCGTGGAATTTAGTCATGGCAACTATACGTTTCCACCCGTGTATTGCAGTGAGAGGAAATAATTTTTGACTTCGCTAGACAAACTTTCATCATCTAAGGCGATAATTTATCCGGAAGAATTTATTGTAACCGTTTTTAGAAGTAAACAGTATAGCAGAACAGTAAGATAGCATTAGAAAGGAACAGTTAATGGCCACATGTCCTCAGACCACTATGGTGACGAAGCATGGAAATTATTTCGGGTAATTATTACCGAAAAGCACGAATGGGACTGGAACAGCTCACCCGTGTCGATATTATGATATTTACTGATGGATCAATATGCTGTTATCTGGCGAATGCCGTATTAAAAATGCTAAATCTTGAGGTGAAATTAATAAATTATCTATGCTTATTGGTAAGCTTGCATATGTCTTTCAGGCGGTAATTGTTGGAATTAAGAGGACAGCGCTCTATGCAAAGGAGATGAATTGCAGAGTTTGTATCTGCATCCTTTCTGACAACCAGGCTGCTCTATAGGCGGTTAACTCCAATACTTTTTAATCGAAACTTGTTTTAGACACCGTAAGCGCCTTGAATCGACTTCACTGCAGATGCCCATTCACATGTATATCAAAGAAAAAGTATGGGGAAGCAGACACTTTTTTCCACAATCGGCACTTTTACCCGCTCTAAAGTGTGGAGGTCTTCCTGGGTACAAATTTCGGAACAACGCAAATTGCAAAGTGATCTTTCAAGTCTCTGTCTTGGTGTTACAATTTTTCTTAACAGCTTGTAACAAAAATAAGTCGAAACGAGTCAATTTACAGCTGAGTGGGGCCAATAGACATCCCCGGTTACGGTTGATTATTCGATCCCCAAGACACTGTGCAAAAGACCGATTGTTTCGTTTGATGTGTGACAAGTTCTCTTCTTCATTTCTCGCCTATAAGGGCGGGTCGGTGCTGATTTTCAAAAAAATTAACCAATACCAATGATGTCGCCGGTCCAAAATCCACAACAAACAAATATGTTTGCATGTGGATTTTTTAAGCCCCAAATGCAACAATTTTTTTTGTTGACATAACCTATAAAGTGAAAATGAGATTTGTCGGAATAGTGATTTTTCGATAAAAGTGCTTATTTCTAAACTCCGCCAATTTAGCGAACCGAAAACGTTTCAGATGGTCATTTCTTCAACTTCTGCACTAATCTAACTTGGACACCGAATTGTTCAAATCTTGACAACGATCGTGAATTGATGTTTATGGATGATCAGACACGTTTTGAGCAAAGTCTGCAATGTTCACAGCTGTACTCACTGTAAATTGTGGCGTTCACAAATACGACGAATAGTCACGCCACAATAGTGAAGTATAAACCAAAATAATCGAAAAAAGATTTCGAGTGAAATTCTGTAAAATTCACATGAGATGGATTTGATCTCTTCGATCGCACAACGAGTCAATGACGTCATCAGATCGAAACCGGCCTAGCGAAACGAATATTACAGACCACATACAAAGATGCCATACATTTCAAGACAAACGTCTTCATCGGCTGGTTGATCCAGCGCCCAAGCTGTCAATCAATGCCACTCTGTGGAGTTCAAAGTTTAACTCCCGCCATTCATCACACTTCAACAAAATACACTTAAACATGTTGGTTTATCCAATAACACAAACTCACTTTACAAATTGACCCACAAATTGCCTTGAACTTCAGAGATCGTCGGATCTGCATCCTTTCTGACAGCATGGCTGCTCTTAAGGCGTTTGGTTCCAATACATTGAAACTTGTTTTGGAGACAATAATTGCCTTCAATCGACTAGACAGTCTGAATATAGTTAGACAATACTATATATAATAGATACCCAATCACATGGATAAAAAAGGAAATATATTGGCTGAAAAATTGGCCCGTTTTGGTGCAGCTTCCACTTTTGTGGGACCTGAGTTCTCTTTAGGGGTGACGTCATTATCTCTTAAACGAGAAATTGACTATCACTTTGGTGAATGTACCGAAAAAGATGAGATAACCTCAATATTAGGAACTTAGGAACATCGCAAACAGTGTGGGAAGGAGAAGAAGTAGAAGACTTCTTATGCTCCTGTTTTTCATACTCTTCCCATAGACTGCACTGCTTTAGATCACAATTCCTATTTGCGGATCAACTGACGATACCAGTTATTTTGGACTTCCGTAGAAGAACAAACAGCTTTCGGGACTGAGTGTGTACGTCTGGAAAAGGATGTCACAATAGGGCCAATCGAGCCTGAGTAACTGGAAAAAATGGCGATCGAGATAATAAATGTGTAAATTGGTATATTGTCTTACTTTTTCACAGAAACACGTTGTTTTATCTATATGGTTATGAAACGACGTTCTATAATTATAGATTCGATTATAGTTATCGATTGCTAGCTGTTGGTTTGTTTTCCTTCAATTTGGGCCTCAATAAATTATCTATGGCTATTCACAACTAACATAAGACCATCGTGTACTGGAATTAATTGAGTTTAATGTAAATAACAAGTTTGCCAGAAATAAATAATCTATGGCTTAGAGGACGTAAACGGCCCTTATCGCGTATCAACTGAGACCTTACCTTACGAACCAATTTTTAACATACTGATGCACATTGTAGGTGTACAGTCCAACGAATGTTTTTACATTATATCATTCGGTGCATGTTAATTTTTGGTTAAGGGCAAGAATCGAACTCGAGACCGCGGCGTGATGAGGAACTCTCTTAACCATTAAGCTACAATCGTCTAATACAAATTCAGTTAAATTTTTAACTTCAAACAGTGAACCTTTCCACATTTTTTCAATCACGTGTGATTTTGTTGATATCAAATCGTTAGTTTTGAATGAATTTATAAATAAAATGTGTGTATACTTACACCCCATGACTGTACACATGAATTTTACAATTGAATGAATATGTGATATAGTTGAATGGAAATGCGCTTACCTGAAATATAAATAAAACAAATCAATAATTACTATAAATAAAATGTTAATCAAGTTTAACATAATAATTACATCCTCTCTAAAATTAGTAATCTGTCGAGCATCTGAATCATGCTGACAATGTGCACATATATGAGTTTGCTTCCAAACATATTTTTTTTACACACCACAATACAAATATTAATGATTCATTCATTCAGGCACATAATTTAATATGTCGTTTCTTCTATACGAGCATATCCAAATCCAGCAATAAAATATTATGACAAGTTTATTTTATTTCTTAGAAGCTAAAATAACTTAAAACAAGAAAACAAGCAAATCCATAAAGAATTTTCGTTTTTATAACACACAACCACACCGCAACATAAACACATATAATAATGTCTTATGTTGATAATGATCTTTTGAGTTTACTTTAAACTACATAAATAAATATATCGAGGTCAAGGTTGAAAAATTTAATAGTTTTTAAGCAAATGTCAATGCAAGAAAGCATATAACTATTCTATACATGAAGAAATATAAATCAGCTGACACGTATATAAGTAAATACCTTTTTCCGCTAATATTGTCGAAGTACGCTCAATCTTTAAATCTTCCAAATCCTCATAAACTTCATAGTGACTCATTTCAATCAATTTGCTTGAACGAACACAACAACAATCATAAACTATTTTCAAACAAAACTCCAATCGAACTGAAATTTTATTTTTACATGAACACAGCCCGTCCATAACATTTATACATATAAATAATTTTATGTAATGTCCGCTGATACGAGTATAGATACATAATTTATTTCTGGAATTGATATACCCATTAGATTAATTAAGGTGTATGTACTTTTATATGTGTGTAATCGGTTTAGTCGCTTGATACAAAAAAAAAACATGCGAGAGCTCGTTACTAAAGATTGCTGCCTATATTTAGTTTTGTATTTTATGAAAGTCCTATATGTGATGTTCACAGTATGGCAATAGGCTATTTTTGGAACTCGTTTAGCTATCATTTTACATTGGTTAACCAGCATGGTTGGGAATGGACGAACTAGCGAGGCACGGTACAACTCTCCAACTGCTACCAGAAAGGGCAAAGTCCCCCCAACTTAAAGTCCCATTAACGCACTGAAGACTGTGCTTAAAAAAGAGGCGGAAGCTTTAGCAAATGATAGGTGGACGAACATCTTATCATGTAGAGTTGCAAGGCAAGTCTGGCCAAAGCTGAACTTGAAACGCTCAAAGGCACTTATCTCCCTACGAAGACGTAAACTTAAAACGATCGTGGGGAAACTCACAGGACACTACCTTCTGGAGAACATGCGAGAAGGCTAGGTCTAGAGTTTAATGTCTTTTGCAGAAGCTTTATGGACGAGGAGGAGGAAGAGACGGTAGTCCACCTCCTATGCTCATGCCAAGAAATGAATATTTGAGTAAGTTCTTACTGCCTCTCTCATCTCGAAAACTGTAAGGTGCGAGACTTATTACGCTACGTAAGAAGCTCAAACTGGTTTTCATAAAGATAAAAAGGGAGTAAGATCCTGTAATATCACAACAGAACGTCACCGGTGTAAGTGTGCTGTAGCAGCCTCTCAACCTAACCTAACCTAACCTATATGGTTGAGAATATTACTTCTGAAGATTTTGGACTGAATCCCAAATACACTAAAATATATGTTACTAATTGATTGCTGAATATACATTATCGCATTAGCTTCACGTAAACTCGGCTTCCTCAAAAGATGCAGACGGTTTTTTTATCAGGTTCTCCAGACTTGTATAGAATATAGATGTCAGGTTTAGGGTGGAGCATATGACATTGCTCTCCAGTTGCTGGAAAGAGTTCAGCGGCGTGCCATCCGAATAATATGAAACTCCAGACTTACCACAGAGATGTTACAGAACTCTGCGTGTTCTATAGATTATTAAATAGTAAGTGTGCTGTAGAATAAAAGGAGAAAATACCACCATTTTTTACGCTAAGTACCCGTCTTAGCGTAAAAAAGGAACGGTTATTGCGCATAGGTTTACGGTGAAGCTGCCGAAACATCGAACTAAAGGTGCATAGCGAAATATTCATTATCCGATTTGAATTTCCGTTTCAGTATAAAATGCACAAGTTTAAGGCAGCTATCAACCTTTACTTGAAGGATCGCTTGTTGGGTGCAGGCTCTGGCAGTTACAAGGAGTTAAGACACTCTAAAAGTCCACCCTGCACCCAATTTAAAAAAAAATCCAAATGATGATACGATTTATGCAATGCCGATATGCGTTATCTTTATATAAAAACATAAACATTTATTGAAAAGCATTGTAAATACATGTCGATATAATATTTCACCGAATATGTAAATTAGGGTATTCCCTTAAAATATTGTTGCACCATTCGCGTATTAGTATGTGACCGAGTCCGCGTGTCAAATATGACACGAATGATTTGTTAGCTGAAATGTTCAATTCTCACATCCACATGATAATTGGGGCTGATCAACCAAGGTACTTGAATCTCATCACTCCTTTAAATGTGTAGTTACCACCATTGAAATCAAAAGAGCCTTGATCTTTAAAACTAGAGATCAGATATTTGGTTTTCGACTCGTTGATTTTGAGACCAACGGAAGCGAATGTTTCAGTGGATCAAGTAACACTTTCACTCCGTTGCCAATTTATCGATTTGTTCATTTATCAAACATTCAAAAGATTTAATGGTCACATTAAGTTGAAAACCGAAACAATCTGAGCCAACCCTTTTGAAATCAAACATGGTTAATTTGGCGTAGGGATGCTTTATGTGGATGCACCCTTGTGTCTGTCTATTTCTGATTTTCACCAGAGAATTTATAGAATTTGATTCTATGATTTGACTTGGACACACTTACAAAATTGCATGGCGGATGAACTAGCTAGGTAGCTTGAATTGTTCACCTTCTTGTGAAAAGATTAGATGTTTGGAAGAAGTAAAATTTTGGTAGGACAAAAAGAGGAGGAAAACTTTACTGATGACACCATCAAGTTTGGACTAGACAAAACTTGAGGTACTCTTGAATATTACTTCACTACGAAGACGACATTAGACTGGATATAAGAACACTAAAGATACTGTCTTCTTATATATAAGAAACCTAAACAGAACATGGGTCTGGAATCTAGTGATATTTATAGAAGCTGTCAGCATGTGGAGTAGGAAGATACCGTTAGTCATAGTTATTTGATCTGAAGAATGTTTCTTACTGTAATTTTGAATGTGTTGTAAAATCCGAGTTGTTGTTTGTATCTCCCTAGGTCGGTTTCAATCTGATGATGATGACGTCATTGAATGACCGTGTGGTCGAAAAGATCAAATCCATCTCATCAGGCATATGCTACCGGACGTGCGATTCGTATAGAACTTACTCGAAATATTGATTTTTTATTAATTAATTGTGGCGTGAGATAATTTAATTGTATTTGTTGGAGTTGCTCAGAACGCCACAGATCCTACTCGACAAATTGTCACACTGATGGAACTCGTTGATAAAACATTATATAGAACAGAACCGTTACATCTTGTAATTGTTTATAGAAACTTATCGAATACTATAATCAACCGAAAGGCAACATATGGTTGGCAGTTAGGGAGAAGATAACTATAGCTAATGTTTTTATAATTAGCTGGTATTAACGCAGGACTCCATATGACAACCCCGATCTTATCAGGTTCATCATAGACTCCGGTGGCGGCTATAAATACTTAAGAGAGGTGAGTGGAGAAGATTCTTAGGTGACGGTTTGGAGAATCTGGCAGGATACATTACAGGATGAACTTACAATAGACTAAATGCAGAACTATAATTCATTTTTTAACAATTTAACGGGAATGTATAAGTGATAATGGTCTTTCACCCAGCACCCCTTAAATTTTATACACTGGTATCGCTTTTATTTATAACACTGAAGTATTTTTAAGGAGTGAGGTATAGGTGTCTTTAGGAGTCTTTATTCGAAGAGTGTGCCTAGTCGTATTCTATACGCTACCTTCTTCGATTAGGGTTTTTTAAATTACTTATTTACCGAAAGAGGATGGCGAAATGTATTATCACGCAAAGCCAATTCAACGAACAATCGTTCCACGGCAACGTACTCAGTTGACACATATAACCAAACTTAAAATCTCGTAACATTTTCACACTAAAGGAGTCTTATAACAGAGAGAGAGAGCAGCCAGACTGGTTTAAAGCTTTATAGCTGGTTTAAACTCTATAACATATTGACGCAATGTGCCAGGTTTAAAACAATCCAAAAAATAGATTTCGTTTGAGATCTGCTGTTTATGTTATGTGTAATGACACAGCTACTGCCCAGTTACGACTGTATCATTTTAGAGGCAGAACAGTAAATCCTTATTTATTAATGTCAACAGACCAGCGATTAAAATTGACGGTTCCATTAAAAGCCTGAACATATTATAGTCTAGACTAACGTATAGGAGAATATAGGCTTAACGCCCATCTTATATTAATGTGACTGAAGTCGATTGCATGTTACCCTCTATATTGGATAACCTGAACTCGGGAACAAAAGACAGATGGGTGGTGGAGCCAAATAATATAAATGGGGCGTCTACTAGACTGGACCATCGAACTATATTTGGGGTTATTCTCTTTAGTTCCCCCCACGTTTTTCTAAGATAATTTGCTTCTGTTAGCAACGTTCTTTTCCAAGTCACTGCTGGCCTTCCAACTTTCCTTTTTCCTTGCGGATTTCATTCCAGCGACATCCTAGTTATGTCATTTGGTGTCTTTTTCAGCGTGTATCCTATTCATCTCCATTTCCGCTTCCTGATCTGATTCTCAATGTTCACTTGGTTTGTTTGTCGCAGTGATTCTTCATTTGTGATCTTATTTGGCCAGAAGCATTTAATCAATCGCCATTTATTCACAAACACTTGGAGTCTTCTTGTGGGTTTTCTGAGTATGTTTCCACGTTTCACATCCATACAGCAGTGATTTTACATAGGCATTGAACATTCGGATCTTGATGTTTCTTGACAGAACAGATGCATTCCAGATCTTATGGAGCATGTTGAAAGTGTTTCTCGCTTTGTTGATGCGTTGGTTAATGTCTTCTTACGTTCCGCCTGCTTTTGATACGGTACAGCCAAGGTATGCAAATTTTTCGACATCTTCTATTGTGTTCAGTCTCAGGGTCTTTGTCTTTCTTATGTTTATCTTGACCCCGACATCTTGTGCTATTTCTGATAACTTTTGCAGCTTTTTATATATCATCTGCGTAGTCGAGATCATTGAGTTTTTGATTAGATCCCACTGAACTCCGTTTGGTGATGCGATGTCTAGCTTGCGCATGGCATTTTCTAGTACTATGAGGAACAGTAGTGGAGATAGTACACATCCTTGTCTAACTCCTTTGTATTGTAGTATCTGCCACTCTGTTTACCTTTGTGTTGCACTTTATTTCCAGCGTCCCAGTACATTTCTTGGATGAGTTCGGTTATTTTCCTTACGATGGCTATTTCACACAGTGCTTTCCAGATTGCGCTTCTATTGATGGAAGTTCACGAAGAGTAGATATAGTGGTGAGTTCCATTCGTTGGATTTTTCGACGATGATTGGGACTTCTCTCACTATCTCAGTACAATGGTCTACGTATGGTTATCTGATCCGTACTTTGATGGATTATGAGAAGCAAATAAACATTCGACGGGATCACTTTACTTGTTTTCATTGAGACGTGCTACTAACCGGTTCTCTAAAGAGGTTCCGATATCAAGGCAAAAGTAGTTTTTGAATACTTTGTTCGATGTGTATAATCTTATAGTTTTTGCATCCATCGCACATTAAAATAACAAACGAAATATCCCATTTAAAGCAAAATTTTGTCTCTCAAGATAGCTAAAGAATTGTATTCTATTTCAAGTATGTATTATATGCATATAAGTGTATAAATATATAAAATATGAATGTTGAAGAAAGATAATTTTTGTTGCCGTTGTATATTTTGAAATGTGCTCAAAATAAATAACAAAAGAATTTAATTGCATTTGAGAGTGTGCTGACGTAGCAAGACACAATCATCATTCCAGTATTTTATTGCTTCTTGTATGATACTGTTGATTACAATATAATTCGAAAATAATTCATAATTATGTGAAATTATGTTGTAAAATGTAGGAAGGAGTGATTTAAATGGATTGTACCAGTGGCATAATCTTTAAATTGTTCAGACTGCCATAACGTTCGTGACATTACTCTTTCGAGGCGATATGAGATTGACTCCTTGATGTTCTTAATTTATTTCAATTCAATTTTTGAAGTTTTTCTTATGGGAACTCCTCAGTAAATGGTTCTAGTGTCATAAACTTTATTTTTCGTTTACCACTCAGGTACGATTGGCTCATTGTGATATCCCTTCCTAACCGTTCTCAGTCCCGAAAACTACTTGTTTGAATAAACGCCTAGATAACCGGTACCTTTAAGATCGTTAGTACAACCTCAAGTAAGAACTCCGACCGAAATTAATGCAGCCTGTGAAGAGAGCGAATATCCAAGACAGGAGCACAAGAAGTACTGAAACCTTATACTTCTAGTCCACTGAACTGCTATTTAAATTCGGAACACTCAAAGCAACTGTCTTCAATTTATATTTTCACAGAAAACTCTTTTAAGTGCACTTTCCAGTTCTCCAGAGAAATAAGAGGATTTGCACCAATTCTCATAGGAGGTAGTTTCCATTCCTCCACACATTCTAATATTCAATGCTGATGATCGAATTGATTAGTTGAAATGGAGTCTGTAAACTCTCTAAGTCTATCACTTTTTAAGAGAAAAAGAAAGAGATAGCTTTCGTGAGGTAAGAGTAATGTCAATTACTTAATCAAGTCGTGAAGAACTCAGAAAGGTTCGTTTATTTACCACATTTAAGATAACCAGATCAGAACGAAGTAAGCAATCAGGAGGGAGATTCCTCTCGGATTTATATCATGCGTCAAATGATTAGAAAATTATTGCAATTTGCATAGGTTTAATAAACTCTTGAGAAGGAGAGTGAAACACCGAATCGTATGAAAAGCAGGCAGAGATCACTAGAAACTCACGATTAATATATTATTGTTAGCACAAACATTGTATAAATCTGAAACCTGAGATATTTGGATTGAGTCCTCTTATTTGATTTGAAGAATATATATAAAAAACTTCACTTATCGGCCATAACGAACAGACCCTAAAGAGAATCAGGCAGAGATCACTTATAGAATAGGACTAAGTCTTCTGATTTGATTTTACGAATTTATACAAATTTCGCTTACCGGGCATAACCAACAGAACCTAAAGAAAATCAGACAGAGACCACAAGAATTTTACGATGCATCTTACAGTTAACATCAACCAGACTGTAGATCTTTGGACTGAGTCGACTGATTTAATGTTCATAATATATAAAAATTTCGCTTACCGGACACAACCGTCAGACCCTAAAGAGAATCGGGCAGAGCTCACTAGAATCTAACGATTCATATTATTGCTAACATAAACACAGACTGCAGATCTGAAGGCTTAGATCTCTGTATTGAGTCCTTTGATTTGATTTTAAGAATATAAAAAGGACGTCGTTAACCGGACACAACCGACAGACCCTCAAGAGGAGGAACATCTGAGAGTGTTAAATCAAGCAATTGTGGTGGCTCGAATACGCCTGGAAATTTGACAACTACTCATTTAGGAATATAGTATTCAATAAAGTTCGATTGTTAAAAATACTTCCGGTCTTGCTGAGACTATACATATTTCTCGTTCTCGAAATTTTAACAAGGGCTTCTGCTGACGTTTGGCTTCAAAACCAAATAAGTTTTTACGTTCATGAGCCAGCTCTTCATACTGTTGCAAGCAACCAGAAGATGGTACAGATCATTCTCTACACCATGGGGCAAAAGCACCGACAGCGACCTCTTCGCCTACACAGTTAAAAAAGTTGCTTGATTTTTTAATACAATGCTTGCCATTAAGACTATGCAATGCAACTTAAAACTACAATGTAAAACAGATCTTCCATTACATAATGTTGTAACGCAACTTGATGAAAAATTTAATGCAATTCTTGCTTCAAATACTATTTAATGCAAATCTATTGCATACTCTAAAGCAAATTTGCTTTAAAATATCATTTTAACATAAGGTCCCATTTATTTTAACAGAGTGCTTGCATTGATAAAATGTTTAATGCATTTTACCAAAAATTTACGGAACTACGAATATTAAATTTTACACTGTGGGATGAAAAATTTGCTACATTCTGTTTAATCATATAAGATACTATACTATACTAATGGTACACTATAGTAGTACTTTTTTCCACCAGTGTATACAAGATCCCGTTAATGGATTCGATATTGCTTGCTATGGATTTGATAACTATTTAGTTCATTAGGAATAATCGTAAGGAATAGACGAATAGTGAAAAGTGCTGTGAATTAATTAAAAAAAGTGTTTAAATTGTTTTACATGGATCAAAACTACTTAACATGGATATAACGAATTGGAGAAAAATAACGATTTTTAATTGCAAGTAAGTTTGGCTAAATTTTATATTAATTAGAAAAGTAGAGGTTAAAATTTGTATATTACAAATTATAACCTCTACTAAAAAATGATGAACTTTATGAAACAAAAATATTGATATTTTTAAAATTTGATAATTTTAGATTCAGAATAGTTAAGCTTCATTTCAAAAGTATGTGTAGAATAAATTATAACCTCAATTACAAAATATTCCACGTGTTGGATAGTTTTGGATATGTTCAAAATGTAAGAGTATATTATAGTATAGAGTGAATAATAAATAATTTATTTAAATAATAGTGCAATTCTTTTAAAAAGTATTTAACATAACAAATATTTCTAACACGTGGTTAATTTTATTTTGGGGTTTTGTTTAATAGGTGAAACAATTTGAAAAATGTCTATGACACCTCAATTCTTATTTGAATATTAGTTAATTATATTTATTTTCAATAACTTTCAGATGGGATTCATGCTGATGTACCCGTATTTGATATACTTGACTCGCTTGGGAAACCGTCCTCACAGACTAAGAGGTTGCCGTTTTGGATTGTATTAATCGCATTATCGTAAGAACTTTTTCTAACCATAATTATAAACATTATATATTATCTTATAATATTACTTTTATTTAAAAACCATGTATTTTGAATTTTTAAGTTAATTATTTTTAAATACAAATATATACATTTATGAATAAATTTTATATGTAAAATCTAAATATGAGTTTTACTATTTTAATTAATATCTTATTGCAAAGTTAATATTGATGATAAAACTTTCCAATTGATCTGTTTTAATGCTATAATTATACACTACCACTACCACACTATTTACTAAATGTTTAATACACTAATTTATTGTATTAAACATTTAGTAAATCAAAGTTGTATTATATTCTAATAGAAATATAATTTTTAAATAAATAGCAGCATATATTATAAAATAATGTTGATTGAATTAGAAATATAAAGTAAGAAATTTTTAATTTTAATGCATTACATTAAAGTCAATGTAACGCAATATGCATTATTTTTTAATAATATTGCATTAATAACTTTTTAAATCAAGCTAGTTTTAGAATTAAAATATTACTTATATTAAATTTAAATGGTTTCAATTCATTACATTTCAATGGATCATATATTAATGGTATTTTAATGCAAGAGCTACTTTATTTCTAAAATTAACGTTGCTCTGGACCTATATGAAAAGCATCATGCATTACATATAGACATTTTTTTTTAAGTGTGTACCGAAAGGCGGCTTTTCCTTCAAAGATCACTGTGTCATTCGGTTCTGTTCAGAACGCGGAACGTGACCGAGCCAGCGTACTCGCTGTCCTTTGATTTTATGCAAGATATCAGGAATTTAAATTTAATTCCTGATCTCGTGATTGAAACGAACGTCGCGTTTTGGGCCATATATCACACGCTAGATTCTTTCCTCAAATCTTAGAAGCCATCTTTCGTACCCATCTGTTAAGCTTCAACTCTCACATCCATACATGAAAATGGGCCTGATCAACACTCTGTACAGTTTCAGCTTATTCGTATTTGCAAGATATTTTGATTTAAAACTTGGAGCTACGAGTTATAACCGATACTCTTTCATATATGAGTGCCGATCCTTAATCTCGTTTCCGGGTACCTAAGCAAGGGGTCATTTTTGTTTTGGCGGTATCCAATTTGTATTTGTTTGTTGACATTTATGGTTTTTTACGGACGTTGGTCGTCAACCCAGCTACCCAACAAGATTTAGTCGCCTCGTACGACAAGCTCTGGTTACTGTGGTGGTATTCTATGGGTCGCATGTTTCATTCGTATATTTACGAAACATGAATGCTCTCACCCACAGGTCTAACCAAATAAGCTTACTTATATAAAAATACGTTAAGCTGAAATCTATACCAAGTAATATTTAATACCATCCATTAGTGATCCAGTACTATACCTTGCACACTAGCGCAACCGCAATCATATTAATGTAATTCCAATTTAATTGAAGGTTTCGAGTACATATATACATTAAATAGCAATTAATCTACATACTGACGCCTATATACAGATATCTATATACAAACATGTTTGTATGTACATATATTATTTATAGACGACCTGCAGTCATACGAATATGTGATGAATTCGATGCTATGGTAGCAAAAAAAATTTATGAGAGAGCAAAGCTACAAATTAAAATTAATTGATAGTATGTGGGAGTTGGTCAATCGAATATAAAATTATTAATCAATACTTATAATACGAATACGTAATGTATCTATTTTTTTGTATGTTGTTGGTTTGGTGTCACTTAATTGGACAGATTACATTTGGAATTAATGCAAATTTATATTTAATCGAGAAATGTTGTTATTACAATATTTGGTGCAATGTTATGCAATGCTGAATATCGATTTAGGAAAATCCAGTCTGGATATAACGATATTTGCGGCACTATAACTCAACTTGAAGAAAGCGGTATCCGGTGCAATGTATAGCAAATGTAATATTTTTGTGTTTGTAGATAGTTAATTTGTACGATGATTTTAGATGACCATCATGACTAATCGGGACCAAAACAATCGGCATGTGATTTGCAATCGATTTGGAAAATTTTGGAAGACTGGATGAAAATTGTTCGAATCACAGTTGATTTAAGTTCAAAATAATCTAACTATGCATAAATTATACAAGCTCGTTTACAAAAAGATTAGGAAAACCGCTCTAATGGCGCATTCAACCAATGCTGCGGTAGTTGAAGGTATACCGGGTTAGAATCCCGATACGGGCAAGATGCAAAACGAGCACAGTTGAAACTATTAAGACGTACACGTTAAAACCATGAAGATTTTTGAATGTATAAAAACAATCGTCCACCGATGGTTTCAATACCACAATCAGACTATATATCAGGTTCACTTAAGTTCAATGTATATACGAATCGGATATTCCGTCGTCCTATTATCCGTCTCTCATAATCGACCATAGTTGAAAATACAGCAATAGGTTTGGCCGTTTTTGTAGTTTTTACTAACCCATTGGCATTTTACTAGAAAATCGGCACAACTTGAACATAAATCTACATTTTCGACACACCCTTTGATATCAAAATCGTATACAGAGAGGATTCGAATGCGGTGAGATATTCTCGAACTGAAACAAACGGCCTGTTGAATTATATTTTAAACCAGAGGTTGGCAGGAGTGAAGTATTAAAGTCCAAATGGGTTGGTTATAACACGTGAAGTCTAGGCGAATTCTCATTGAATTGAAGTTAAATTACGTTTCTTGGTCGGACTTAAAGAAGAACCCCAAATCATGATACGATCTTTTATATGGGTAGTAATGGCCTGACCCATATAAAAGATCGTATCATGATTTTCGACCTTATTCGATTGATATGGCGAAATGAAGTTATGCCCGAAGAATGGAAAGTTATGCCCAATATTCAAAAAGGGTGATCGCACGAAATGCGAGAATTATCGCGGTATAGCTCTCCTTTGCACAGCATATAAGTTACTGTCTTACATAATCTTGGGAAGAATTACTCCTTTAGCGGAGGAAATTGTCGGTGACTACCAAGGAGGATTCCGTCCAAATCGGTCAGTCACTGATCAAGTTTTTTCGCTGCGGATGATTCTTTCCAAGTACTACGAAACATCTCGCGATGTACACCAGGTATTCCTAGATTTCAAGCAAGCCTATGACTCGATCAATCAAGAGAGGCTATGATATGCGCTTGAATATTTAGGAATACCACAAAAATATGTACGTCTGTGTAAAATGACAGTAACGCAGTCACAATGCTGTGTCAAAGTTGAGAACAGGCTATCGAGAATTTTTGCAATTACTTCTGGTGTTTGACAAGGAGATGCGCTGTCCCCGATACTTTTTAATCTCATGTTGGAATACATCCTTCGTAAAACACCTCAGGACAATATCTTATTCCGACAATCCAATCAACTTCTTGCGTATGCAGATGATATCTGTGTGATTGGATTAAATGGCAACGGAGTGAAAGAGATACTTGATCCACTGGAACAGTGTTCAGCTTCCGTTGGTCTCAAAATCAATGAGTCCAAAACCAAATATCTGATCTCTGATTTTCGAGACCAAGACGCAAGTGATTTCAGTAGTGGAAACCACACGTTTGAAGGTGTGATGAGATTCAAGTATCTTGGATCTCTCATTACTCACGATAATAGTGTGGGAGAGGATATCAAGGTTCGCCTTGCCGCTGGCAATCGGGCTTTGTATCCTCTACGTCCACTGCTGAAATCAAAATATCTTGCAAATACGGATAAGCTGAAACTGTACAGAGTGTTGATCAGACCCGATGTCATGTATGGATGTGAGAGTTGGACCTTGACGGATGAGTACGAAAGATGGCTTCTAACATTCGAGAGAAGAATCATGCGTGTGGTATATGGCCCAAAACGCGACGTTGATGGCACATACCGAGTTCTATTCAATCACGAGATCAGGAATTTAATGCAAATTCCTGATATCGTGCATGAAATCAAAGGACAGCGAATACGCTGGCTCGGTCACGTTCTGCGTGCTGATCCGAAACGAATGATACAGCGATCTTTGAAGGGAGAACCGCCTTTCGGTAAGCGAAGAAGTCGCTGTCGGCGACGATGGCTCCACGGCGTAGAGAGCGATCTGGCATCTTCCAACTGCTTACAACAGTATGAAGAGCTGGCTCGTGATCGAAACTGTTGGAGCCAAATTGTTGACACGTTACGGGCCAAAAATGGCCTGTAAAAACCGAAAAAAAAAAGAAAAAAAATGGCCTGACATCCAAATGATTTGTGTATACAAGCAGGTTTAGACTGAATACAACCTATGATATTTTTTGAAAAGTTGTTCCAAATTAAGATGTTTTATTTATCTTTTTGTAGTGCTATTGAGTACAATTTTCAAAGTGCTTTGTTCTTTCAAGCCATATTGGACGAATATTCGCCATGTCAGGAAATTTTCTTCAAAAGAAGAATTGGTAAATTTTAGCTATCTGTTAAGTATCAACTAAGCGAAGTATCTACTAAGCGATTCTGTTATGATCGATAGAATCAAGGAGCTTCTAGCGCTCACTTGACAAAATGATGAAGAGTACGTCGGACAGTCTCAGTTTTTGCGATTCGGATTATGAATATTCAACCCATGTGCCATTGTACAGCACACATATGACTAACTAACAATCAAATGGGATGGATTAATCTATATCGGCAAAGATTTTTCAGGTTCAGTATAAATCTGAAAATAGACTGAACTGCTAGTGTAAAGGGTAATATAGCTCAATAAATCTTTGAAGTAGCAGTACTCTACGACTCATCGACCACTGTCCGTCTCCGTATAATAATAATAGCTTTCAGTGTTTCACATCAATCAGTCATTATTAAATTTTTTCACGATTAGAAGACAGAAACTTCTGGCATAATAAAGGGTGGGCCAACATGGACTGACTGATATGAATTGTTTATCATTTTTTATTTTAAAAGTTTTTAATTTTTATTTCACAGATAAGATTAATTCATACTCAGTGCAAGAACGTATAAAAATTGTTGATTTTGTTATGTTTCCGGACGTTCAATTGTTACAACACAAAGAAAATACCGCCAGCATTTTAATACTTTCGATTGTAATCGTTTTAAGGATCGGAGTTTAGTATCCACAAGATGTTGAACGAGAAAGTATACACACAAACGAATCCACACTGATCCAATTGTGTCTACTCCTCAGCGTGGCCATTTCAAAAACATTGCTACGATGTATTTTAAAAGTTGATCTGAGGATGTTTTCATATAAGATTCAATTGACCCGAAAATTATTACCGAGGGATGCACCACAACGGCTACAATATGCAAATAGTTAGATTTTGCTTGTGACAGAAAAGCCAAATGAGAATCCGAGAGCATTGCATCAGCGACAATTACGCTCTCTTTCTTGGATGTACCACACTATGCTGAATTATGGCTGATAGTTATTGGTCAATAATTTTCGTCAATAAGTCTCCAGAAACGGTCTCAGCGATTTCTAATATGGGTTCTCCATATATTAGAAAATATTTTACGTCCGGTAACTCTCAAAAGTGACGTATTCCGGTTTCAGCGCTATACAGCTCATACCGCGAGACGGTGACGATTCTGCGAGAATTTTTCCATGGCCGAATAATTTTAAATGATGCTGATTTTACGTGGCTACCTCGTTCTACATATTTGACACGACCCGGATTTTTTTTGTGGATTTTCTTGAAGGAACGAATTAAATTGCAAAATTGAAGGAAAGAATTAAATTTTAAAAGGATGTCATTTTTCACTCTTACTTAGCTTCAAAAAAAAAAATTAAAAAATAAAAAACTTTCAAAATAACAATTTATAAGCATTTCAAAGCAGCTAGTCCAATTTAGTCCACCATCTATTTAGTTGTTCTAGTCTTGTACGAAAAATTAAAAAAAAAAAAACAAACAACAAACCACGACCACACAGGTAAGTTTACTAACGATTTCAAAGCAACTTCTAATCATAATGTTACGAACTTTTACCTCTCTGTTTTCGGTGGAATAAATCTTAACTATGACTTTAGGATTTCGTTAATTATGGGCGAGATGTCCGAGACGCTCGTTCAAAATTAATGAGTTTATGAACTGAAATATAAATCCTCCGCACAACGCCTACCTTTACCAAGACAACATTATATATCTTTTCTCAGATAAATAACTACACTAAATGGGATGAAATGTCCGTTAAACAAACAACTTTATACATAGAAAGTCACAGATTATCTTATAACTATACAAAACCACTTAACGACGAGTACTAAGTCTTCAACCTTAGACAGTTTCCCAAACAAATATAAACGTTTATTATCAATATAATATCATCGAGTTAACGATAACGACCAGAAGACGATAGCACAGACCTTTTGTAATATTATCACTTTATCTGCTTCACGTCCCACACTAAAACTTGTGATACCTTAAGATTTCTTTTATATCATTTTAAATCTCATTAATATTTACAATATACCATTGTATCCACATTGACTGTATCACCACAAACTATATGCAAAATCTGCTGTTTCTGTTCGTTTGCAAATTTTTTGTATATCATGTATGTGTATATAAGTTTACCTACAGCCAAAAAAAATCCTAAAATAAAGGGTTTCCGAATAAGAGGTTTCATTTATTTAAAAAAACGAGTATTGTAAAGACGAAGGTATGCCATTAACATTTGGAAACGATATCAGCCAAATGGCCGTACAACGGCTACGCTTACAGCACCATACCTTTTACAAGGTCAGGAAACTTTTCTTGCAAAATTGCGATTTGTTTCATATCTTCCATATTCCGGTAGCGCAATCCTTTCACCGTAACAGTTGGCTCATTTTAGAAAAATTAAGGTTCAATCACACAGCCAAGGACCAAACAGTAACACGTTGAGGATGGCGAGACTTTTCAACAATCATTCTTGAATTGTCTGAGTCCCAAATGTGACGATATTACTTTTGAACGTAGCCTCCGGGGTGAAAATGTGCCTCATCACTAATATTTTGACCATTTTGATGCATTTAAAGGACCTAATTGGCGAAGAAACGACGTTTATGATGTTCGACCGGCTTTAGTTCTTGTGTTTACTGAACTTGGAAAGCCTTAAGACCTAAGTCTATATGCAAAATACGGTGTAATGTCGTTTGTGGAATGTCTTATTCCCAAGATCGACCAGGAATAGACCAACCTGGGGTTTCTTTAACCCTACGGACTACAGCAGCAATATTCTCAGTGAATTAGTTTTACTTCAAAATTGACAGCTGCCCAAATAGCAGGCTTTTCAAAATGAAACCTCTTATTGGAAAACTTTTATATATATATATATATATATATATATATATATATATATATATATATATATATATATATATATATATATATGTATTTTTCGTATATACAGCAACACTATGCTACATACAATACATATGGTTTTTCCTTTTAGTAAACATATAAAAGTAAATAAAATTTAGTGAAACATAACATATAATCTTTATTTCAAACATATACCGAACCGAGTACTTTTATATAGAGAATACGAGTAGTATGTATACATACTTACATACTCGTATATGTAATGTATTAATGCGTTTCTTCAAAGTCATAATATATATGTTGAAGATGGAAACCAAACGAAAAGAAAATACTTTAAAAAAATTCTGCCAAAAGAAATGAGGAATGACAAAAAATACACAATCTTATGAATCATCATTTTAAAAATGTCATCCTTCTTTAGTTTTATTTGAACATTCGTTTGTTCATATCTCAAAAACTTTAACCAAATGCTTGAACATCGTATTTGAAATACAGAATTTTTTATTATTATTGCGGCATTTGTGTAACCATATTCACGACATTGGTATGTACTTGGTGGATTGAATATTTTTTGTTCGATTCGTTGAAAATGAATTTTCTTTGTACTTGCTATGATCCTCAATTCGAATTATTGGTCTGGTCAAAACAGTAACATAATCGTATATAAATAATCAGATGATATAGATCGAACGAATAACCATCAGCTTTGGCCGTATATTTTCAACGTTTCCTCCACACCCAAATCGATTATCAACTTTTTTAGTAAATCATGAACAATATCTTGAGTAATTTAATATGCTGTTGTTTTTTCTTCAAAACGATTAAATCAAAATACTAACAAGACATTTTTATTCAAATTTAAATATTTACAAGAAATAACGAATCTTTGCCTTTTTTCCACTGTTTTGACTGTATTTTTATTTATGGAGTGTTATGGTGTATCCCAGTTTTATCAACAGAACAAGTTGGTTCCAAAACTATGATTTATTGCGTCTAAACTGCATCAACTTTCATTCAAACACGTTTATGGACTTGAGAAAGCAAATCGGCACCCATCGCAGCTTCCACATCCCTTAATTTTAATTTAATCCTAATTCTTTGAACAAACTCGACCTTTGAACATAAATAATCTTTTATCTCTCTTAGTTGATCGTCTAGTATATCTTGAGCGACCTTATCGTCAGTGGCTGCAATTTCCACGGATCAACGTGTTTCTTTTAAAATAATTTTTTTTGGCAGCTCGATTCTCACTTTTACTATGGCTCACATTGGTAAGATTAGGCTGCATTGGCTGCCTATATGCACAAAAACGGTATAGTTCCATTGTGATACCACATATCTCGCTCTTATACTGCATCATTAAAGTAATTGAAGCTTCTTATTAGGTCATCATTTTGCTACTCAAAATCGAATACTGAGAGAGACGGAAAAAGTAGCTTTCAAACCTAGCCCGCTCGAATGTTCTTCAAAGAAGCGGAGTCCTGTTTATATTGATATAACTCTTTTCAATTGACGTTTTTGTAATGAAACCAGTTTTTTCGAGCGCTTCTATTTTGGTCAAACATTTTTTTTCGTCGGTTTTTACAGGTCATCAGGTTCGATCACGAACCAGATCTTCATACTGTTGCAAGCAGTTGGAAGATGCCAGATCGCTCTACGCCGTGGAGCCATCGTCACCGACAGCGACCTCTCCGCCTACCGCAAGGCGGCTCTCCTTTTAAAGATCGCTGTATCATTCGTTTCGAATCAGCACGCGCAACGTGACCGAGCCAGCGTACTCGTTGTCCTTTGATTTCATGCACGATATCAGGAATTTGAATTAAATTCCTGATCTCGTGATTGAATATAGAACTCGGTATGTGCCATCATCGTCGCGTTTTGGACCATATATCACACGCGTGATTCTTCTCTCGAATGTTAGAAGCCATCTATCGTACTGATCCGCCAACTCTCAAATCCATACATGACAATGAATCTGATCAACACTCTGTACACCAAACTTGTGGCCAAACTATACAGCATGTTAAACAATTTATCTACTAATTATTCGTTAATGCTGTAACCCTTTTATTTAAACACTACAATTTTCCACTTTCCTACCCTTTCTGGTAGGAGTTCTGGTAGCACAGTTTAACCATTTCTGGGGTTAGTTGATCTTCAGTTCACTAAGATATCTAAGTGGATCCATATAACCTGTGGATGTTGAAAATGCCATTTTGTTAAGAGATGAGTAGTAGCTCAACGACACCTTATACATAAGAAAAATTTATTTTTGTGTCATAATGTCAACATATATCAATGTAGATACCACATGATGTCTCAATCAGTTGAAAACCTCTTGAATCACTTTTACTCCAGTTTGAAGGTGGACACACTGATTAGGAATCAAAGAGACATACTCACTTCAAGCTTATTGCAGAAGAACCTGTCATCAGATTTAACTATATCCAGATCCGCTAAAAAATGGTTCAAGATTGTGAGAATGTGAAATATTGCGAGGCCCTAAATTTACGTCTACCATAAATAATATTAGGTTGTAAGTGAATAATTTCAAAAAGATTGAAACAAAATAATTTTCTTTTCAAAATAGTGATTCGATCAACCATTTACGAGTACTTCTATAGTATTGAAGACATATGCTAGCACCCTGAATATTATTACAACAATTGCATTGAATTCTAGCATCACGAGAGATTTCGCAAAGCTGGTGCTTAATATGTATATACAGGATTTTTCAACAGAAAGATCAATAGCAGTCCACTGAAGGATAAATCAACTTTTTGTAAAAATCGAGGAGATTGTCCATAGAAAAATAGAGGAAACTCTCTCTTTAGTGCATAAAACTCGGATGTCTCAAATCTTTCCTAAGTAATTTCACAAGTTCCACATTTTTGTCACCTTACTGATAGCACCATCAGTTGTTACTGGCATAACTAAAGTGATATCAATAATTAGTCTAATGGTTTTATAACAACCTTCCATATTTGCCAGCTCTTTTACACATAAGGCAATGGAATGGAAGCTGACTGGAAAAAAGTTTTTCCATATTTCTAGCCATTGGGAGCTAAACTACGATTTTATTTGGAGAGATATTTATTAGGTCATCACATTATGCTTCTCAAAAGCGAATAACTTATGTGTGCCAGTACTGGGAGTGGCAGAAATAATGGTCCAACGTATCTTTCTCTACATTCTCACAACTCCTGCAGAAGTCAACATCTTTCAAACCTAGCCCTCTCTAGAATTCTTCAAAGAGGTGGAGTCACGTTTCTGTAGTGAAAGCAGTTTTTTTGAGTGCTTCTAGTTTTAACCGAACTATACTGCACGTTAAAATCTCCTTATTATTCGTTAAAGCCTCTTATTTAAACGCTGCAATTGGTCGCTCTTCTCCTTGTCCTTTCAGAAGTTCTTGTAACAGTTTAACCATCGCTAGCTAGTTGATTTACCCTGCAGTTTATTGAGATATCTGAGGGGATCTAAATAATCTGGATGTTGAAAAGCTCTCGAATATCGTTAAGAGATGAGTAGTAACTCAACGGCACCTTAAGCATAAGTAAATTTAATTTCAGTGAATTTTTTTTTAAGATATCAACTGTAGATACCACATTAAGCCTCAACCAGTTGAAAAACTCTAATACTCTTACAGATTTAATTGTTGCCAGATCCGTTGAAAAATGGGTCAACATTTAAAATGTGAAATATTGGGAAAGTCATTAATTTATTTCTAAATAATTAAGGTTGTAAGTGATCGTCCAGGTGGTTAAGGCTGCGACAGTTGGAGAAGGAGGTACCGGGTTCGAATCCCGATTCGAGGCAAGATTCAAATGGGTTTTTCACCGTCGATCGTTTTGGCGGTGCGATCGGTGTGAAAAATGAACATATATCTGGATCCCCTGTCGTGTTTAGAATCCATGGGCCGACCCATCTTCCTTGTCAGTACTATAGGCTGACATGGAGGTATGCAATGCGCAGATGGTACTACGAAAAAACTCGGAGCTATAGCCGTACATAGAGTGGTACCACAACGGACCGATCGCCGGTCTAAGTGTGCGATAGCAGCCACAACAACCTAACAACCTAAGGTTGTAAGTGAATAATTTTAAAAAGCTTCAAGCGAAATATGATATGATATATGAGATGTATTGTAGACATATGCTCTGATAGTAAATTATTATTACAACCTGCAGCATTGAATTGTAGCATCGTAAGAATTTTCACTATACGGGTACTTTATATGTTCGGGCTTAGTATTTATGAACAGACAGATCAATTAAAAAATATCAATGTGTTGCCCAACTGGACTGATGGACTGATTATTGTTTGCGAGAGGTATTATGTACATTCAACACACAAATTATGACAACTTATAGCAGTCCACTTTTTGTAAAAAAATCGAGGCAATTGTTCATAGAAAAATTGAGGAAACCCTCTTTGGTACATAACACTAAAATGTCTCAAATCTTTTCTTATTAATTTGGTTTTTAAACAATCTTCCAGCTGAATGGAAGCTGGCTGGAAACAAATTTTTCCATAGTTCTAACCTTTAGGAGCTAAACTGCGATTTTATTTGGAGATACGTTACACATGTTCTTAGAATTTTAACGACAATATTATATAAAATTATTTTTTAAACCTCAATAGAGTTCATAATAGTAGAGTTTTAATAGTTTTTAAAAGTAATAAACTGGTAAATTAAATAGTGATAAATCAATTTTAGGGTGAACTTTATATAAGGCCCCAAACGCAGAACGACATTGTCAAGCCTCCTATTTATTTACTACAAATAAATTATGATTATTATTTTCTTATACAAACATATACACTTAAGATTTTCATCGACAGGAAATTAGATGATGCCATCATACCCATCACAATAAAATCAATTTAGATTACACTTGTACATTGTAAAGCGCAATGTTATCTAACCACATCTTATATTCAATGAAATATCCATCTAAATTAATGTTGCAATAAATTCCAGAACATACGTTTACCCTTGTGTTGAACATGCATTTAGAAATCAGAAAGTTTGATAAGACCTTCGGCGTTATACGCGGTACTGCTGTATACGTAAATATCTTAAGTTAAAAAAATATGTACTCGTATAAGATAAAATTAAAATTAAACCATCTTACTGCTTATGCTGTCTATATTCATAAAGAAATATGTCTTAAAATATATATTAAGTATTTATTGTATATATAGATCTTATATAGATATATAGATGAAATCTCAATAAAAAAATTAATAGCAATAATAATAATAAATTTACAATCTTCACTCAGAAAATAATATATAAGATATAAGCACAGTTGAAAGAGTTGGAAACAGAAGCATATAAGCAATCAATATCAATTTCAATTTATGTATAAAAACTGTAATATAATCCGTTTACATAAAATGTTCAAAAATATGATCCTAAACAAAACTAAATTTAAAAACTTACAACAACACAAAACGAGAAGACGTACACATATAATCTTATGCTCGAAGTGGAAAAGAAATAGATTTAATTTTACGGGTTTATGATTTTAGATTTTAATTTGTGTGTGGATTATTATGTCTTAGACTCGAAAGAAATGTGTGAACGATATATGTAACCATATCACTTATCTTCTATATAATGTTGGTATTACACGCAAACCTTAATGCCTAACCTCGCAGCTAAGATCAAGTTATACTTAGACACGGTATATTAGAAAAAAAAAGTTTATTTACATTATACAACACGTCACACTCTTGCTTGGTAGGCGGTAAGCGATCCTAATCGCATCCTAATCAACTATACAGATCGCATTAAATGTTATCCGGTGTGTGAGTAGGCTCTCTTTACTTTACTAAGCTACAATCGTCAGTTGGAATGGAATCAACTGGATTTGGGATCATGAAGAATGCTATTCATATTCAAAAGCGGTGTTCACTTGCAAGAATTATCGTGATATAGCTCTTCTTTTCACAGCATACAAGTTACTGTCGCAAAAATTACTCCTTTGGCAGAGAAAATTATCGTTAACTACCAAGAAGGACTCCGTCCCAATCGATCAATCACATCAAATTTTTACGCTACGGATGATTCTTTCCAACAAGTAGCGCGCTTGCTCTATCATTCGGGGATCTCGGTTTGATTCCCAGGGTGGAGACGAAACATCAATCACGATTGGGTGTTTTTAATCTGTAAGTGTATGTAGGTTGAATCGTTGGTCCTACTGGTATTGAGTTCTGGAATAATTTCCACCTTCTTACATTTAAAAAACAAATTAACTCAATCAATCGGATGAGGCTATGGGATGCGCTTGAATATTTAGGAATACCAGATACGTACATCAATGTAAAGTGACAGTAACGCAGTCACAATGCTGTGTCAAAGTTGAGAACAGGCTATCGGGAAGTTATGCAAATAACTTGTTTGACGTTCGACAAAGAGATGCCCCCAATACTTTTCAATCTCATGTTGTAGTACATCGTTTGTAAAACTATAATACCTCAAGACAATATCTTATTCCTAAAACATGGTACATACCCAATTCTCTTCAATCACAAGATCAGGAATTTATTGTGATATCGTGCATGGAATCAAAGAACAACGTGTACTTTTACATAATATCAATCAGTTTATTCAGTATTTTGCACAAAGATGAAAATGCATACAATTTAGATAGCTCAAAACATAAGGCCATTACAGGTTGTGGGGTTAGGTAACCGAAGATTGAGCCATACAAAAAACATAAATGTTTTGAACATCTTGATACCAATATATAATGTTTGTAATGTTACATATTACCTGGGTTAGCACAGTGGTTAAAGCTGCGGCAGTTTGAATGCGCAATAAGGAATTTTCCACCATCGATCGTTTGGGCGGTGGGATCGGAGGTGTGAATGAATACATCTGGATCCGCGGTTGAGTTTCGAATCCAAGGGGCCGTCCCATCGTCCATGTCAGTACTATAGGCTAACATGGAGCTATGCAATGCGCAGATGGTTCTACATAAATTAAACCTATGGTATCAAAACGGTAGCAGCCACCCAACAAAAAAATGTTACATTTTGAGGACATCCAATAATTATCTTTGGTTACAGTCAATGATATAGAAGCTACTTATTATCAATTTACAAGTTGGTTTCGACTTTCAGCTTTAGCTTGCAAATCAAGTCAAGTGAGCACAAAAGAATCCATTACTGTAATTCTACTCAATATTCGCATTAAATTGAGGAGCATCGAAATTCCCCAATTCAACCGCGTCTGCCAAAAATGTGGAACTACTGCAAAATATTTAACCAAACCAAATCTAAGCAATTGGAAGAATGAATCCAAAAAATGATTAAATACTGATCAATCGCAATGTTAGTATGAGTGGAGCAAAACTGGGGATTTAAAAGCTTAGAGCCCATATGTACATATTTTTGAATATTTCGAATATGAACTGCAAATTCTATTAAGGGTCTTAAAGCTCAAAATAGAATATACAGTTCATTACAATAGATGCTGAATAGTTACTGAAAGTAAATAAATAAATCGACAACGTTTTTGTTTACTTGGCTATTGTATAGTAACCAAGATGAAAATTCCAGTGAAATTTTCTGAACAATGTGTCTCCCTGTCTGTCTCCAAATTTTTGATTAAATGATGAAACAATAGCAGCTATAAATAACAAGTTTGGAAATCTTTTGGAAAGAATGGATTTTGAAACTTATACATCTTTGTAATAAGTTTATTAGTGCTGTGAGAGATTTGGTTGAATAATAAAACATTATTATAGTTTGATAACAATGGTTTTGATTTCATGTTTTTGAATTAACCTCGTCTTTTATTATCTCAGTGTGTAACTAACTACTTCGTTTCTCAGTTTTGCGTGGAATATTGGCCAAACTATTCTTCGGTCAAAATCACAAATAACTATACCACCCAGTTTATTTTTATAGAAGTATTGGTAATAAGTTGATGTAACAGTTATTGACCATACAAGATTATTAGTAAAAGCGATTTAAGCTTTTTATAATTGTTAACTTAATTGAAAAAGTAGACTGAGGACAAGGATGGAAATAACTATTAACACTGACCTATGGATTTAATTGCATCAATTTGGATCTCTTGGTATTCTGAGGAATAAGAACGTTTTGACTTTAGGTAATTAAAAAAAAAGATGGCTTAAAAGCTATAATTATCGCAGTATTTTTTTTTTTTTTCCGACAACATTTAAGTCACTGCCGCAAATTATTTTGAGAAGAATCGCTTATCTGGAGGAATTTTAATAACAAGTTGGATTACGTTCAAATCAAAACCAGTATAGTTATTTCTAGAACAGGCCAAGTGGAGTCCTGCTAGGGAAGCCAAGTCTGAAAAATAAGGCGGGTGCGGTACCAGCACTGTCGTGCTGCAATAACAATCGTTCGTGTCTCTTCCTGGTTATTTTTCAACGCATGGTACAGATTGATGAGTTGCTGTCGTTATGGTTGTCCATTGAGAGTTTTGCCCGATTTCATAAAATTTAGTTGCACACCTAATACCAACAACTGTTGGAGGATGAAGTGAATAGCAAACCGTGATGATATCTCAATCATTACCGGATGCGAACTCACATTGCGTATCTAGTTTGACCTAGTCATCTCGAATATGGGCACTTTTTGACCTCCTCAAGGCAAGAAGTAATTGATATTACTCTTGCCTCACGGAGTCTAAGTGGGAGAATCTCATCCTGGATAATATTAGATGACGGTACTCTCTTAGGCATTTGCTACCACCCATATGACGATATAATGATCTTTAAAATTGCTGTAATTTTGAAAACAGCACTTTTAGCTAAGGATATGAATGCAGAGATCGTTCTATTTGCATTATTTCTGACAGCCAGGCTGCTCTAAATACCAAACATCTGTGTAAAATTACAGTAACAGATCAGATAATTTACACTGTCCATGTGCAATCACAGAGAACTGACTCAATATAAAGCCAAGGACTCTATAACTTTCTGTCGTGCATACTTATATCTTAATAATTTCTTATAATTCACGATTAATTGATTTGAACTATAACGACGTTAAGAGTATTTTTAATTTCCGCACAGCTTAACATATAAAATAAATATCATTTCGTAGAACGCACCCAAACAAACTTAAATTTCTTCGTTTAATGTTTATATACATCGTACGGAAATAACAAGAAATTACAATTTTATGTTCAAGATTTTTGTTATTGCATTTTCGATTTAATATTATTTTTATTCACGAACATTGATGCTATCAACTTAAAACAATATGGCTTTAAAGAATGGCACACAATTGGTTAGAACTACCAGGGTCAATCAATAAGTACGTAGGCAGATACATAGATGGCGTTACTAGAATTTTTTCTATATAATTATCTTATTCTATATAATCTGACTATTGATTCGTAAGTATATAGCATTGTGTATGAAGCAACTTTTGTTTTTGAAAAAAGTGGAAAACGAGTAAAAACACAACAGTCGGCCGGTAAGATGATGGCTTCTGTATTTTGGGATGCTGACGGAATAATATGCATCGACTTTCTCCAAAAAGGAACCACTATCAACAGCGACTATTAGTGTGCACTTTTGGATCGATTGAAAGCTGAAATCGCAAAGAAACGGCCATATTTGCAAAAGAAAAATTGTTATTTTACCAAGACAATGCACCGAGTCACAGACCGATGGAAACGATGGCAAAATTGAATGAATTGGGCTTCGATTGCTTACCCACCCACCATATTCTCCAGTTTTAGCCCCCAGCGACTTTTTCCTGTTTTTAGATCTCAAGACAATGCTTGCTGGCACGAAATTAAGGTCCAATGATGAAGTAATTGCTAAAACTGTCAATCTAATTTAATCTAACTGAAATCTTATTTTACTCGTTGTATGTTGAATAATTAAATCGAGCTTGGTCAAAATTTTGTTTTTCTTACTTATCCTACGGACTTATTGAATGACTTAATGAGGACTAATGTACATGCATAGTTAAGTTAATGACAACGGATATCAATGTGTACATATAAAAATGAAAATTTGCTTCCTAAAAATTATTTTACTTAAATAGATAACAATGGCTTAAGTGTCAATAACAGTTACAAATTATTAAGTTTGTTTTTCGTTTTTGTTGTTCAATATTGTATATTTATGACCTATACGTTGAATTACTTAGTCTAAGTACATGAATAGTTTATGAGTTATTTGTCTATATGTATTTTACAGTACTAGTGGTTGTATGCATAGTTTTATGGATTGTTTGTTTTTAAGTCTGCGTAGATGATAAAAAAAATGAATAAATTAAACAAAAGGAAGAATACATAAGAATATGACGAACAGAACATAAAAAAAAATTCACACCATCTGCGTTTTAGAAAACTTTTTATATATGTGTAGAATGTAGATCTATCCAACTAAATTCTTAATTATTCGTCTTTAAATAAAAAATATAAATTTCTTTATTTTCTGTTTTGTTATTTTATAAATTTTATAGAATATGTATACTTAGTTATATATAATTAACACACTTTAGTAATTTGATTAATTTAATTTAAAACAGAAAATTAAGCTGTGTTCAAATTAATCATCGCGCGTTGTTTATATATAGGCAATGTATTTTCGTTCTCGGTTCGAAATTGTCTTGCCCTTGACTCATCTTATATATTATGTGAAAAGTTAGTCTGGCCATTCCAAAATGATTGCAATATTTTTATTCCCCGTTCGTATCATAGGTCTAATTGTGTACTCTAATGTAGTCTTTTACCACAACAACTTGGATTGGGTTCACATGAAATTTTGTGATACAGTTTTATAGCAAATAAACGAATACACTTCTTGATTTTTAAAAATTGACTAATTTCTACTCACAAGGCTTGTGAGTAGAAATTAATCACCTTTTTAAAAAACGTTAAGGCATTACATTCCGATATTTCTAACTGATAAGCAACAAGTGATCATTCAAACCAATATTGCAAATGGGGCATAAAGACACAACTGCCACCCCTCCACAATAGCAGATTATCGTGTACCTCAGCGATCTCATTTTTTGATAAACGTCAGTATGTACCCGTTATCAAAATTGAATTCAAACGCATTGAAAATAAACTACGACATTTTTTTGTCAAGAAAATGTTGGTGTATTGGACCATATTGTCGCCTGTTGTAGCTTAATGGTTGAGATAGTTCCTCGTCACGCCGCGGTCTCGAGATCGATTCTCGACGTTGACCAAAAATTAACATGCACCAGATGACATAAAAAACGATTGTGTGTAAAAACATTCGTTGGGCTAACCACCCACAAAGTGCACAATCGTTAAAAATTGGTTCGTAAATTCTCAGTTAAGACGCGATAAGGGCCGTTTACGGTCTCTAAGCCATAGATTATTATCGGACCATTACCTGTTAGCATGAAACTGTAACATCAATAAACACCATGGAAATGGACATTCAGAATCGGCAACATCGCCAGAAAGGGTTTGAAAAGTAAAGGCCAGAATTCAACATAATCTACGACAAAGCGTAGTCAATTGAACGACTTTCGCAAAAAGCATTTGTTTTGTTAAAAAGGTTTTGTTTTTAGGATGATAAACATCATCAGTACGAATGAGCTTATAAGCCCGTTTTGTAATGAGGATGTGCAGTTCGGTGGTTTTCTATTAAAATACCATATTATAACACCAAGTGCTTCGATCGATTGTTGAATCACTGGTACGTCGCAGGTAGAGCTCACTTTTTTGCTACTTTCTAATTTTCCTTTTCATATACCGTGATATGACATTTTTAGATCGTTGTGCGGATGGTCGCCATGGAGCAGCACATTGTCTTATACAAATACAATTTTTGAATATAAGCGACTAGATGATGGTGTAGCTTTTTGAAGCAGCTGTAAGATTAGATCCAGCTTTACATAATAATGCTGCTTCTAGCATTTGGAGAGTTTAAAGTTGAATTATAACATAAAAAAATTAATTATGAATTTTTTGACGAGCGAATTGCATTTTTGACGAGCGAATTCTCTGCGAGAGCAAGCGCCTGCACCAAGAATGGTTCGGTTGCGACAACTGCTACAGGTAGCTCACATTTAGTTTCATTGAAGGGGACGTACAGACTGTACAGGCTGACATGGAGATATGCAATTCGCAGATGGTTCTACGTGAAGAACCTATAGCCAGCCGTACATATAGTGGTATCACAACGGACCATCGCCGATCTAAGTGTGTGGTAGCAGCCACGCAACAAAAAAAAAACTGCAAACCAAAATATTAACTAACAAATGTGAGACGGTCGACTGCTTTATATTGCACTTCGCCGAGAATAGGGCATAAGACAATCACAACACGCTTCATGCGGCGTTTGAAACCTTTTCGAATAGAATCGATGCTATTATTTGAACTCGATGCTATTATCTGTACTTCGAGTGTTGTTAAAATAAAAAATAACTTTCGTGGCTTGTAGCTATACAAGCCGTTATCCATCTCAAACGAATGGATTAGAATAATATTGCTCAAAGTACATCCCATGCGAAATTTTGACAGTTTATCTTGGATTCTAAAACCTAAGCAAATCAATTTTCTAGAATGGACGTAGGGTTTTAAGCCATGTCTAAAAGCTACAGTGAATTGAACTAGACCCAGTAATTATAATCTGAGCTTAGTTAGTGTTCATGGCTTGATAAGTCTGTCTACAAAATATATACAATTTAATTGTGTCAACAAAATCAGCAGCTCGTTCATGCGTTCCAAACCCTATTTGCAAACATCACATGCACACACACAAAACACAACAACTGTCATTAAAATTATGTCAAATAAATATCGATTTCTTGCTATAGACACACTTCATCCCCACCCATCGTCATTATAATTATCTGTCTGTGGTGTGTTGCCAAAAGTTTATCCTTCTCGTATGTAGTTAATAAAAAATTAAAAATATTTGAAAGTAAATTTATAAAAAAAATATTGTCCCACTAACCATTTAATGTTGCCGGCCCATCAAAATCATCGGGATCTAATTCTTGAACTAGATCCCCTAAATCGGCGATACCACCACCGCCAATTCCACAACCACGATCACCATCTTCGGATTCGGTTGATGGTGAGCCCAACTTATCTCGTTGGATCCCACCACCACCACCTCCAACCATATTTCTCATCAGATCGGCCATAACTTTTTCCTGATTTTTATTCACCACTAGATACGATTTCCTGTATATATTCTAATATTTTATTTTATTTCGCACAACAAAACTTTGCAAATTTTCTTAAGACTTTTCACACACCAACACAAATCACCAAATGAAATTTATTTATTTTTTTTTTATTAATGAAAATAAAAATTACCAAAAAAACATGAATGAATGTTATTTTGTTGCTTTTTTTTATCAATCGATAATTTTTCTTTTATTATTTTTTACTCGGTTTGATTCATAATTCACAACACATACACTTAGAATATTTTTTTTTATATATTAATTAACGGACACACACTTTTGGTAAATAAATTAAATTTTCGTTCGCAATTAATTGGCGTTAACAAAAATACAAAACAAACACACGCAAACAAAATATGTGCATTGATAAAAAAAAACAAAAGAAAACAAATTTTTTTTTATACAAGTATTTCGGAAATGGACCGCGTCTCACATTAGTATTGGTGTTATTTTAGCGTATATGTATACACAATTCGCGTTTAAACCCACACAAACACTATATTACATTTTTTTATCGTCGTTTTAAATATATCTTACTTTATGATTTGTTTAATAAATATTTAGAAAATCATTGTTTAATTAATTAAAACAAAATACTTAATTTATATTTATTCTTAGCTTTAAACTAGCTTTTATATTTTTTAATAATCAAGCAGTACTAAGACAGCACAGTCTTCAACAATACAAAACTTTTTTCTTTCAATTTATTTTTTTTCTCGTATGTTGTATACTGATGAGAATGAAAAGGAAAAGAATAGAGGACAACAGATAAAGAAAAATATTGACGTTTCATTTTGTCTAAAATTACGGAGATTTGATTTGTTTTTGTTTTTTTTATCCAAAATAGACATACGTTCATATCGGATTTTAAGATAGGGGCGCGTTCTCTACTCACAAACTTTTTAAGAAAAGATCGAACAAAAATTTGATCTAGATTTGATTAATTATGAAAAATTAGGTCTCAATTAAAAATAGTATTCAGAATGGATAAAATAATATAATTTAGCTTGGAGCATCAAAAAATCAATTTTTATTTCATGTTGCTTTGGACATGTTTCAATTGAAGTGTTTTCAAATTGCAATGAAAAATGTCATTCATGGTTGTTCTGTTTTAAATACCATTCAACTTGGCACTAAATTACTGAAGTTAATGGGCGAATCCAGCACGTTGAGATCTACTTATTAGATATTCTACAGCGAAGAATAGTCTCAATTATAGATTATCATTTAGTGTGCTGGATGTACAATTTATATTTTATTTTGGGTTTAGGTCTTAACTAAGCTGTCAGTCAGTCCTGTCATATAAAACACATATTATTTTCGCATTTATTTGTGTCTATTGCAAATTTACGATTGATTTTCGTTCTAATTTGATGAATTGTTTCTTCTGTACTTCACCAATATATCTATCAAAAAATACCAGAGACTCAAACTATAAAATATCTACTAAATGTTCTACATTTTTTAGTAAGATATTTTGCATCCAGTACATTGAGATGTAAGATATCTACTTTGTTTGTTGAGCAGTTTTTTTGTTTACATCGCAAAAAGAAGAAAATGAGATATCAATATTGTTTTTCTAATTTTTTTTAATATTGATATATGACTAATTTTAATTGTTCACTTTTAGTTTTAATTACAACTAAGAAACATGATTAATCTAACTATACTATATTACTCTAATACTATTAGCGCACAGCCAATATAATAATATAATAATTTTTTGGCATGGTCAAATTTTCTTATTTTTGAATGAATTTTCCGTTAATTCATAGTTCGTCTCGTTTTATTTTATACAAACCTCCTGTTTTCCCATACGTTATTGTATGCTTCACTGTCTATTTTCTATAATTAACCTGACTTAAATGTGAATGATTTGATTCGCTTGAGAGCCAAGTGCACCATATTCTGTTATGAGTATCATATTTTAGAACTTATGTTTTATTTATGAAAATAGTATTTTTTCGCTGCTATAGTTTCAATATGTTTGCTGATTTCCAACTGAGGAAGGGAAGTGAAGGTCACGCAGCGATATTTATCGAATAAAAAGTAGAGCGAAATATTTAATAGTTAAAGTCTACACAAAAGTTGACGATTTATTTGACAGTTGGATATTTTTGAAACTTTTCAACGGTTTTGGCTTTTACAATAGTTCAAATCCTCAAGGTTTTCGACAAAATGGTTGAAAAGCTAAATCTTATAGAGTTTGTCGATCTCTTATTTGATTGTAAATAGTCAATCTAATTTTGTATTAATATGGTAGAATGGAACGAACCCACCTTAATTTATAAAAGAAAATAAACGATTTTTTACTGTTTCGAATCGCATCGTAAAAATAAAAGAACGTTTATAATTAAGCACTTTATTTGTACAATGATATGATTTTAAATTTCAAATATTCGTCGAAATTCTTCTGGTCGACAACCTATACCTTTGTCACGAATTTTCATTGTGATGGGAAACACCAATGTTGGTATCTCTAGATAATGTGCTGATTTAAGTAAATCCATAAGTTCGCGATTATCAAGTGTCTGGAAAAAATCGGAATCTTCGTCGGAGAGATTATAAGTGCTTCCTCGATCCGGTCTGTCAAGATCGTTTGGTTTAAGTTGATTTAGCTCGCACCAATTAATTACAATATTGAAAGTATCCTTGTTAACCTTTTCCAGAAAAATTGGATCTGGATTTTCATATTCTTCCTGTATTTTCTTTAATTCTTCTTCACTAACATTTGGATTGGCGGTTCTTGCAAGAGTATTAAGCGTTAATATTATCATCTTAGATTTTCTTATAATAACCCGTTCGACTGTTACTTCGAAATTATCGCATGTTTTTAGTTTAACCAAAACCATTTTCCAATTTATTTCTTCCACTTATTTAACTGTGAACTACACATAAATTGTATATATATATATTTTTTTTAGGTTTTTATTTGTTTGGCATGAGCGTGTACACTCACATCACCAAATTTTATATTTTTTTTGACATTTCATTATGCTTTTATCTTCATTTAATATTTTTGTTTGTTTGTTTGTTTTGTTTTTATCTTTACTATCTGTTTTTGGGGCTCGAGGCACTTCCAACTCTTTCGCGGTTCGCTTATTTACGTCCTACCTTACGCCATTACAGCCAAATCGAGGACGTACGGCTATAGGTCCGATTTACGTAGAACCATCTGCACATTGCATAGCTCCATGCCAGCCTATAGTACTGACATGGAAGATGGGTCGGCCCATGAATTCTGCACTCCAACAGGGGGTCATAGATGTGTTCATTCACACCACCGATCGTAATCGTATGGTGAAAAATCCCTTTGCCATCCTGCCCCTATCGGGATTCGAACCCGGTACCTCCCGCTCCAACTGCCGCAGCTTTAACCACTGCGCCACCTGGGCGGTTCATTTAATATTATTTCATTTAATTCATTATGTCACTTGTATAAATTGAAAATATGAAGTACTCAACCCGAAATATAATTGAACTGTCAAACCCACAGAAATAAATATCATAACATAATATGTAATAGAAACATAATATGTAATAGAATGAAACTATAATACGTCAAGCGCTCGCTAGTCGGAGAAAAAGTGAAATGCCATAGGCGCACTAATAATTCTATTAAAGAAGTATGGATTGAAGTTGCCGATTTTAACTTATATGACAACCATGAAAAACATTTTGAGAATTACTATTTTTAAAAGTAATAATGACAAAATGATTAACGTAAATTATTTACGGTTATGATATAACACACAATATCAAGACAAAAAATACAAATATTTTTATCGATTATTTAAGAAACTCAGAATATAGACAAAATTTACATTCTTTGGAAATGTAGTAAGCAAACGAATCTGTTACGTTAGCTAGTGATTTAGTATTTTTATTAAAAAAAATAATTTAATCAAAAATTGTATGCTTTTCTATATTAAACTGAAAAAAATTATTATGTGCTCTTGAGAATGATTGTATTGATCAACACAATCAGAGGCTCATAAAGTACACGATATACACCATATAACCTTCCGATGGAATTTCTGTTTAATCCTTAGTGATGTGCAAAAATACGGTGACATTAGTTAATTTGGCGTTTCGATGGAAAGAAGGATTCATTGTATTGTTACATATACCTCTTATACTTCCAACATGTTTGCTAATTCCCGACCTAGAAAGTGAAGCGATGGTCACCCTGCGATCTTTAATACATTATCCATCTCTAATTTTATTATAAATGAGACAATCTGTTTAATTTTATATTTATATGATACTATGGAACGAACCCACCCTTATTGATAAAAAATAAACGACTCGCGACTGTTGAGAATCCCCTCATGAAAATAAAATGACGTTTATCAATTAAACAATTTATTTATACAAAAATATAATTTTAAATTAAAACCTTCAATAAATTACTTAGCAAATATTCGTCGAATCTCTTCTGGTCCACAACCTCTAACTTTGTCACGAAGTTTTATTGCGATTTGCAACCGCAATAGTGGTATATCTAAAAAATTTGCCGATATCAGTAAATCCAGAAGTGCGCGATTATTAAGTGCCTGGAAAAATTCGGAATCTTCGTCGGAGAGCTCGAAAGTTTTGTCAGAATCTGGTTGTCCAAGATGGTCTGATTCAAGTTTATGCCGCTCACACCACTTTATGACATTATTGTAGGTAGCCTTGTTAACCTTTTCCAGAAAAATTGGATCTGGATTTTCATATTCTTGCTGTATTTTTTTTAGTTCTTCTTTACTAACATTTGGATTGGCGGTTAATGCAAGATTATCAAGAGAGTCGATTATCATCTTAGATTTCCTTATAGTAGACCGTTCGACGGTTACTTCGAAATTATCGCATGTTTTTAGCTTAACCAAAACCATTTTACAATTTATTTCTGCCAAATATTTAATTGTGAACTACACATTAATTATAGATATGAAGTACTCAACCCGAAATATGATTCAACTGTTTATCTGTCAACTGTCAAAACCGTAGAAATAAATATTATCATAGAAATATAATATATACGTCAAATATTCGAAAGTTGGAGAAAAAAATGAAATGTCATAGGCGCACTAATAATTCTATTACTCGAGTATGCGAGTAATAGAATTATTAGTGCGTCCGAATTTACCTATCCCTTTGGTAAATATATGTTCAATCTTCGTTTACCTGCAAATTTAGACTATATTCACATTTACTCTTAATTTTTTGTATTAATAAATGATTTCGTAGTAGACCGTAGCATGATTTTCTAGAATTGTAAAGGCTAACGGCATCGGTAACTCTCACGAGGGCTTTAGATTTCAACTTCGAGGGACGTAGGAGCCGGGATAAGCAAACATGTCGCACTGCGTGCCGCACGTAGGAACGGATTATATAGAATCTAATGGATTTCGATACACTTCGATTCACATTTTGGTAAATTCGGACATTTACCGGTAAATTCGGACATTTGCTGATTTCGGGCTTTAACCGTAACAGATACAGTAACAAGTTTGGTTAGAATCCCATTATGAAAATGAAACAATGTTATGTTTAAAATAAATGTAGCAATTATTTTGCCATAAAGTGTAAATTTGAAGTACTCAACATGCCCAATAGTTGCTTTGCAATCGACCAACCGCTAGTGAACCGATAATAGCTCGTTGTGTGTCTTTGCTATGGTCGATTGGATCGCTATTTCAATAATTGAAAAATATAAGTTGCACTTCCTTAACCGATGGAGGGTATTTCACGTATAAAACAGAACAAATTAAATAGCAAAACTGTTAGTTTAGAAAAAATATTTTTTTTATTTAATATTACAACTTGGATTATGCTCTCATATATATCCAATTCAATTGGATACAATTATTTGTCTACTTTATCATTAATCAGCATTTCCTTGTCTCTATGGTTCTCTTTTCCTTTACCATTTTTATGTCCACTTGCTTTTTTCTTACCGTATAGCATGTCAGCGAATAATCCGGCAAATACTAACGTGGCACCAATCCATTGTCGTGTGATAAGAGTATTTCCAAAGAAGAATACTGAGAAGAAAACTGTGAAAAATTTTCGAGTGGTTGTCACAACAGAGCATGCAAGTGGCCCATGTGCAGAAACCATTAGAAAGATGAATAGTTGCCCGAGTGCACCAGCCAAAGCTAAGAGAGCTAAATGAGTCAACATGTTTGGATATTTGATGGCAAATTCTATAAATTCTTTTCCTTCTCCGGTCAATACTAGAGCCGAAACAACCATTATAGAACTCCATCCGTTCATAGCAATCATCATTTGCTTTCCGCTAGGCTGAGCAGATGATCGCATACGTTCTTGTATTGCACCAGTTAGGCCATCCATCGACAAGCTGAGGAATAATAACACTTCACCCAAACCGACACGATCATCGGCCGGAGTTGAGATTTTATTATCTTTGTACATAAAAAGTACAACACCGATCACAATTATCAGCACACAAATATAACGTTGTAACGAATACGATTTCCGACCGATCAGAACACCCAAAATCATAACAGGAATTGGTTTGGCCGATTTACCTACAACCTGAAACGGATATGGAACCCATCGCAGTGCCATATTTGAACTAACCATTGCCAGCAAATAGGTTAGTGCACTGCTAGCATAGTAACCTTGATGTGTTGTATCTATACCTTGTGGCTGGGCCAGCAGCATTCCTACAACAAACGAGAAAATTAGGTCCAACCATATTGTAGCAACGGATGACACGAACCTTTAGCAAAAATCCAATTGCAAACACATTGCACTCCAACTAACGCGAGAGTGAATGTAAATCGATCACCAACCGTTCCATCATCGTTCACATGGTCGCCATAATGACCCCGTGTTATCTTTTCTTGTAGAATTCCAAAGTAAAAGTAACAAAAAAATATTCCAGATGCATAAATTAAAAATCTCTTCGTTTCTGTAGTCATGATTTAATATAAATAGATAGACGAATGACAAAATTATTCCTACACCCACATAAACACGGCAAAATGATAAATTTTTATAAAACACTTCTTTCCCAATTTACACAATTCGGCAAAATTTTATGGGATATCAACACAACATTGTAATACTTGGCTAAAATATTAAAACTAATTTAATTATTAAAGCATTATCAAGTATTTACAATAAATACTTTGTTGCTTTTAATTTATGATTTAATAAATTAATTCGTGGCTAAATAATTTTTGTTGTTATCATAAGAAAAGCGGGATAGATGCGAAAGACACGTCAGATTTTTACAAAAAAAAAAATTATTGTTGTATTTTATGTCAAAACAATACTATGTGGACTGTCAAAATGTGTCAGCTGTTGATTTGTCGAAAATAAAAAATAAAAAGTTTCGATAAATATTTTTTGTTTCAACTAGTGACATCTATTGTATAAAAATGAATTAATATTAGGATGGAGGTTAATTGGGCAAAACTTAAAATTTATTTTATCATGAATCGGTTAAAATTATCATAATTAAAATTGGACAAAATGTTTTCTATATATGTATATATACTATTTCAACGATGAGCAATATAAAAAATAAAGCTATACAAATAAGCTTAGCAGTGTTTTGAAAGAGTCTGATTTAGAGACCCAAGTTCTTCAAACCCCTGGCTTAGTAAAAATAGAACCAACAAATGGTGGGTCATACTGGACAATGGATATCAAGTTGAGTTATGACTGAATATTTATCCTGGAGTACAAAACGTTATCAATTCACTTGGCCTAGTTCAAAGAAGTAACCGATTGCACCACATTTTGCATTTTGTAAACTGCCATTTGGACTCTGCATGGTAACAACGAAAGTATAAAAATTTTCTTTTGTTGATCTTGGTATTGTGTGTGGTAGATAAAGATTAAATTTTAAGTGATACATTTATAACGATGTACTGTGACTTAAGCTTCTTGCTACTCTCATTTCTAACTACAATAGGGCCAGGGGGAATACTGTGGTGTCAATTGGTCCAAGATTAAGTCAAATTGGAATTAGTTGAATTAAGAGTATGAACCGCCCAGGTGGCGCAGTGGTTAAGGCTGCGGCAGTTGGAGCGGGAGGTACCGGGTTCGAATCCGATTCGAGGCAGGATGCAAAATGGGTTTTTCACCTTCGATCGTTTGGGCGGTGCGATCGGTGGTGAAAAATAAACATAATCTGGATCCTCTGTCGTGTTTAGAATCCTTGGCCCGACCCATCTTCCATGTCAGTACTATAGGACTGACATGGAGCTATGCAATGCGCAGATGGCTCTACGTAAAGACTACCTATAGCCGTATAGAGTGGTATCACAACGGATCATATTTGGTCTAAGTGTGCGATAGCAGCCACATCAACTTAACTTAACTTTTAAGAGTATGGAGCAGACTCATTGTTATCTGCGGATGGGGGAATCAAGCTTTGGCAGATGAGAAGGTTTCTTTTATACGAGGTTGTAATAACATATTGAACTTCGTGCTCATAAACCCCAAAGCAAAGAACTTTTTCTTGGAGTTGAATTTTAATAGCCCGTTGCCAATCATCTTTCGTGTAAGCCTTTTACCTAACCTGATTCAACATAATCTACAAATGATGAATCATCATTTAACTGTTGTCTAGTTCAACGAGGTAAAAAGAACCCTGTAAGTAAAACCACCAACGAGGTGGTTTTACTGACAGGGTTAGATAAGTTTTTGGAACCAATAACAGAGAAGCACTGTTCCAGCACACTTTTGATTAAACATTAAACCATGATTGATTCTCCGACCAGGTTGTTCCTCATAATAAGGCTCTTTCATTTCATACTTTGCTTTAATTACGAATCTGCGAATGAATAGAACCTATGATTTACTACCAGTCTTTGAAAATGAAGCATACCACTTTCAAACAACTCTCACAAGGTTATCGGCATTTACTATCATATGAATGTGGGCATCGCTTTAAGCTGCGTGTTCAAACGATAAATACCACGAGTTCATGTCCTTGAAGCAGTCACATTATATTAGTTGAACCAGTCACTCTGCACAGTGCCTATTTTTTGATAAGTTAAAGTTACTCGGGTTTATAAGCCCAGATTTGGTTTAGATCTTTATATAAGTAATCTGATCGTGACAACAAACTGATGATGTCCTTAGAAAAATCTATAATCTATTTGTTTATCCATTATCAGTTCATCAGCTCGAATCTCGACTATCAGGATGAACCAGACCTATATCTCTGAATTATTCCATAGATAATGCATTCATCAAAATTCGCCGTGCTAAATCCACCCCAACCCAAATGGTTTTATTTAAATAAGATGCACTTAAAATATAACATTAAGTACCACCATTTCCATCCCATACAAACAAACAAACAAACAGAAGAAAAATCGGGAAAAAACATTTTCAATTAACACCCAACAATAATACACTCGAATAATATGAGAACTGAAACACTTGTTCCATAATTGTATTCTAGCTAAGATATAACCAAAATTTCTAGCATATCATTACACTTTATATACCTCGTTCCCTCCTCAGATGACGAAACACTCGTTGATTATGTTTTCGCTGAGACATTTACATCCCTTCATCGAATTTATGAAATATGCTCGAGATTATATGTATATGCCCAACCGATACTTATGCATAGGGGTTTGATTTACCCAAAGTGTTTTATCGAATAGTGATCGATATATTGTTTGAATGGACAACTAATTGCTGATAATTATCTTACATTAATATTTTCGTAGGGGAAACAAGACGAGAGGGGACGTTGTTGTTCTGTTAAATTCTTATCAAAATATTTGTGGTTTTTATACGCATTTTCCATATAAATACGCGTTTGCATGTGAACCATAACAGATGCGCGGAATTTTCAGTTTATTTGTTTGAAGGTGGAAAACAATTTCCTCCAAATGGTTTAACATATTTACCGTAATGGAATATATAGTCGAATATTTTATATGTGCGAAGGTTCGTTGCCTGCCAATGGGTTAAGAAAATAAAATCTATAATTTTTTTTTTATTGACAAACCGGAAATGATAATGTTATGTTTTTGAGTCAATTAAATATCAATCACCAGGTGTCTCAAATATGTTTTATTGTATATACATATATGCTCTATATGTATACTCATACTTAACCCCTTTGAGTCGATTTTATTAACCCCAATTTTCCAATGAGTTCGTTTATACAATGTCGGTCTTATCTTTTTTTTTGTTCTGGAACGGTATGAGGAATGAAGATATATTTGATTGATTTGGGAGTTGCCAAATCGTGTTTTCCAATGGCCATATAACTATATTGAGTATACTGTTGTACGACCAATCTATTTGCGGTCAAAGTACTTCTTGGCTCGCTTTGCTTTATAACATATGTTAACTGATCGTAATCCGAACGAATAGTTTGTACTTGGCTTGGATCGTTTAGGTAAGATTTTTAATAATCAGGTAGATTTTGAACCGACAAACCTCATCTATTCCAGTGAGTATATATGTACTCGTATATGCACTTGAACCATTCACAAATCATAACCCGATTTAAGCAATACTACGAGAGTGCTACGGGTCCAAAACAGATTGTATTGTTGTTAGATATCGCCTCAGCTGATACCTATTTTTATTTCAATTATTCTGAGCTTACCACGGGTGGGGGCTAATACCAGAATGAAATAAATTTGAGCACGGTTTAAACGATACTGATTTTATTGTGTGGCTTACATGTTATATATATAAATTTGTTCTTACTAATAACACTAACAACATGAAATGCATTGTAATATGAAATTGCTTATAAGCCTTTTTACCCGGTTAGTATGTTTTTTATGTCATATAGTATATAAAAATGTATGTAATTTAAATTTAATCTTAAGCTAATTGTTGTAATTTCCATGGATTGTCAACCTAAACTCTGTTCATATTGGACATCTTGCGGGGCAGCGAGCGGTATTTGCTGCCACTGTGTTATTGACACATTGTTATTGACTGTTATTGACTTCTTTTGCCTGTCTTCTTGGTTGACGTCTGATTGGGATGTTGTTATTTGATAATGCTTTAGGTTTAGTACTTATTCAGCAGCAGTTGTAGTTATTATTTGTGAGGCCAGAAAGTTTTCTTTCTCAATTGGTAGCTTGCATAACTTTGTTATTGGGCGTTTATAAATGTTCTGGTTGCACTTTATTGACGCAATTCGAACTAAGCCATCTGAACCTGGATGAACCTCCATCACTCTACCCATTTTCCAACGTGCTGGTGGCAGGTTTTCTTCCTTCAGAAGAACGATGTCTCCTATAATTAAATTTAATTGAGATTTCTTCCATTTTGTCCGTTGTTGTAACTCCTGCAGATAATCTCTAGACCATCTTCTCCAGAAATAATTTACTATTTTTTGCACCAGATGCCAGCGGGTTTCATTGGCCCCCCTATTAGGAAATGCCCATGTGTTAGCATTTCAAAGCTCTCTGGATCATCGTACAAAACGGTTAATGGTCGAGAGTTTAAACATGCTTCGATTTGGGTTGTCAATGTTGTTGCTTCCTCAAACGTTAATCTTGTCTCCCCGATTACCTTTTTCAAGTATGTCTTCATTGATTTTATGCCTGCTTCCCATATACCATCAAAATGTGGTGCAGCAGGAGGTATAAAGTGTCAAGTTGTTTCATCCTGCTGTAACAAACCTGCTAGTTCTGGTTCTAGATTTGCTATCTTTCCTCTACGTTGTTTTATTAAGCGCTCAGCACCAGAAAAGTTAGTTGCGTTGTCGGAATATATGTCTGTGCACACCCCCCTTCGTGATGTAAATCTCCGACAGGCTGCTATAGATGCTTCAGTTGTTAGTCCTGCACTTACTACTTCCACATGTATGGCTTTTGTAGCCATACATGCATATACCGCAATGTACCCTTTGTATTTGGTCTGACCTCTTCCTATTTTGTTTTTTAGTTGAATTGTTCCGGCATAATCAATTCCCACTTTGCTAAATGGCCGCGAAGGAGTCATTCTGCAAGTGAGTAGGTCACCCATTAATTGGTTTAGGGTGTTTTGTTTATATCTGAAACATGTAACACATTTCTGTATAATGTGTCGTGTCAAATTTCTGCCATTAATTATCCAGCATTTATCGCGTAGATTTGCCAATGTTGTTTGTAGGCCTCCATGAAGTGTTGTTCTCTCATGCATATCTTGAACTATCCACTTGCTTATTTTGCTTTCCTTTGATAGCATCATTGGCTTGTCGATAAATTTCGGATCCAACGTTTTCTTTTTCATTAATGCCTGAAGTTATTTCCAAAAATATCTACGTTGTTGAATTCTAAGTATCTGAATTTCAGCTAGCTTCAGCTCTGGTACTGTTATTTCCTTTAATTTTTGTTGTTGTCACTTTAGTTTTTAATTGATGGAGAGCTGCTATCGTTATTGGTGGTAGCCAAAGAACATGAACCAATAGTCTTGATGAATCAGACAACAGTAATTTGAATTTTTAAGATTTAGACTAGTGACGTCAAATTCCAAAGTGTCTTCTTCAGAACTATAAAGATTTCCGAATGTTTTTATTATGTTGTTGACTTTTAAATTGATGATTCCCTTTGCTCGAAGATGCTCTGGAACATGAATTAAAATCACTGCCGAATTCGACGCCCATTTGTGTAGTGGAAAAACGCCACTTTCTGCTAGACTTGATATCGGTTGTTGGATGGTCATGACTTCTTTAACGCTATCACTCCCAGTTTACAGATTATCAAAGTAAAAATCTCTTTCCCTTAAATTGCCAATTGCATCAATGTTCTTACCGCGAGTAATGATGCTTCTGTTGTTCAATATGTGACTGTTTTTAACCTGTATTTTTCTATTGGCTGTGAGGGATGTTTTCGCCACAATATTCGTTGTAAGTTTTGGTGACTAGCATGTATCCAGATTTGCCTGAATGTGCGTTCGCCACCTCATTATGGTATCAATTAGATCACTCTGAATATTAGATTCGTTCATCATTATCTCATTCAAGGATAATCCTGTTGGCGTTTTGCTGGATGCATCAAATACTACGTCAAGTTTTATGGTATAGTACTTTCTATAATACTTTTTGTTGGTCTATAATACTTTTCATTTACTAACTGCATATGGCCTTGTTGTTTATAATTTTGCTTTAAGTCATGATATAGTTTGGAGAGTTTATCTTTCATTTCTTCCTAGATTCTTCTAGCACTGATGGTTTTGATTTCAAAGGTAAATGTACCATATATTTCCCATCTGGTAGTCGATCTGTTGTTTTTATGAATTGCTTTTCTGTTTCTGCCTCTTCTTCAGTGTGAGCTCTTTCTTCCTGTATGGCTTCATTCTCTATGAATAAATTTAATTGTTGTACGATTGTATCTGTCACCCGATTGGTGGCCGTTGACAATTTATTCCTTTTTTTGTTGTAACTTGTGATTCCGCTCCACTTCTTGTAATCTCCAGCGAATGTCGAAATTTTAATTCTTGGTAGAATGTCTGTGATTTGATTTGTTAGTTTTTTATATTTTTCACATTCTTCCATCTTTGTTGTTATTTTCACAATGGCAGTTTGATACTGTGTATCAATTTTTTTCACAGTGTTGTTCCGTGAAATACCTTAGTTCTTGCTCTTCATTCTCGGTATCAAGCATGCAGATTTCCTCGTGGAGTACGGTTATTTCATCCATAAGCTTCTCCATGACCGCTATACTGATATTTTGATTGCCGTTTTTGTTCCGGTTTCCACCAGGTTTTCCGGTTTCGTTAAGTTTTCTGTAAAGGTTTCTTATCCTGATGGTTTGTCGCCTTATTAGTTGTTGTAATTCAGGAGTTAGATCCAACGCAATGTTTGTGTTGTTGATAGAACGGCGATCGGCCATCTTTTGATTTTTTTTGTTGGTTTTCGTCAACTGTTGTTGTTTTGACTTAGTTTAAATACACTTTCACTATGTGAAGTCTATTTAGGCCTAGACTACGCCGTCTCGTTAGGTTTTTGTTGGCTCAAAGGATCACTGTTAGTCAGCTGTTGTTATTATGACTAAGCATCCGGCTCGAAGGACCACTGATAGATATCGCCTCACCTGATATCTATTTTTATTTCAATTATTCTGAGCTTACCACGGGGGAACTAATACCAGAATGAAATAAATTTGAGCACGGTTTAAACGATACTGATTTTATTGTGTGACTTACATGTTATATATATATAAATTTGTTCTTACTAATTACACTAACAACATGAAATGTATTGTAATATGAAATTGCTTATAAGCCTTTTTACCCGGTTAGTGTGTTTTTTATGTCATAGTATATAAAAATGTATGTAATTTAAATTTAATCTTAAGCTAAATGATGTAATTTCCATGGATTGTCAACCTAAACTCTGTTCATATTGAACAATTGTAGTTAAACAAACAAAAATCAAGGCTCAGCAACAGATTGGTAGCACGATCACTTGACATTATATTATAAGTATATATATATATATATATATATATATATATATATATATATATATATATATATATATATATATATATAAATATATATATATCTATATATATATATATATATATATATTTATATATATATATATATATATATATATATATATATATATATATATATATATATATATATATATATATATATATGTATATATATATATATATATATATATATATATATATATATATATATATATATATATATATATTTATATATATATATATATATATATATATATATATATATATATATATATATATATATATATATATATATATATATATATATCGCACCATGCGTGCAATAAAAAGATAAGTACTACCTATCGCGTTATTGCATGATTGCATTTTCATATAGAGCAGAGAAAGTAGTACATTTCAGTTTAACTCATTTTTTAAAATGGGCCCTCCTGCGGATGCTGTATCACTTTCAAATAATACGATAAGTCAATTTTTAGTTTTTGCTCCCGTTAATAGTACTATAACTCGACTTATAGTTTTCTTGGTCGTAACAAATAGTATTCTCAATATCGTATTTTCAATTATCGTTTTCTTAGGAGGCAAATAATTTTGAACTGCAACTACATATAAGTATAATTTATCGCTGTTTATGTGACAAATAATTTTACGTTTTGATAACTATAAGTACTAGTTACAACACTGTTTCATTGGAAAATATTTTCAAGCAAGCGTCGTAAGTCTTGTTATGTTTTCCTTGCCTGGGCTAAACAAATATTTCATTTTTTCACTACCGAACATTATTTAAAAAATGTGTTCTTATTTATTTGTTTTTTAAATTAATTTTCCAACTTTAATTATAAATGGAGCCACAATTAGGCGAGTTAGAGCTTAGTTTACGGGCAAATGATTCTGGTAAGTGCAATTCAATAAGTGCTTGTAAGATTGTAAGTACAAATCAATAATCACTTCAGTCAATACATAACTTATTTTTATACGTAATATCAAAATTTGAAAAGAAAATTATATTTTTCATAATGTGATTATAGATCCATTTGCTTGCTACGGCACTGATTCAGAATATCAGCCTAGCACCAGTATGTCTTCGGATTCATTTCTGGATTCTAATACCTCACCACAGACTAGAGTGCAAACTAGAAAGCGAAAAAGAAATACTCATACGTGGCAAAGAATAAAATCCAAGCGACTCAAAAATCTCGGACAGTCATACCAAAATACGACGGGGCGTGAGGTCCCCGCAAAGATAATGAAAGGTGAATGCACCGAAAAATGTCGGTTAAAATGCCATGAAAAACTACCAGATAAAGTGCGACAAGAAATTTTTAATTTTTTTTAGAAACTCGGAATCAAAGTGCGCCAATGGAATTATATTGCCAATTCAGTTCAGGTAATCAATAAAAAAAATTACCAAGATTTCTTGTGGTGAAAGCCGACGAAAGTCTTCGAGATTATATTACCTGAACCCACCAGAAGAGAAACATTTACATACTGGAGTGTGTTTAAAAATGTTTTTAGACGCGCGTGCAATATCAAACCAGGTAGTAGATACTGCTCTTTTGAAAGCGGTGAGTGACGGAACTGATAATCGCGGTAAGAAATTATTTATAATCTAATATTACCTTTGATTCTGATAAAGTATGCTTAGCTCATATGACAATCTTCAAAATATATGATAATCTTCAATAAAATTATTTTCATTTTGTTAGGAAAATATCATCGACCTCTCAACGGATTATCACAAACCTTAAAAAAACATGTTATACGACACATATCTTCTTTTCCAACAGTAGAATCACACTATTTACGAGCGAAAACAACGAAACTTTATCTAGAAAGTGGTCTTTCCATTGCGAAAATGTCCCGATTTTACCTTAAATGGATTGAAGAAAACAATATTAGCACACCAAAGCATTACCGAGCGTCAATACAGGGATATTTTTAACTTAAATTTTAATTTTGGTTTTTTTAAACTGAAAAAGGACCAGTGTAACGACTGTACCAGCTATGCCAATATGTCGACGTCTGCCAAAAATATTGATAAATCAGCGGCAATAGTCCGTACAGATATAGTAGCAGCTTGTTTCGATTTTCAGAAAGTTTTACAGTGTCCCTTTGGTGAAACCAGTGTTTTTTTTTTACAAAAGAAAATTAAACTTGCATAATTTCACAATATATAATGTGGCCAGTCATCAGGGACACTGTTACTTGTGGGATGAAACGATCGCTAGTTAAGGGTCGTCGGAAGTATCTAGCTGCTTATATAAATTTATGTTGGAAGAGAAAAACAAGAATAATAATGTTAAAAAATTCATCTTTTGGACCGATAATTGTCCAGGACAAAATAAAAATAAAATTTTATTTTCATTTTATTCTTGGGCGTCTAAGAAACTCAAAATTGATATAAGTCATAAATTTTTGGAAAAGGGACATGAAATGAAAAGGGACACAAAATGAGGGTGATTCAATGCACTCTACTATTGAGAAAAGTCGTAAACATAAGACGATTTATGTTCCAGCTCAATATTATAGTCTTATCAGGAATTCAAAAGTAAATGGATTAACATACAATGTGTGAGAAATGGATCAAAGTGATATTTTTAATTTTAAGAACTTCTCAAACATAAATTTCTTTACGAAAAACTTAAAACAGCAAAAGTTCAGATCAGCAAAATCCGAGAAATTTTCATATCCAAAAATGAACCAAATAAATTATTATATAAATACGTGTTTGATGAAAATTTTGAAGAAATACTCTTATATTGTGTATCAACATCAACTTCAAAACGCCCAGGGAGAAAAAGAAAACCTGTCAATCGCGACACAATTGATTTGTTGTATAACGATACGAGACCTATTACTGAATGCAAGTACATTAACCTAATGTATTTATGCGAAAATAATTATATACCCGCAATATACAAAACATTTTATAAAAATTTACCCCACACTACTAACATCGATGAAGATTCAGATGATTAACAGTCTATACATTTTTTGGTCTTTATATTATCAAATTAATATTATTTACATTATCAATAGTACACAATTATTATTAAAATATTGAATTAAAAAAACGGCAAGTGTGTTTTAATAATTGAAATCCCCACTCATAATCCGAAATCTAATTATCGTTATGTTTTATGATTTAATGTTGACTACAATAAAAAATTATGTTTAAAATTGTATTGCAATACTGCGATATGTAGAGTTACAATAGTATAAAAAGAATTAATTTTTTTTATAAATACTACAACTTGACTTACAATATAAGATCTTAAAATTTCTTCAGTCAAAAAAACTATAACTAGTACTTACAATACTGTTTTAATAAAATTGTGCACCACGAGTAATTCATTTACTATTTTAAACTAATCTTTTTAGATTTTTGAAATGATCCCAAAAATTGTCAAGAAATATGAACCATTTGGAGTATAGAACATTCTCAATTAAGCAAGTATTCAAAAAGATTTAGCGGAAAACCTAAAAACCTTTCTCCTGAAAATCGATGTTTTTGACTAATCGTTTTATTGCACGCATGGTGCGATATATATATATATATATATATATATATATATATATATATATATATATATATATATATATATATATATATATATTATATATATATATATATATCTAGTTGTGTCATTGTGGATGTTGTTGAATTATGGGCTAGAAGAATAATTTAAACTCTTTCAGATCGACAGTACCAAACAACTTTAACATCTAAATCATTATAGTCGACGAGTTGTGCCTTGTGATGAGTTTGATCCCAATCTTTCATTTTATGCTGCGACGTCACAGATATACTTATACTAACCCCGATAACTATAGGGGTCTGAACCGCACCTTCACCAGTAACATCATCGCTAATATCTTGCCTTTTATATTGTACTTCTCGTATACCATTGTCAAATAGAGTCTCCGATACTCCGCGGTAGTTAGGTTTTTTTTGGCTCACTGGCGGAAAAGATTATTTATTGAGTGATTTACTCTCGTTCACCTTAAATCTCCATTTTGTCAATTTCTTCTAAATCTTCTTACTGGTTTCTCGACACTATTCTTTAGCTTTGATGCGTAGCGAGGAATATATCAAAAATGATGTTATGGCGTTAATTTCTAGAAATTGGAAAATGCAGTCTTGTATTTTATGAAAAAGCTTGTTAGGAGTAAATACCTTACTAAGATCTTGAGCAGAAATAATCGTATTCTCACTTCTTACCCAGTTTCCGTTTTATAGGAAGTAAAATCGGGGAGAATAAATGTTTAGGCCTTTGCAGCTTATGTGTGGCTTTCTATAGTTGTTTCTGTAGATGTGACTCCATTTAGATAGTATTGCGAACTCCCTCATTTTTCATATGGGTCTACTTCAATTTATGGTGGCTATAGAGACGAGCAATGTCAACATTCACTTGAATGAATAAAATTGACTACTGAACGGTATCAATAATAAATTCTTTCATTCCCAGTTAAAGGTTACGCTTAGATCATGTTCCAAATATGAACCAGTTGCATTCCAAATACCAAGAGTTTTACATCAATGCAGAGTATCACTCAGGTATGGTACACAGAAGGCTCAACCACAGAAGGCAACACATATGAGGCACACTAGAGGTAAATGAGGCTACAGATGACTGCTACTGGTTTCATTGTACATGAGCAGCGTTAATACACTGAGAGTATCTGGAGAAGACCTCCTATTGGCACAGAATGGTCGATCTGCGACAGGTAATATTTATTATACCCTCGTCGAATTGAGTCAAAGAACTTGTTGTTCTTAGCTAAACATGACTTAGCTGGCTTCTTCACTGGCCATGTTCCTTTAAGTAGAAGCCTCTACTGTCACAATTAAGAGGAATCAGCGTGACATTTACTGTACCAATGCACGACTATTACAAATATCAACTACAGGTGTCTTTGTCATCTCTATATTGGATATCACTTCGATTTGTATTTCAGCATATACCATATTTAAGCCTGTGACAATCTCAAATGACAAAATTGATCGAGACTATAAGGAATGGAACAATATATCATCTGAATGCAACATCAAAACTACAACCTACCATGATCGTAAATTAGAATTTTTAAACATTTGCAAGCAGTTTACTTCATCGGACGAGTAGCTGGCAAAATGCTGTTGCTCTTCTCACATCGTTGTTTGATTTTCAGAGGGTGTTTTAGTGGAAACCGAATGTCTTTGCTTCTATGAGACTAAGCGACCTTTCTTTATTTTGGCTCTATAGCGCTACGGCCACCAATCATCTAGGGGATGTGGTTGACACAAGCGGCACTTCATCCAACTCCATGATTGTCGAGTTAATCCTGTGGATAAGGAGACCACGACTATACACATATAATAATCTCATGTATGGATAAATAGGAGAACGGACTATATGATCCGTCTTACTTTGCCAAGACCATCGTTCAGTCAATAAATTAAACATTAATTTTTTTAATTAATTAAAATATATTTTCATTATTAACAAAATGTGCATACACACATTATGACGAGCTTAAGTATCTACCTTATATAAATAAACAGTTTTCTCTTCCCAATAAGCCGCGGCTTCCACGTACATATCGACTAGATACATGTTGTACATTTGGTCACACAACCCAAATCACTTAAGTATAAATAAATAATTTAATAAATAATGTCGATTGACTAGACAGTTGACTAGAATTGTACATAATCCGACATGATGCCCTTTAGAGTCCCAATCCGCTCGATGTCGACGATGAACTTCCATGTCCTGCAGCATCACCTGGGTTGTTGTTACCGTTCGTTGAACTATTGTATGTCACACTGGTCGTACTATTATGCATTGGTTTATTGATTCGTGGATCTTCGGGTCGCCACACTCGTGCATACATTCGATGTCCCGATAGTGGATCACCTTTTCGATGCCAAGACAACGAATGTGAAATGCCATCACCTGAAACAATATAATATATGATGTATGCATTAGATCGGGATTATTATAAACGAGGGGGAGGGGGAGTGAATTAAGATTTTGTTATTGTTTTATTTTTCGTTATAAATAAACAAATTATTCGATGATGGTTTGGTATACTCGTCCTAAACTATTTTGATGGATGAATAAATGTCGGTTCTGCGAGTAAATATATATTAATTGTAAGGGATGAACTCCCTATTATATATTTTATATATCGTTTTATATATACGTGTGTGTGTATGGAAAATGTTTAAATCGTGGGAAATTCGTTATGGTTGTGCAGATGCAAAAAACTTACTCGAACCATATAGTAGAGCGAAATAGGAAAATGAATTGTGAATGTATATTCGTACATACACGTACAAGCCACTCTGTGTATGCAAGTCGGAAACTGTGAGGAAAATTAGTTTCCAACACATATCAGTACTAATTTTATAGTTATTGTTATCGATAAAACTTGTAGGTTATAGTCATGTTGCAGTACATCGCTATGTAATAGCCTCGAAATAGTCAGATTGAGAATAGCTGACCGATACAAAGATATTGTCACCGAGAGCTGTCGCCAGGATGGAGATTTCCATCTTTTGAGGCTTTCAGTTATGGATGTACTGCTTGTCAATCTGCAAAATCTAGTTTTGTCCTGTCATGGCTACGCAGATTGTTCTGAACTTGACAAGGGTTTACATGTTGACTCTTTCAAGGCTGATGAGAGAAATGCTAGATCTGACCACGTCAAACATTAAGAGGTAATTTTAGATAGCAAAACTTCCAGGAAGAAACATTTAGTATTGAACAGTACATCTATCACTATGGTTCCATGTCCCTTACGCCTCTCCTCTCCATGGAAGGGTAATAGTTATCCAGAGTTGTTGTGAAACAATTAACCAAATCGATCGTCTTTGGGATGGGTTCAAACTGAATTAAGTACGGGGGCTGGGAATCTTCTGTCCAATATTGCAAAATATTGCTTTTTGTACAGATCTGTACTCAACTCATTAAGGAACCGCCCAGGTGGCTCAGTGGTTAAAGCTGTGGCAGTTGGAGCGGGAGGTACCGGGTTCGAATCCCGATAGGGGCAGGATGCAAAAGGGATTTTTCACCATCTGATTACGATCGGTGGTGTTAATGAACACATCTATGACCCGCTGTTGGAGTGCAGAACTCATGAGCCGACCCATCTTCCATGTCAGTACTATAGGCTGGCATGGAGCTATGCAATGTGCAGATGGTTCTACGAAAATCGGACCTATAGCCGTACGTCCGCGATTTGGCCGTTAAGGCGTAAAGTAGGACGTAAATAAGCGAACCGCAAAAGAGCCGGGAGAGCCTTGAGCCCCAAAAAAGATAGCATAGAATAAAATATAAAAAAAAAACTCATTAAGGAACCTTTTGGCCGGATAAACAAGCTCAACTTCAACAACCTTAGATTTGAGCGTAGTTTCAATCCAAATGGCTATCTGGTGCCGTTAATAATACAGCCATGGCCATGTTGGTACTGGCTCATTACCTACCACTTTAAAGGTAATGAGACAGCTGACTATTAGGCAAAAAGAGGCTCAAGGCTTAAATGCTTCGGTTATGAACCAACCGTTCCCTTTATATTTAATAACACCAAGGAGCTATCAAGGACCTTTTTTTTTTTATTTATTTATTAAGGCTTAACTCCAATAATATGGAGACATCTTGCCTTGACATCAATGACCTTGAGACATCAAGGACCTTGCTGTTAATGTCTTTTCGAATATATGTTCGCCTCTTTCGAGTTTTTGAATCGACCCAACAATTTGTCGCCTTACATTTTGACCTACAATAAGAATCAGACTCGAAGATCCACATTTGTTCGTACTTACTCTAAACCCTGTTTGGTGATAAGCATAAATTGGTCTTTGGAAGCTATCTTTCGGGAACCGCTCTATGTTTAGTTGGCGAATGACATTTGGTGTAATTTCCACACTCTTCATAAGGACAACTGGAAAGATTCATTATAGCTATGTATTGATAGCCTTACTGCCAGCATGAGCTGGTCGAAGCTTATAGTAGTTCGTATTCAACAAAGCTATACCCCGATGTTATATTGCCTCAACCATTTTGATATAAAGTCGATCATGTATGTATATGACAGAGGTGGTGGTGAAGTCAAATCAATATTGATCACGTTCCAGGGAATTTTTAGCTGACAGCAAGAATGCTGGATGATAGTATACTGCTGCCGATAAGTCTAGTTCTAGTAGTGCTAAGAGATTTAAAAACTTTTTCTCTCGTGATCGAGGACGCTGTTACAAAAGTTATATATGTTCAGATCGATGAGTTAATCGTCAGAGAATGATCTGTCATCTGTCATACTAACATCAAAACTTGTTAATCACCGCTACGTCGATGATTAACCGGCACCAGTAACGAGGGAATTTTTCAGTCGTTTCTGTCAGTTGAACATCTGTCCACCAATATCATCTCACTCTAACTCGATATTGCCAAATCTCACTCTGACTCGATGATGAACTCTCACACTGTCTGACCTCTGTACTTTGCGTTGTTGCCGTGTTTTGATCTTCGCTTTCAGATTTCATTCAAATAATTGATTATTACTCGATCATTGTGTGTTGATCGGGATTGCGATCGATCGAGTATACCGATATTCGAATCCCGCAAAGAGCGGTAGAGTATTAAAATCCAAACTGCGATGGAATTGATATAAAAATTAAAAAAATTAAAGTGCGTCGGCCGGGAATCGAACCCGGATCAACTGCTTGGAAGGCAACTATGCTGACCATTACACCACCGACGCCTGACAATTTATAGACGTATAGTACTTTATACGTAAAACAACAATTGTTATTGAATTGGATCAACCTCAAATTTTATAATCGCGATACCGGAACCAAAGATAATCCAATTATTTTCTATTCAATCGCACTGCATCTTATAAACAAAATGTTGTATATGTAGACGGTTGATATAATGGAATTAGTTTCGGACCGTTTTTGAAAATTGAATATTTTTTGGTGTAGTAATTTGATCTGGTGTGGTTGGTTGTGTTATTGTCTAGTATATAGTCGGGACAATTGCGAAAGGTGACATGACATCGAATACATCATGCATTTGGTTTATAGATATGTGCGGTATTGTTCAAGGGGTGCGATTTGTGTACGATTCTAGATTTAAACATATCAGAGATCATTATATACTGAGGGGTTATGAACAGATATGATTTTAATTAAAATCTAATAGACGAATTATGAAAGAAAAACTGGGGGATGATGATCGATGTACCGATTACATACTCGTATGTATATATAAGACATCTGGGACTCGTAATGGTTTATATCTACCAAACAATATTTATTTATTGTATGTCAATTCGATATGGTTCTTAATTTAATGGTTTTATTATATCATCGAGCATCGCGGTACTCACCTCTTAGTATGATTTTCTTTTGCACCTCTTTCTGTATATTCCGCTGCAGGCCGTTTAGTCCCGGCTCATTGCCATTCCGATCTTTTCGCACCATATCACCCAAAAACGTTATATAGCTGATCGCCAATTTTAATGTGTCCACCTTGCTTAGACGTTTTTCATACGGTAGCGTTGGTATATGCGACCGTAATCCTTCGAACGCCTCGTTTATACTTTGCATGCGTCGTCGTTCGCGTAAATTAGCCGCTTGCCTCTGTTGTGCCTGTTGTTTGGCATTCTTCAACCGTCGATGATGATGATGGCTATGCAATTTGTTACTACTATTGTTGATAATATTATTACTATTGTGATGATGATGATGATGATGATGGTGATGATGATTTCGATTCAACATTCGGTTACTATGCATTATTGCTTTATCGGTATTTTCTTGATCGCTGTTGAAACCACTGCAATCGCTACTATCGCTTGTCTCTTCGTCATCTTCGTCGACATCTTCGTCCATATCATCGTCGTCGTCGTCGTCGTCGCATAGGAAAAAATCCGATGAGCTATTCGACGAACCGTTTGTATTTGCCGGGCCATCGAATAGATGGCGAGTCATGGCCGACTCGAAATCGAAACCTTCGAGCGAAAACATTATTGTGCTATTTGGTTCGGTATTACTGGAGAATCGGTAATGTGTAGTTCATCTGGAAAATAAAAATAAAAAAATTAAAAAACTTATAGTGCATCGGCCGGGAATCGAACCCGGGCCGCCCGCGTAGCAGGCGAGCATTCTACCACTGAACCACCGATGCTTGTGACTTATTACTTTATGACTTAAATCATTGAAACTTAACAATAATTGTGGTTCAACAACACTCTAAAATAATTTAGTTCCGCAGGTTATACGAGACTTTCACTAAATTTGCTACACGATGAAGCAAAGTCGAGAACAACTAAATAAAATTGATCAATTACTTTGACTTTTTGTATAATGAGACCTAAACCGACTAAATCAGTGATATAACATACAGGGTGATGACTGATGACCTATATTTAGAAAAAGTCTCCAGATGTGGCTAATATCAATTCAGAAGATTAAGTGTCTGGAAACGCTGCGTCTATCATATCAATACGAAACTTCTTTCTTATGTCGTGTAGAGTTGTTGCGTAACTCACGAACAGTCTCTATCAGCTTGAGAGCCTATACAACATACATACGAAACTTTGCCCAAGCTAGTGTTGGCAGGTTATAAAGCTCATAAAACAGATATAACATAACGTAAATAAAAAGGTGAAAATTGTAACAGGCTAGTGTTGGCAGGTTATAAAGCTCATAAAACAGATATAACATAACGTAAATAAAAAGGTGAAAATTGTAACAGACTGAACAAATCCAGAAGGCATACTCAAAGTGACAGAGTACATTTGAATTTGTATATAAAGTTGGCGTCAAAGTTTCTCCCCTCTAATTTCTTTACAAAACTCAATCGAAACATGTCTGGATTTATACAGTCGAACGTCATAAATTCGAACCTCAAAACATTTTGTCTCAGTTATAATAAATAAAGCTCAGTCCAAACATTTGGTTTGAACCCCACCTAAACTGAGAAAGGTGAATCCTAATAAAACCTATAAGGAAACTGAGTCTGTCACATAGAATAGTTTTTTTACCCAATTATTATTACAACAGACTATATATAAAACTAATACAGGATCCATTTTATATTTCAGATCGATTTTGTTTGTCCGCCATTTTGATTTGGTTGATATTTGTCAGTTGGCCTTTGGCAGTGGTATAGAGATTGGTCGATGACGATTTATTTTGAAGCATCTCATGCCGCACAGCAACATGTATATTAATTACTGAAGGTCTAGGTAGGTACCCCTGATCAGTGATGTGCATAAAAATTGGGAATGCGAAATATGAGAATTATGAGAAACGAAGCACATTTCGTCTTGTCTATGGAATTGTTTATAAAGAGAATGGCCGCTATTGAGGCACTGAAACTCCTTAAATGATACACCAGTATGCCACTGCAGAATATGTGTTTACAGCTAGACCGTGGAACGTTACACATCACAGCTCGTCCAGGTTTGAAGCAAATTTGGTGATAAATATAGCACAATATGTGTACTTGTACAACCTAGAGGCTTCAGGACAACATCCAAAACGAAATCATAGTAACAAAAAGGGAGTATCCACCAAATCATATTTATTTGGATTAAAACTATTTGTCTTAATTCTCATAAAGTGAAATAAACTAACACATTACAGTTCTGTATTAAGAAAAGCCAACATTTTGGCTCACATTTCGTTTAATATCAAACAATGATCATTTAGGCGTTTAATGTTAATGGTATTGAACAGCAAAATAATAGAATTTTCGCAATTGGCGGACTATCGTGGACACGCTAACATCTAAAAAGTCTCAGTAAATATTTCGTGGGGATAAAAGATAAGTAAAAATTACCAAGCTAAGTTACGAACCATTAGTTCAATTCTATGTCGTTTTGCGTTTTTATATAATCGTATTATAAACTAAACCTCAGGACATTGCTGAATTAATGAAAGGTACCATTTGAGCAAGTAAAAGTATACATATTTTCATCAATGGTCATTTAGGGGTAATATTTTCGCGTCAGCCTATATTTCTTGCTTTTGTCTCTATGTGTTGTTCAAAAACCTGCACTTTAATAGCCTGATTATGTGTAGGGTACATTCTAGTTGTCAGTCATCTCATATGCATATATGAGATAAAGGAGATGGTCGTATTTAAGGAACTGATTGGCGGTCTATCGTGTCGTTAACGATTATTATAAATACCGAACCATGTTTGTTGGGAACCACTTCTCTCAATTCTATATCATTTTGCCTTTTCATATTTTGCTTAATAATGCGATTCTCGTATATTAAATAAACTCAGCACTCATCTTATATCGGAATTATGCAAAGCCTACATTTGGGAACTATAATTATTTCCACCAATGGTCATTTAGGCGTAACATTTTCTCTTCTACCAACATTTCTACCTTTTGCCTCTCATTTGTTGTTTATAAAATCTATCCTTTAATAGTTTGATTGTCTATGGTATATTCTAGCTGTCACCGTCAGGCATACCATATATATGGGATAGCTATAACGAGTGAAAACCGTACGGCCCGGTTTTCAACTCAGAAAACACGGGTTTCTACTTAGCTAACAAACTGGTAAAAATTTTACAAAAATTTCGGTTGTATTAAAGGAACTCATTGGCGGACTATTGTAGACAAGCTGACATCTAGGAATATCTCCAAAAAATATCACGTGTCGAAGAAAGGTTAGTATAAATTACCAATCTTAGTTGGGAAACACTTGTCTCAATTCTATGTTGTTTTGCCTTTTTGTATGATACGAAATAATACGAAATACACTGTCAAATAAACTAAAACTCAGCACATTGCTGAATTATTTACAGTACCAGTATACATATTTTCATGGTCATTTAGGCGTAACGTTTTGAAGTCAACTCAAATTTATTCCTTTTACCTCTCATGTGTATAGTTAAAAAAACCTGCACTTTAATAGTTAGATTGTGTAGGAAAGGTAGGTAATATCTAGCTGTCGGGCATTCCATATATGTATACAGTATAGTTGACGAATGAAAACCATATGGTACTGGACAACAAAATGGTAAAATGTTTCCCTGTTGTGGACCAGCTAACATTTACGAATATCTCCAGAAAATATCACGTGCCGATGAAAAGTTAGTATAAATCACGAAACTAGTTTGGGAACTACTAGTCTTAATCTATATCATTTTGTCTTTTTATTTTTGGCTAAATAATACGATTTGTGAAATAAACTCAGCACTCATCTGGTAGCTTAACAAATAAAAGCCAACATTGGGGCAAGTAATCATATTTCGACCAATAGTCATTTAGGCGTAACATTTCCTCATCAACTCTTTCGTATTTGTTCCTGAATATCGAACTTTTCTCGAATGTCAGTGAACAAATTGGATATGTTCGATGTTATCGTCAAATATATAGACAAATTTGTTTGCCAAACAATCAAATATACCGCTGTATTATTCCAACAATCGATCATGTTTATATATGTCGCGGATTGTTCATATATGATGTCAAACATATCAACTGCAAAAATTGATATTGTTAATCAAATGAAACATGATTGACATGTCTAATTAAATTTGCAGACATGATATGTGTATTATTATCAATATGTAAATATTGTTGTTAATATATTATAATAAATAATCGATATAATTAAAAATATATACATGCTCAAGATTTATTAGGTGCGGGTTTAGTATATTACGATACGTTACGTCGACGGTTGACGCACACACCACCTCCAAGCGACAACACACCGTTTAAGCCAAATAAATCCCGTGTACAAATATTTGCCAACACTCATAATTCGTTTGTAAGTTATTGTTTGTTTCATTACATATTGATAATTGATAACACACAAAAAAAAACTATTTATGTTTACTTATTTATTTACTATTTAACATTAAAATTAAAAATATCATAATGCACGTGCACGGTTTATGTTTTATGTTGGGCTTTTTGGAATTGGGGTGGGTGTGTATATGTAAAGTGGTTATTAATTTTAATTTTTTATTTCGGGTTCATAATACGTGTAATCAGTAAGATTTTATTGTACGGTTGGGGTTCTTGGTAATTATGTAGTTGTTTTGGATGAATGGCTGATAATGGTCCCAGTATGCACCTGCTGGTCGATATATTTGATATTATTGATTAATTTACCATGTTAACAGGCAGCGTGGCCGAGTGGTCTAAGGCGCTGGTTTTAGGCACCAGTCAGTAATGGCGTGGGTTCGAATCCCACCGCTGTCATGTTTTTTCTTGATCCGTTGATCTAACTTGATACTGTGCTGCCATAATTGCACTTTTGTGCCCCCCAAGTTCATATTTTAATGAGATTATGAGAAAAAAATGTGTGTTTGAAGTTCTTAACAACCCTTAACCTTCTGAACTGGCTCTTTGTTATAAGCAGGACTTTGCCATAGGCTTACTAAAAGTATTCCTTGGGACTATTTAAAAATCTGTAGCAAGTAATTGGAACATCGCTTTTCAATACAGAGTTCATTTATGGATATTACATAGGTACTTTTGACAGCACTTCGTTTTCTATACATCAAAGAAGTGCGCACTAATTTTGGCAATGACCAAACCATATTCTCAAGGATTCGATCCACGGGTTTGAATTGTGTAGCTGTGACGTAACCGGATGGTTTCTGTTATAGTTTCCAAATACCTCGGCGAAGTGCACTTTCCCACCATTTCGTGCTCTCGGTTATTGATGTTGACTTAAATTTGTTAAACTTTATCGCCATGGATTTGTAGTTCAAATCTACGTTGATGATTCGGCATTTATATTTTGTGGTAAAAAATCAAATATAGTTTCTTAATACAGTGCGGGCTACTGATACATGGTGTATTGAGAAGGTTTTGTATTTTAATCCGTCTAAACCAAGTTTGCTCGTTGACTAAGGTTGATTTTACCTATCTCACCTGTGTTTAATTCAGGATTAATCTACAGATTATGGTAAAGAGAGTGCAGGTAATATTCACTCGACGCCAATTGTAAGCTTTTCGACGAATGTACATTGAGGCACAGAACATTTTCGGTCTGAGCTTGCGGCATATACTGATCTTCAATTACTTTCATTGGTCTTTAGCATACATTTAGAGCCTATTACTCTGCTCATTGTTTAGAATTTTACACGGTTATCTGCGGGTACCAGCTGTCACTATGTGATATTAAAGACTTGCAGTTGTTTGAACCAAGGCTCTATGCAGTGTGGGATTGAGTGTGTGACCTCTAGGCAGCTTAAATAATAGTAATTTTCAAAACATGAAACTTGAAGATCATGTACAATTCCACAAGGTGTATATGATTCAGTGATGGCAATACAATTCGAGAAACACTTGGTAACGGTATAAACACTTGGTAACGGTATAAAATGTTTTGAAAATGAACGTTCTTTGTCCTTAGAGCTTATGAACTACAATGACGAATGCAGCTTATTGGCTTATTGACTATATCGTGATGGTCGGAAGTAGAGTTGCCTATTAAGAAATTAAAGACTGATTCGTAAAATACTTCACTTGACAGATGTATTGAACTGTTGCAAAACCTTATATCTGAATTACGAAAATGCTTGGGTGAGAGGAACTGTGAGAGGAACTTTAGAATTAAAGTTTAGTTCGCGATCTTCCCGTAATTTAAAATGTGGCGTTTTTTCCGCAATCAGCGCGTTGTAATGATACTCGATGTCAGTTATAACACAATTCTTTTTCTTCTGCCTCTTATGTGTTGTACAGAAACATGCCGTGACAGCTAACAGATACCCTGTATCTGTTAGCTGTCAGTCATACCATATATAGGGTAACTGATGAGTGAAAACCATATGTGTCATCACGGTATTGAACAACAAAATTTCGCAGAAATGTCGGTCGGATTAAAGCAATCGGCCGACTGTCGTGGAAATGCTGCAGCCATCTACCTGCAATTTCCCCAGAAAACATTGCGCGATAGTGTCGATGAAAGATTATAGCAAAATATTGTAGGTTTCATCCATCCCAGAAAATCAAAATTATTGGTATTAATTGACTCATATACAAGAAGAAGGGAGGCAGTTCGTCTACAAAGACGAGATATGTTTAAACAATTTTAAACAAGTATGACCTTATAGCCGTGGAACATACCAATATCATTAGTACAATGTCTAACTGTTTGACTAGCTATTATCGAGATGAGGAATCAGATTCACAGTCACTATCCTTCAATCGTCCAAATATGCGGTATTACAAATATTGGAGTACTGGGTTCGATTGTGATTAAACTATATTGTCATCTGATAATGATGTATGCCTTACGAAAATCAAGAAGAAAACTAAAGCATGTGTCATCAAACAAGTGTACGAGGCTCTTATAAAATTGTAGTCTTTACCATTGGATAATTCCTACGAGTAGACGTTAATAACGAATCGGCGACACATGAACATTAACATGATCGTCATGCTACCAACGATGAGCTCTGGAATTTAGTCTTGTCTCAAATAACGGGACCACGTCCTAGCAAAAGGTTGGATCACTATAGTGGCGGTGAAGATTATGGCGTTATCGATATTGTTTAACAAAAAAGATAATAATAATGTATAAACAGAAACATCAGACGAAGATTATATTGTGATGAAGAGACTTGTATGGTGGCAACGACAAATAGGAAATGATTAACGTCGGCCAATCACTACTGTAGTACATAATTCCAATTCCTATTGTATTGGAACATCCGTAATTAACAGACTTTAATGGTCAGTAAATATCAAGATGAATGATGGAGACAGTGATGGTGATCGTATGAGGTAGATTTTTGTGACGCTTAAGTTTGCTGTATATATACTCGTCCAATTGGGTTTTGACCAAGCAATAGCATAATGTGGAGATCTAATCCTGTTGGACGGTGCTAGCTCAGATGGATTGATTATTCAACATCAGATGTATGCTGGCCAGCGAGTTTTTTCATGATTGCACATTAACGATTTTGCAGATAATGGCCAGCAATTTTAAGGATAAAAATAAATGCCATGTAGGTAGTTTTGTATAGCACGACGTACCGATACCTATGATTGGTGCCTAAAATTAAGACAGACTGGTATATAGTTGTTGACAGAATCAGTATTCTGGTTTAACTATCTTGTACGCATACCCATATATCTATACTTCTTATGATTTAAGATCATATTAATATGTGGTCAACGAGTCATTCAATGACGTCACTTATCAGTTAATGACTACACAAAGATAGTAGATGTCTCGGCAACTACCCACCCAATACCCAAATGATTGATAATCACTGATATTTAGAGGAGATAACTACTTCTCTAAGGCTTCCGAGTTGAAAATCTCCGATTGCAACTTTTACCAGATGGTCGCATCGGTTGAAATGTGCAGACGGTGCTTTGGTGGTGGATCCATATTTGCAGGCCGACTTACTGGCAAACGTCTTCACTTCGAACTCGACCTTGGATGGAGTTACGCCTCCGTCAATTCCGGATCGTGATTCCAAAATGGATCCTGTCAACATCACGGAGGAAATTGTCTTCAGGAACCTGAAAGCAATGGACGTAAATAAGGCCACCGGACCTGACGGAATTACTGTTCGAATATTAAAGGAGTTTGTCAGTGACTTTTCACCTTTCTTATAAGCAAGATAAATACCCGAACGCCTGAAAGAGTGCGATGGTGCAACCGTCCTTAAACGTGGTTGTGATAAAACTGACCCCTCAAACTACCGGGCAATATCAATTGTGTGCCGTGGTTAAAGTCGTGGCTAAAGTTTTTGAGAAATGCATTAATCAACAACTGGTGAATTATCTTGAGATTAATAAAATAATTTCAGATAAACCCCTCAAATGCGATAGTCCCTAAAGGATCAGTTTTTCACCAACTTTTTTTTTGTTATACATTAATGACTTGTTGGATAGCACTGTGGACCCTATCCACAGTTTTGCCGATGATGCAACATTGCACTCTGCTATTTCCTTCGAGGTCGAGCCTTCCCCTTCATAGTTAAACGGTGCAGGGGCTCTGACAGTAACAAGGAGCTAGGACAGTCTTAAAGTCCGTCAATACGTAACGATACCTATAATTGGAGCCCAAAATTAAGATAGACTGGAGTGCCATATATATAGCTAATGGCTGAATCAATAACCTGGTTAAACCATCCTGTACGCGTAACCTATACTTCTTAAGATCTAAGATCATATGGATATGTGGTCAACGAGTCATTCAATGACTCGACCACTACCCACCGAATACCAAATTGATAGATAAGCACAAATATTTAATCGACAAAACCCACCTTCTTATTATTTACATAAAATCAAAATCCTTTCGATAAACAATTACAAGACACCATTAAACTAATATATTGCACGTGACCACTGAACAATCACTTAACACAATCAATCGACAAATCACTTGTAAGCACATATAAATATTTGTATTATGATCATAAATTAGTTTCACAACAGTTCACACGATTTGGGCACACACACACTCCGCGGGGACTATACACACTCTGTTATATTCTCACTTAAGTCACGTGCCACCGTGGAATATTAAATTGTCGCCGTTATACACCACAAATATTTGGCATAATTCAATTATTTAATCGGAAACGACCAACCAACCGTTTTTATTGTTCGACTGCAACTGAATTATTGTCTCGAATTTCCGTTTTCAATTACCCCGTGTGCTTTGCTCATTTCGATTCATATTTCGATTGACTCAACCCCTCGTGTATCAAGCTCGAAATTGATATACTGTGTAAAATTTATATATCCAGGGTGAAAAATTCACTCCAAAGAGGGTGATTTGAATGAACACGCCCATTTTATGATTGGTCGGCGTTTTTCCTTAGATTTTCATGTATACGTTTATGTGGAAACCGAAAGTATTATGAAATTTTCCAAATCCACCATTTTTATGTGTACAAGGGGAGACGGCACATATATAATGTCGATGTGAATAATTCCATCTGCTCCACAGGTTTTCCAATTTCCACGTTTAAAAAAATACATTTACATCGGTTCAAGAACACAATCATCAATACACGTCCAAATCTATATATAGATTCCGCCCGACACGACATGATGTATTGAAAATTGTTATCTCTTATCGGGAAATTTTATGATGTATAGACCGACACGCAGTTGGTGTACGAGGGGCTAATTTTGGATGACAATCACAATTGATTGTGTGTGTACCATTGTATTGTTACGCTCGCAGCTTCAAGAACATTTTAATGTTGTATACAATTGATATAACATCGTTAAGTGTGCGAGAGGGGGTGAGTTTCGAGTGTTACGCTTAAGAGGGTGTTATGATGTTTGTTGTTATATAATACTTTGAGTAAACTCTTATCTCATTGTGTTGAGTGAATATATAAATAAGCTGATTATGTGTGTCGATTCGGAGAAGAGATGTTTATATACAAAATCGGCAAAGTCGGTGGGCGAATGGTGTCGCGGAACTGACGACCACCATCCGTAAAAAACCTTAGTTGGGCAAAAGAGTATTGGCTGGAACTCGTTGCTCTTGAAGAAACTCAATGGTCTAAAAGGGGTGATCATATGTCCCAAAGCTTGCATTTCCAATTTGGACAAATCCACGTCTCGACCTGAATTTGTCCATTTGAAACGGTTATTCAAGACGAGTGATCGTATCAGTCTTTATCCAAATCCAAAAGGCAGAGACCATTATTTGGTCAGTGTAATATCAGAATGAGGACAGTATTGATGATACTGCCTAGCAGAGTCTCGGTATAGTGAAAGTTAAGCGAAAAAATGATTGATTTGGTGGAGAGTGTTGTCCTTAAATACAGATGCAAAGAGGATCTAGTATAGGATTCATCATACGAGATAACCCCTTAAGATATGCAATTTGACCTGAAGTTGATTGAATTAAACCAAAGTTCTTGATATTCTAACGTACCCCGTTGTCGAAATTTCCGTGCGACTTTATTCGATTCGTATATTGCCGAAACGAAGTTATGCCCGAAGGATGGAAGATGACTACGTTATACCCAATCTTCAAATTATGAGTAATCGCCCAGGTTGCGCAATGGTTAAAAACCCGCGGCTTGGAGCGGGAAGTACCAGTTTCGAATCCCGATAAAGGGTTAACTCTTTAAGGTCAGAAAACGGTTTTCACCATCGTTTGTTTGGGTGGAGCTGCGATTGAACTTATCTGAGAATCTGTTTAGGTTAGAATATCTGTGTGCCGTCTCATCTTCCATGTGAGTTCTATATATAGGCTAGCATGAGGCTTATGCAATGTGCAGATGGTTTCTACGTAAAATTGGACATATAGCCAGGAATGTGAAGTAAAGTGGGATGTCACAATGGGCCAATTGAGCCTGACACGAAAATTATCGAGGTATAACGCTTCATTGCACAGTATACACTGCTGTATATTATTTTGAGGGGAGTCACTCTTCTGGCGGTGGATATTATTGGTGAATATCAAGGGTGAATACGTCCAAATAGGTTAGATACTGGTTAAGTTTTCTAGGATGTTGCCATAAATTTCAAGCAAGCCTTTTCATCTCGATCCGTTTACATACATTTGTCTAAAATGGCAGTAACGTGATCACAATGGTGTGTCAAAGTTGAGAACAGGCTATCGAGAACTGTTGTCATTAATTGCGGTGTTCTACAAGGTGATGCACTGTCGCTGATACTTTTTAATCTCATGTTGGAATACATTCTTATCGTTAAAAGTGAAACACTTGAAGGTCATCTTATTCTTAAAATAGAACCATAAACAGCTCCCCCGTTGGTTTCAAAATCAACGAGACCAAAACAAAATATCTAATCTCTGGTTTTAGAGACCAAGATGCAATTGATGTCATTAGTGGTAGCCACACGTTTGAAGGAGTGACGATATTCGAGGTTTATATTCTCAACGCCCACTTCTGAAATCGGAATATTTTGGACAAGTCCGGATCACGTGAAATTGTACAGAGTTTTTATCAATCAAACCCGTTGTCAAGTATGAATGTGAGGATTTGGTCTTGACGGATGAGTACAAAAAGATTGACTTGCTTTCGAGAAAATAATCATATTCGTATGTGATTTTTGGCCCAAACCGAGAATCCTTTTCAACTCCTATCACGTTCTGCCTGTTGATCTGATACGATAGGCGTATAGGGTTTCCAAGGTGTAGAGAACGATCTGGTATCTTATGTGGTTACTTATACAGCAATACGATGGGGCCAGGTTGTTGACGTGGCACGAGTCAAGCATCTCGAATACTTCTTATTCGAAATTCATTTTCTTCAACCATACATGACAACAGGTCTTATCAACAACTCAGCTAAGACGAAGAAGCTATTAATGCACGATTATCTTCTGCAAGGCATCACCTCGATATCCTTCCTCACATTCTCTGATTTATTATGTGTAATAGGATATCCGAAACATACTTTAATCTCACCTTCACTCCTTCAAATATGTTACCCCTTCTTAAACCCATAATCTTTTGGGCCAACAGAAGCTGAATACTCTGTCATTGAATCAGCTAGCTCATTGCTACACTCAATCCAATCAGATATCATCTTCATATGAAATTCTCTGGATCGGATTACCAGTATAAGATGTGGTCTTGAAGGGTTGACATTAACGAAGATGAGGCAAACGGTTATGAACAAGTCATACTCTCAGTTTTTGACCATTTAGTTTAATTCGAAATCATTTGCCCAGGATGCAGATAATTTTTCGAACCGCAATCGCGTTTGTCACACAATATTTTCGATGTCACCTCAAACGTATGATGCTGTTGTGCCAAATCCAATTAGGATCAAATTTAGGACCTTAGCTGTTTTGTCGATGATTTTTGGGGGTAGCAACAACAAAGTTTTGGACTATACTTCAGTAATGTCAGCGCCACTTCAGTAATGCCATTATCAAAACCAATAGGCCAACAAGGGAGAGTTATGGTTCTTTAACCGAGTAGTTGGTACACGACGGAACTAAAGCTATGAGTTTTATTTTTATATACCCACGCGACCCTTTCCCATTTATATGCGAGTTCAAACATGGATTTAGAACCTGTGCAGGTTACAAGATTTTTGTCCTTAGTTTATTAACTCACTAAGACCTTACGAACCGTTTGGCGGCCATCCCGTCACTCCAATTCTGAAATTGACCGAAATATCTAAAACAACTATGATTAAGGTTGAGACACTATAACTTACTATTTCTAAGTATATCTTAATTAATTAAACCGTCTTAATTAGTCGATTAGCATTGGTACATGCCCTAAACAACCGAAAATAACATAAAATCAATAGAAGTTGAATTGTAATCGAAAGCAAATTGAACATTGCTGTTCAACGAAAATTGAAACTGAAACAACAAAATATTTTATTATTTATCATAAAGGGGATGGAAAAACAAAATATAAAAAGGCGGAGTTAAATTGTGTTAATATACAACAAAAACAAATTATATTATTTTATTATACGATTCGTATAATTCACTAGCACTATCTATACATGAATGTTTGTATATATACATAGTAAAATCGTGTAACTTCGTTCTTGCTTCGGCAGAACATATACTAAAATTGGAACGATACAGAGAAGATTAGCATGGCCCCTGCGCAAGGATGACACGCAAAATCGTGAAGCGTTCCACATTTTTTCGTCAAATTTATAATTAAGAAATTTACTTATTGGTAATTACTTACTCGTACATTACTTGTTTATTGATTCATTGATTGAAAGTAAAATGGTTATCACCACTTGTTGTACAATAAGAAAAAAAAACAGTGCGATGGCCGGGAATCGAACCCGGATCAACTGCTTGGAAGGCAACTATGCTGACCATTACACCACCATCGCTATGTGGTCGAGTGTAAAAATTTAAGTTGATTGAAAACGTATTCACGAATCACAATGCGGGTCATGTATCACATCGGTACCAATTGGATCAAAAGATATACTAAATAATCTGAATCAGATTAAAGGTTTTACGGGTTTATGAACTTTCATCTCACCTTCCAAGATTTTAGTATTTTCACTGACTATAGTCATTGCCAGCGTATCACTATGAAACTATACCGCATACAGAGTCAATTATTGTTAGTGACAGTAAGCTTTCGAATTTTGCCGCTGTTGAATGCGACTTAGAACCTTACCCGAGTTACCATTGACTTGGGTTGGTAAACCAATTAAAAACCATAACACACCTAGTAAATGTCAGATCATCCTTTCGTCTCGTTGTCCCATTTAACGATGTCTTCATTAAACAAAAGCCACCTCGCCTTTACGAAATCTATCTACCATTATACTTCAGCCTACGAAAATCTTATAAATTAATTTTCTGTAAAGAGATGAAGTGAGTAAATCTCTAGTAGAATGAAAACCCATTACTGGTTGGATTAGAGCTATATGTTATGCACAGATGGGTTACAATCCATCCAGCATCCATTCACACTTATAGCGTGTGAATGGATGCTGAATGAAGGTTTTAAAGTCAAACAATTTCGAACATTCTTCATTTCTAGAGCAATTTCACATTATGGTGAAAGAGTATGGTATGGAGACCCCTGAAAGCGATATGCATCAGTGTACCTAGTTCAGTAAGTATCCGGTGCGCAGGTATTTCTATATAGACGCTCAAACAGGACCATAATTATCGACTGCTATATCATGGACAGTGTAGTAGTTTATGTATGTCAAGTGCCATGTATTGGGAGCAATTTGAACACCATACGCCATGTTGAAAACATTGACATTAATTATTTAGACGAGATTAGAATTCGATTGAATTGGCAAACTTGCAGCCCAGACCTATAATTAAAGTTAACTGGAACCCTTAGAGGTTCCTCACTCAATGCAACAAAGTGCCCATGGTACGAACCTATAGGATATAACATCAAAGCGCACAGCAAACTGGATCAGTCTAGACCAACGCAGAGAGGACAATAGACGATCTGATGCGATCGAAAGCTGATCATCCGTCCACATACGGCATCACTATACATTAAGTCCCATGAAGATGATTTTTGAAACAGACCAATATTCTCAAGTTGTCCGTTTTAATGGAAAAACCGTAATTAGTCAGCTTCGTGTTAAATCTACTGACAAAGTATTTCGCATTACGACACATAGGGGTAGCTGACCACTTCAGCTTTAGATTCAATAGGGCAGAGTTTGTAATGTGAAGCGGTAAAGGAGCAGCTGGTTGAGGTCTTACGAAACACAATCGAGAACCAGTTTTAGCCAAACAGTCTGCAATTTCGTTGCCCTCAATGTCAAAGTGAGTATAGGCATGCACATGACCTTTGTTGTTACAGCCAAGCATGTGCAGAATTTTCTTACAATCCTCTACCAATTTAGAACTGGTTAGAGCATTGTTCATCAAATTTAAAACCTGAAATCGAGACTAAAAGCTCTCACATTAATACCATTGGACACGTGTTGGATATAGTTGGCATTACTTAAGGCAAATGAAAGTCGTGCCGAATAGTTGTTTCCGAATAGTTTCCGTAAAACAATACCTACTCATATTCTGACATCGTTCTCAAAAACGTATATGTACTCTGTCGTCAGCAAGACCGATGGAGCTTTACGTATGATAACGTCTTTAGGTTATTCAATTTATTTATTGGCATTGACGGAGTGTACGAGAAGGAAAATTGGTGCTTTTGATAAAGGTAAGATTCAGATATGTGTGTTATGCAAATCCGCCAAAGTTATCCTTGATGAAGTAGAGTAATTTAGGACTTGATTTAGGACAGTACGTATGAGAAGTATTGGTAGATATGTTACAGCTATATGCATAAGTGTATGAAGGAGAATCGAGGACGAAGCTAACATTAACGTTCAATTTCCTATACAAGTTGATTTAGCAAAGATGAGATGGCTTGCACGACCTCCCGCATACATATGTTATGCAGTTAAACCTTTGAATCATACTGAATCTATTTCAATGTTATACTTGCGTCGTTATAGATCTCAGTGTTGTTGATTAATTACTGCCCGTATTGCTGGTGATGTCTGAGTCCTCTATATTTGGTCATGGCTCACTCTGTTTTCTGAACATGTTTTCTAAACACATGAATGGCATGACAGTTGGTAAAATGATATATTGTAGTGTTTCCTCCTATCTCCTCTTCCACAGTATAGTCTAGTAGTGATATTGCACCTCAATAATGTCGACATTATAATTATATTTATTTCTATTGGACAGGCAAGTCAATCTCGTTTACATCTCCTGATACTCTGTATAATGCTCCACACTGTTGGTGACCAGGTGTGCTCGATCTTTATTAAAAACGAATTTATAAAAAACTTCAATAATTAATCAAGTTCAGTGCCAGCCAAATACAAATGTCAACCGTTTCGTAATAAGCGCTTATCGCACATTATAATCCTTATATGCTCGTGTGTAGTTTGATCCTTCTCAATTGGAAAATTCATTTTACATATATGCATGTGTACATACATGAAATGCACACACAGACACCATGAAACATAATTTTAAAATTTCGTTGTTTATTCAGCTGGTTACGTTCGAAAAACTAAAAAATGAGCCATCACTCGATGCCCTACATAGTATATAGTCTATATACAGAGCTGCTCTATATGAACAAACAACTCATTTATACACAAATTTCCGTAAATTTTTGAGGTTTGAACAAACAATCGAAAAACTATTAACTACACATAAACGGGGTTATACACTATGTTTGTCTTGTCTATCTCTCTATATATGGTGTGTGTGTGTGTGTGTGTAACCGATTTACAATGTGTTTATACATGGGAGTAAATTGTAATTTAATTTTGAGGGAGAGGAAGTACACTCATCTATGAAAACATCACGTGATCTGTGTCTTGGATATCGATCGACGATTTTGCGATGCCGCTGCAAGACGATTGCCAGCATTACACAGTACTAGTTTTGAACACTTTAAAGTTGATCAAAATATTTTTTTTTGTCAACTCATCATCAAAACTGTCACAATGGATTATAAAAATAATAAACATTGCGGGACAAAAAAATATATGCTTGATCGATCCCTTTTGTATAAACTACCCTTAGAGCAAGGGTTCGAAACTATGTATATAAAAAAAAATAATATTATTTTAATACAAATTAAAAAATCCGGAATTAAAAACTATCGAGAGGGGTAGATATACTCGTATAGTATATAACAGATCATTTGCGGTACCTGATTTCGGATAATTGCATAATTTTCTATATATGAAGTGCTTTATACTCGTATTATAATACCCCGAGATTAGTTTTCGTCGAACCTATATATAAATACATATGAACAGGGGGCTGCGCTCATAAATTTTTATTTAGACGGTTTGATTTCATTTCGATTAAATTATATCGGGCACCAGATCAATTGTTTTATTATCTTAATGTTGTTTTGATCGGGGATCTATATGCCGAGACTCATGTTATCGCAGGAGGGGATCGAAAAAGTGTTTTAAATCCTTTTCTCGTGTATTGTTAATTTAAATCCTATTTTCAAATTAACTAACTAATTTTATTTGTAAATTGTATTAGTGCTTTAGTTGGATTATGTAGTTTATGTCTATATAGGGAACGCAGGCTGTTACGCTGTGTAGATCACACCGTGAAGCAAACACCACCAAAAGATCACCATTTCCTCAGGATGATCGCATGATTCTTAATTTTAGATGCCATCTTTTACACTCGTCATGGTTTAATCCTCACATCCATACATGACAACGGATCTGGTAGTACGATGTACGATTTTAGTTTATCCACAAATATATTATGATTCGTCCTGTGGCATTCTGAGTAACAACCCGAACAGGAAGACAATGCAAGATGGAGGGAACCGTACTGAAGAAAGTTATTGGGACAGAAGAATAAAGTCTTGATGTTCAAATTCCTGGGATGCCTGTAAAAGATGGGCTGGCTTTACATCTACGATATAGTCATAACAACCTTCTGTGAGGGAATCTATGTCCTACTCGAAACAGTCAGGCTTCAAAAGATACTCTCAAAAGATCAAAAAAATGGAATTGACAGCAACCTTTTGAAGGAGGATGAAAACTTTACTCTACGGATACTTCTTGAGACACACTTTCTAGGATCTTTAGTGAAATCTGGGTAGTCAGACTACAGCGGTCTATTTAATGAGGTGAACTTAATGGTTCCTCAATTGAGAGTCAGCTACACCTTTAATTATATTGGCTGTATGAGAGGAAATTTGACTATATCCTTTATAAAGATGTTTCTTCTGCGGTGATTGTGGAGAAGACACATGGAGCTGAGTCAACACATTAGTGGCGAGTTTCTCTCCAAGGGATCTTATTGTTAATATTGAGATATCAAATGAGTTAAATGGTACATATTGGATGTTTCAGAGAAGTCCCTAAATACCTAGAATTAATTCTAGTTCAGAGACTGGCTTGGTACCAACATATCACCAAAGTCTATAAAACAGCTCTTTATGGGTCTGACAAAAGCTTTTTAACGTAGTACTTGAAACCAAAGACGATCTACTGGTCTATTTAAACATTTTCAGACCCATATGGTTACCTATGTCACCTTGGTATGAACGAGGAGGATTCTTATTAGATCCAAAGTCCATATAGTATGATCAACGGTTGGGATACAGGACAAAGAGTCTTGAAACATAACCTGGACGTATTCTAATTCATGGGAGTAAACGCCACCTTATTAACCGATTCTGGTCTAACCAAAACGCTAAAGGGTACAATTTATATTGTATCGGACAGCCAGACAAATTTATAGATGGGTTAGGAAAAAATCTCTTTGCCGAATACCAGATTAAATGCAAAAAGATTCGATATTCGTTTGAATTCATTGTATAATCCTGGCTGCTTCCTAACTTGAAGGTTACTGCTTATTTATTTGGCTGAGGACCGATACGATTTCTCATACTTTTTCTTGGGAATCCAATATTGCTTTTATAACGAGTAACCAACATAGAAATTCAAAGATAAATTCATGATATTCACTTTAGAACCAGCAGGCGAGAAAAGAATTAATGTGTTTTGGCAAAGAACGAGTTCCAATAATTGTGATTAGGATGTCAAACGAGCTAGACTTCTTTAAGTGCCTGCGGGTTCGGTTGAATGTTTTAAACATACCGGATAATTAGATGCCTATGCACTGGTGTGACGCAACGTAATGAGAATATGTACTCGTGAATCAGGATTCTAGATTCGTTAAGTAGAGTGAGTTAATGTCGGTCGATGAAATCCGATGTTGTACGCTGATATGCTTATAGCATGAGAATGAACGTCAATATTGTATTACCCAAAACGCGGGAACCAAACACATATACGGACGAAGATTGTGGAGCCAAATCATATAAAGGTTTCTGTTCCTCACCACGACTGCACTTTAAAAACAAACTAATCCATACTTTGATGGATTATGAGGAGCAAATTAACATTCGACAAGATCACTTAGCTCGTTCAAATTGAGCCGTGAACCGAAGAGCAACGCAATCTAAAAGATATTTTCTGCCTATTTATTAGCTGTTCAGATATGTTTTAAGGCAAACCATTTTTCTGCCTTCCAAGATCTTGCAGACTGAATTGTCGGACAAAGCCCAATTTTAAAAGGGGTATCTTAATCACACAAGCATAAGCTACAGATCACACAAGCATAAGCTACAGATGTTTGGCTTGAGTGACTTTAAGGTGTAATGATAGTATTGTACTATTTGGACCTTTAGCTGGACCGGCCTCTGCACATAGTTCTTCAATATAAGATAGTGGTTCCCCCTACGAATTCAACTATGGTCAGTTCTTGTCCAATGACTAAGAATTTTATGTTATCTCACAGTCGATGAGGTCTATCCAAGAAACCAACCAAATGTTTCGGTTGTCAGCTTTTCAATCAACATTTATCAAGCCAATCATTAATCCGTTACTTACCATGATAAGTCTTGTGTAATTCTCAAAGTCGAGGTAAAATTTCAATTTTCCATCAAATAAATTTTATTAGCATTATAAATAAACGCCAAAAACGCCTCTCGCGCCTCATATTCCGCCGTTTACAAAATAGACAACGAAAAAAAATATATTCCAATCACATTTTATATAATCAATAAAATATAAACTAAATCTAAACTAAAAAAAGAGGTGTTTTAAGCTTAAAGCGTTAAATTATTACAAAAATTCTAAAATCTAGAATAAAAATTCGATTCCTAGCCTAACGAAAATTTGATCAAATATTCTCTACCGACAAATTAATTTTCAATATTGTTTTACTATTTTCCAGCTGCTTCAATATATTTGATTCGAAATTTTCCTGAATATATGGAAAATCCATAATACTACGCGGTTTACAATTTATCCAGTACTTATCGAACTCGAAGAATAAATAGCAGTACAGTTCGTGGAAGGTATCTAGGGTTGGCAAATTTTTCGAAAGATTATAGAAATGTGTTTTTGCCATACCCGATTTAAGTAGATTCCATGCCATCGAGGTGAGATTTATTCCGACTATGGCAAATGTATAGCCATATTGTGGATGAAGCGAGTGTAATAATACATGACTAGCTGTATCGTTGTAGACGCGGGCAAAATAGATTAAATTTTCCAAACCGAGAATACCCATGCCACGAAAATCGGTTTTTGGATCGTCACCCTGTAAGTAAACATAAAAGGTGTGTATTGATAACACAATAGATAAGAAAATCGACTTTTTTTTATCTAATTTCCTACCTGAAATCCAATATCCTGCCACTGTTTACTTATCCGTCCATCGAGTGGAACATTTGGCATTAATAAGTTCCACAGCTGCAACAATTTTCGTTCGTGCTCCACATTTTCACAATCGTACGGTGTCGTTCTCAAATGCTCCACTATATGATAGAGTCGTCGATAGCCCCATATCTGTTCGGCACATCGTCCAAACAATTTAGGAAAATCCATGTGTACTCTCGGATTAATACGTTTTGTTTGCAGCACTGTGCCCACACAAATATCGATCACATTCATTTTAAAGAAATGTTCGTTGTTAGCATGCTCCACGTAATCGTTAAGATTTCGCACCATCATTCGAATTGGTAGCTGTTTTGATAGTTCCAACGATCGTTCAACTTTTTTGATACGCACCGAACCACTTGGTGCCCCATAACATAATCGCTGCAGCTCATGCAGCCGCGTCAAACGAAATAGTAACCATTTAATGACTGGCCGAACGTACCAATAGTAAAAATAGCTTATCAGATTATCAAACATTTTTACTAGACTATTTACTATGTAACAAAAATAACTATCTAGATTTGTGCATCCGAAACTTATCTAACGATTTCCTAATGCCTGTTTATTACTGACGTCACCATGACAACGTTTTTTAACAATTATTGGTTTCTCCACCAACACCACACTATGCACACACGCACTATCTATCTACTAATAGTATCTGTAATCCACGTAATTTAGTAGTTTTGCGACTAAATCACTTTAATCCACTATTTATTTGTCAGATAACCCAACTTTGGGCAGCTCTAAATTTTATACTTTATAATTGTTTTTGTAATTGAATAAGATTTTAGTAAACATTTTAGATTTTTAACTACACTACAAACTATTTTTATTATATATTTATTACATTTTATTGATAAAATTAATTTTAATTTTTAAAGACAAAAGACTTTTTTTGACGTCTCGACTTTGGCGAATTTTTCATTTTCTTATTTGATTTTTTTGACATTTGAATGAGTTCATTATTTTTGGGTTTGGTGTGTTTTCTAACTTAACGAAGCATTTTTGTGATTTTAGTGCAGTCTAGCGGAAAAAATTTGTACTATTTTTGACATATGCATCTGGTTTTGATTTGTTTATAGCAGTTCTGTTAAAATATTTGTAATGAAAACAACGGCAAGAAAAAGTTGTGAATACCAACATTTTATAATATTTGGACATATTTGATACAAGTAAGTTTTATACCAATTGTTGATAGTATTTATGGCCAACCAAATCCTATAATCTCGCTATTAGAACCATACTCGAGGTACGAAATACGTGAGTTCCATTTGCACGTGTTCTTTTGAGAATATCTCAGCCAAAGCTGGACCAATTTATCGTTTGAAATAGAAACCAATATATCTGATGCAATTATATTATTTCTTATTCGTTCTAGTTTCAGAAATAAGGAGGTATAAGTGTTTTCGAATAATGGCTTCGGATACAGGTCTCACACCCCATATAGATATTCATCGCATACCAGAGATCGAAAACATATACGCTCCCGGTGAGATCGGACCATACTCAGTGATACTCGATAAACAGGATTCTTATATAATTCAGATAGCTAAACAATTGAAGCTCGCGAACTTATCAGATTACGAGAACATCATAGCCGCAAATAAAAAAACTCGAACTCGTTTTATTGTCATCTACAATAACACAGTTCGAGCAAATTGTTTATTGCGTTGCGATTATATCAAAAACCAGGGTTACAAATTGTTTCTACCACGCACGCATGGCATAATAAAACAAGTCCCGCTGACCATCACCACCCGAGATATCATAGAGAACTTTATAAGTTATGTTCCAATAATTGAGGCTGAACGTTTCTTGCGACGAAACAAAGAGACTGGCTTGCTGGAACAAACCGAAACAATTAAACTAACATTTCGAGGCGATTACAAACCCGAGCTAATCCAACTATGGGAAGTTAATTATAGAGTTTCACATTTTATTCCACCACCACAACAGTGTAACAAATGTTTCCGTTACGGCCACACAAAAAACAACTGTCGCTTTAAAACTGGCCAACCGAATCAAAAAATAGATAACGCGTCGAATGTAGACGGATTATTCATAAACAACACCGTCAATATATTGGACGATATAAAAAATAATCCGATACCTATTTCTAGCCTTGAACTCGATCTACCTGACTACGATGATAATGCCGAATCGTCGAAAGGTCAACATTTTTATCGTAATCATCACAACAAACATTGGTGGAATGATTATATTCAAGAACTGTGGGAGGCGAAGCAAGCTGCTCAAACCAATTACAATCGAGTTAAAGATTTGCATACGGCTATGGAATTGAAACAGTTGAAAGCGAAATTAAAGATGGAAATTAAGAGGGCGCAGAAGAAGGCTTTTAATGAGCTGATGAGAAAATTCAATGAAATTATTTAGCAAAAACTAGATTAGGAAGCATAATGTCACATGCGTTTTATATATTTTTTTTACTGTATAACTTTGCCAACTCAGGATTAATAATACGAGCACATAGGTGTAATGCCTGGCTCACTAATAAATGCATTCATTATGTTTGATTTAATTGTGAAGTTTTATTTTTCGTGCCATTCCTTTTGTTCAGCTAATATGGGAAGTATCAAAGCTCTGTATCAAAGCCAAGAAAAATGTCATGAAAGGTTATTTCGGAGGGCTAACCTATAACGAGTTTGCCTAGTATTCAGCTAACGCTACTTAACTAAGGTTGGAATAACCTTTCGGACCATTTAGCATTCTCTTCGTATAAGTTAAGTACTGGAACAAATACGTGGTTTCCTGCTGATATTTTTTTTTTTTTTTTTTTTTTATATATTTTAATCTATGCTATCTGTTTTGGGGCTCAAGGCTCTCCCAGCTCTTTCGCAGTTCGCTTATTTACGTCCTTCTTTACGCCTTAACGGCCAAATCGAGGACGTACGGCTATAGGTCCGATTTTCGTAGAACCATCTGCACATTGCATAGCTCCATGCCAGCCTATAGGATATTTTCTTATTGACTGTTCCCTATTTTACTTCATTTTGGATTGGTATTTATATCTCTCCTTCCCTCTTAACGTTCGTAAACTATTAAGACCACCTTCAGAATTTGTTGAGCAAGTTATTCTTAATATAATGTCAATTACACTCACTTTTCGAAGCTTTTCTAAAAATAATTATTTTTTAAAATTTTTAGAACTAGCCCCTAATTGGTTTCTGTCCACTCGCGTGTTGACTTTGATTTACGAGAAAAGTGATAGTTTGTCCACTGAAACTATTTTCGACTATTTCATATTGGTTGTACCTTAATCCACCTAAGCCTTCCATTTTCAACGGCAAGGTAAAATTCTTAGGCTTGATCCATTGGAAAGTGCAGACAGCTGTGATACACTTCTAATCTATTGTTTTGTTGTCTGATAGACAACTCCTAAGTATAATGTCCAAAAAATTGCAGATACTCCAACCAAACTAAGGTTCGAACGTTGATAAAATCTGAGGAGCTATTATGACAAATTTGATATCGGATCCGAAAGCGAATTTTGCTAATATAAAAATCCGATATCGAAAAATTCGCTATTATGAAACTAAAAAGACAAAACGAAATCGAATATTACCGCCCAAGTGGCTCAGTGGTTAAAGCTGTGGCAGTTGGAGCGGGAGGTACCGGGTTCGAATCCCAATAGGGGCAGGATGCAAAAGGGATTTTTCACCATCTGATTACGATCGGTGGTGTTAATGAACACATTATTGACCCCCTGTTGGAGTGCAGAACTCATGGGCCGACCCATCTTCAGTACTATAGGCTGGCATGGAGCTATGCAATGTGCAGATCGGAAATCGGACGAAAATCGGACCTATAGCCGTACGTCCTCGATTTGGTCGTTAAGGCGTAAAGTAGGACGTAAATAAGCGAACCGCGAAAGAGCTGGGAGAGCCCCAAAAAAGATAGCATAGAATAAAAAATCAAAAAAAAAATCGAATTTTCCGTAAATCGTATGTCAAAAGCCGAGTAGACGAATTTAATTTTTTGTTATCGAATTTATTCATTTTGTGCTATCGAAACCTAGCAATTTCAAGTGAATTACAAAGATCATAACTAACTTCATGCTATTATGTGACAAATTCGACCCAACAATTTCATAATAGGAAAATTTACATTTTTCGATATAGGAAAAAAATTCGAAATCCGGAATATTTCATATTCGTTTTGACTTTCTGGGTGGTCATTTTGAGGATAAAGCACCTCAAATTTAGTGATAAAAAGTATGATAAAATGAAATTGTTGGACAGTTAATAGCTCCAATTATGGATGACTAACTTCACGTCGTATATTGAAATGGGTAAAAACGACAACAGTCTCTTCCAACTCGCCTTTACCAGTCACTATTTGATACTGTTTCGTCATATTGCAAGCTAAAATTGTTTCCGATATCGTTAATTAAGTTGTATGCATATGCTTACCATATTAGACGAATTTTATCACTACCTATTCAACCACTTCATATATAATGATATAATTAGTTTTAGGATTATGTAGAAACGTCAATTTATCACACTAAAGTAATCATTTCTCCTTAAAATTCATTACTTCCCCTTTTAAATTTATTGCACAGATTTGTTTTTGTAGACTTATTTTATTATTTTTATAAGAAAAAAGTCTCCAACTGTGGTATAAAAGTATGATAAAGTACCACAAAATTACCACCTTGGTTTCATAATAGCGGATTTTTCGATATCGGATTTTCATAATAGCAAAATCCGCTTTCAGATCCGATATCGAATTTTTGATAATAGTCGCCCTGCATTTGGCGTTTCTTCTAATAAAATTTGATCCCTGTAGTTTGGTTTTATTTCCTGCAGACCTCGTTTCATCACCCTTTATTCACAATCCCACCACCATCACCAATTGTGTTCCATTTTTCCCCCAGCCGAGTCCAAACATTCCATCATTGGATTGCGAATCAAACGCCTGTTACCAATCGGCCGTGTTAACGTTTCGCTTGTAAATTGAATCACTACGACACACGAGCAAACCAAACAAAATTATTTTATTTTATACAGAATTTCATTTTTTGTTTATTTTTATTTAAATATATTTTTTTAATAATTTTTCTTTTTCATGTTCATTTCCACAAACAAAAGAAAAATAAACAAATAAAATTATAAAACAAAATAATTATAATTATAAAATAATTATATATAATTGATTTTATTATTATAATAGATTTTTTACGAAAATTGAAATAAATCGAAAATAATAAAAAAAATTTATTTTTTATATAATTTAAATAGTTTGTTATATTTAAAATTCAATTGTATTTTTTTTTTTGTAATTTTATATTTTTTTATTTAAATATTTTAATTAATAAAATATGTTTTTTTTCATTTGTATTTATTATTATTTACTTTTAATTTTTTTTTATAATTATTTTGTTATTTGTGTTTGTGATTATTATTAAATATTTGTTTTTTATATAATTAAATAATTTATTATGTATTTTTTTGTAATATTATTTTTAACCATTTTTTTTAATTAATAAAAAAAATTTCTGTCAGTACCTGAGAAGTTAATTAAAATTTTTATTTTATATATTTGTTATTTTATTCTCAATTATTATTTTTTAATAAATTTTTTATTGTTTGTTCAGAAAAATAATTTATTTTTTTTCTTTTCATTTTTATTAAATCTTAAAATTTCTAAAATAATTTGTTTTGTAATAATTTTTACACAAGGGTTTTAGTCAAAAAATAAAATTTTATGTATAGCTAGCTTTGTAATTTTGTATTATTAAATTATTAATTGTTTTTGGGTTATGGGGGTCGCTTACAAGATTTATAATACAAATTTCATTTTTATGGACTGATTTATTGGATTTCACTTTGTTCTTGATTTAACAATTTATAATCACTACTTAATATTCTTAATAAAAAAAATATATTTATTTTATTATAAATATATACTCTAGCTACACATTTATATTATATTTTGGTTTGTAATAAATAATTATGCCAAAAAATAATTAAACCTGATTAATTTATATTTAAAAAACTTCTGCGCTATATTGTAAATCATTCCCGAAAAAATACAATTAAAATTAATTGTTAATTTTGTTTTTCATTAAATTTATACTCTTAACGCCTAATGGAGAATTGTACATTCAATATTTATGTATATATTTATATAATAATAATTATTTTTTGAGGTTTTTTTATTAATTCAAAAATAAACCAAACACAAATTAACGAAACAAATAACTAATACGAGAATAATTAATTAATGAAACTAAATTAAAACGAAAAACGAAAAAAATTGATCTAATTATTGAGTAAAGTAAAACACAAAAATTGAGAGGAACTACTATTTAACGCGCGCACTTGAGCACTACATAAAGAGTGGGTTGAAGGAAACAATTTTATATCGACATTTCGGACTAGAGACATCATTTAGTGTACATATAATATATAAAATAAAAACGATAAACGATTTTATGGCAGTATTTTTTGTTGTTTGAAACTATAAAGCTGCCCCTCAATTATGCGCACCCATTTTTATACAAATATCTCGCCTTAATCATAATAATATTATAATGAAATATATATTTTTAATAAGCTACATATCCTTAATATATCATTTCTAAACATAATTTTAAAATTAAAAATCGTTCCCATAGCGCTATTATTTACTTTTCATAATAAACATAATTTTTTAAATTTATATATATATATATATTCCTTTAATTAATAATTAAAATTCTACGATAAATCTGTTTTTTATTAATTTCACAAAGTAAACTCTAAATCGATAAAATTAAAAATAATATGGCGGATATTATTTTATATACAAGAATTTAAAATTTTTGCTAAACATAAAATTTCTCTTCCATTTAGATCAAAAAACTATAATAATTTCTAATTTATCTAATCGATATTATTTTGTAAAATTAAATTAAAAAAATAAAATTTAATTTTATTTATTTTATGTAATATAAAATGTATCTGACTAGAATTCAATTTTTTATATATTTTAAATTATTTATTCGCCGGATTATTAATTTGGTATACACATAACAAACACTTGTACGAAATTATGAAAATTTGTTGAATTTTGTTAACATTTAGTTAATTTTGATTTAATTTTATTTTGTAAAGGGGCTAATACGAGTTTAGCCCGTTTAAATTTGTAACTTTTTTTTCTTCCATTGATTGCTTTTCATCTGCTTATAATGCTTAATAATTAAATTAGAAAAACCAGTAAACAGCTGCCAATTAATATTGTATATAATCTTAAGATTGCTAAAAATTATTATTGCTTAAATATTTTATTTATAATAGGGCATGGCCAGAATAACCAATTATCCTGTTATCTCTTATATCTATCATTGTCTTATAAGCCATCATTACTAATGTGTATACGACTTCATAACTAGGTGTAAAATATAATAGATCCTTTGAAACAGTGAGTATTTCAATAATTAAGTTAAATTTGACCCCATGTTGGGCGCCGAAACGAAAAAATCGAATTTTGCATCCTGAGTTATTTTAAAGTATATTTTCTTGTGTATTTGTATAGCTTGTAATAAATAATTCGTAAACTGAATGATTGGGCATGGTATTTACATGAAACGAAGGTGGCCCCATGTTGGGCGCCATTTCATAACACGTGTACCGTATGAATATATTGAATTTATCAAACTATAAAGCTACTAAAATAACCTATAGTGTGTAGATTATCAGTTATTACACGATATTTTAATAAATATACAAAAAGCAAACTACAAAACAAACAAAATCGTTTAATAATCCAAAAAAAAAAACAAAAATCTGCATTTTTATTTAGAAAAAAAAATAAAACAATTCATTGCACATCACGTCATTTAAATATACATTAAAATACTTGAGTTTACTTACAATAATGCCAAGGTGAGCGAAAATAATTCGCAGCTGCCACAAATATAGCTTATATAGTACATACACAACACAAATACATAATTTTCATAATTTCGTGAAAGTTAGGAGGCACCTAAATTTATCCATCTAATTGTAATATTCTCTCGCGTATCGAATATACACTCAAAATTAATAATTAAATTATTCCATAATTAAAATAATAACTATAAACAAAAAAAATGAGATAGCAAATAAATTTTATAAAATAATTATTAATTAATAATAATTTTGTAGTATTTAATTAAATGTACTTGTCTTTACGTAGAATTTGATTTTAAAATAAAATCAATAGAAAAGTCTTTAAATTTGGCATGAGCGTCACAATTGGCAGTCTTTTCCAAAATATCATCATCAAATGCGATATTCTTATTATAAATTTTATTATTATTTATATTTTTACTATTAACATTATTATTATTATTCATATTTATAGTATTCATATTTTTATTGTATCGATTTAAAATTTTCAATTTATATGGTTGCTGCTGTTGATGTTGTTTGTTCTGTTGTTGTTGCTGATGTTTGTTTAAATTAAATGTTTTTAATTTATTATTATTATTTATTGGATTATTATTATTATCATTAATACTTTCAATGTCAAATTTTTCTACACTACCATTTGATGATGTTGACATTGTCGATAATGATGACGATGATGATGACGATAATGATGACGACAAGGATGATAACGACGAAGATGTTGTATAAGAAGAAGAGGATATATCCTTTTTATTATTATTATTTATATTTATAGTTTTATTATTGTTTATAATATTTACGTTATTTCTATTGCTATTTATTTTATTTTTCATTATTAAATTACTTTTATTATTATTATTTATATTATTATTATTACTGTTATTCATTTTAGTGAGTAAATCTAAATGATATTCAACCACCTTACGAGGATTTGTATAATTTGACGACAACGATGTCCGTGTTGCTGTTGCACTTGGAGGAATTTTAGCCATTCCCGAAACCAATGATGATGGTGGCAAACCGATATCATTTTTATACGATTTTGTATTGTAATTTATTATAAACTGTTTTCAGCTAGGTTTTACTTGGCTGTCGTCCGGACGAAGTTGCGGCTGTAAATTAAATAGAATGCTGAGTGCCTAATTTTAATGAATATTTTTTGATAAATGAGTTTTTTTTATTTTATGTAACTTAAATCTAAATGAAATTCTATTTAGTAATGAAAAGTCTACTTAAAGTTATTTGCGGGGTCACCAAAACAGGACTGATTACTTGGTGGAACCGAGACTTACAATAAAAGACGAAATAAATTTGCGAATTTCTTCAAAACTCTAGGGGATCAGTTCATAGGTGACTACAACGCCATACTTATGGAATGGAGTTAGGTTAGGGTATCCAGAAGAACTGGTTTACACATACCACGTTGTAACAACTTCCACGACAGTACTTATCTGATGAAACGATATCTGTTGTCCAAATCTTGACCTAGCTAGTTCTAATCTTGATCAGATAAGTCAATATTATTCACAGATCTCCTAGCTTCCTCTAGAAGCAAGACCTTATATGAGGTAAGAGGCATTTAAATGTTCGCTCTATTGTGCCCTGATGAGCAAGTCCGTCCACCTTTTCATTTCCCGCCAAATTGAAGTACAATGAAACCTACGACAGGTGGACGAAATGAAAAGTCTATTTAGTAATCAAATCAGGATTGATTACTTGGTGGAACCAACCGGTTACAATTAAAAGCAATAAATTTGCGAATTTCTTCAAAACTCTAAGACATCATTTCATAGCTGGAGATGAAACAACGCCAAACTTATGCAATGTAGTAAGGGTAGCGTGGCTACTATTGGGAAGAACTGGTTTACACATACCACGTTGTAACAACTTTCACGGCAGTACTTATCTTATGACTCGGAAGCGACATCTGTTGGCTAAATCTTGACCTAGCCAGTTTTGACCAGATAAGTCTAATTATTGTACACAATTTGCTATTGGTAATACTATTCACAGATCTCCTAACTTCCTCTTAAAGCAAGACCTTACATGAGGTGAGAGGCATTTTAATGCTCGCTCTGTTGTGCCCTGATGAGCCTTTTTTTCCCGCGAAATTGAAGTGCAATGAATAATGATATCTACAACAATTGGAAGTTGATAAGCCATCTCGTTTATAAATGAGACAATTCTGCCCTATCACAGCGTTTTAAAGCTTAATCTCTAGCTGAGATATTACATGCCTATTATTATACATACCTCAACCAGTTCATAGCTTCCAGTATTGCAATGGAGTTCATGATCAATATCATGAACTCCAGAATGAAGAAATGGAAATTTGTGAAAAATAACCGATTTACTAAACTTTTGTGAAACAAAAAGTATTTCTAAAACATTAGTACAAACCGAAATGTGTTTCGATTAGTCTTCCGATGACTCTCCGGTATACTACTGGATTTTGTAAAACTGTCTGAACGCCAATTTACCGAATTCACGTGGGAACAAATACATTCAAACTACAGAGTAGATTCCATTCAGCAGGGACAACAAAACATATCAGTTAAAGTTAAATAATCATCTTGACGTATAGCCGTATCGTTAAATAGAACCAGATATTGGCAAACTGTTGTGTGAACTTCAGGTGGAGCAAACAGTTAAATTCTCAATTATAAACGATAAATTTATAACAATTATTTTAATTGGTCAGAGATTTATCGATCAAGATCGTCCAGCAGTTGGATGATGATATAAAATGAAGGGAAACAGACAAGTACATGAAGGTGCTTTGCAAGATGCGATTAAATGAGAGATTCAAACTCGTATGATTCGACTCGATCTTCATCTCTCTGGGAACGAGTTGACAAATTTTGTTTGACGTCTAAATTGACCATTGTATTGGGAAGTATATGTTATAGTCTTAATAAACTTAATAGACTCAACGAATAGTGTTAACTTAAAACCCGAAAAGTATTGCGGAAAAAAAAGAATTACGATCGAAGATATATTATCTTTAAATAGTTGGGACATAGGAAAGTATAAATATCAATTTATTACAACAACTTATATATTGTTGCAAAAATATTTCAAATCGATCATCGATACGATTGTCCCCACTACAAGTCACAGACAAAATCAAAGACAATGATTAGAATGATAACTTGACATAATATACGAAGAATTCAGAAAAGCTTATGACTCAATCGATCAGTGGTAGTTCCAATAACGATGGAGCACTTCTTCCCGATTTGTCGTCCCAATAGTTTAATTGTTTATTAACATTAAGCTTCTATTGAGATGGATGACTACTAATCACTACAAGCCAGTGATTACAAGTTTTCGATCTCAGTTTCAGATTTTAAAATATTAAGGAATATATTTGTGAGAACTCTGGGAAACATTTACAAGTTAAACAATTTTAGACTCAAGTTCAATCATCTCTTACGCCTGTTGAGCACTTCTTGTGCTCCTGTTCTTCATACCCTCCCCATAGACTGCATTGCTTTGGATCAGAATACCTATTTGAGGATACCAGATATTTTGGACTTCATTAGAAGAACAAAAAGATTTCATCTGGGAAGGGATATCACAATGGACCAATCGACCTGAGTAATTGGGAAAAATAAAAAAAAAAAATTCTTCTCTTACAGTGCCACTCGTAAATATTGTCGATCGATTTTATCTACCTCACACTTGTGGCTACGAATAAAACCTCAACTACCATAATTGGTAATCCACCTGAATAGTAATAAAACCCAACGCACCAAGAATCGCAAATAAGTATATTTAAATCAGTTTTTATTTTTTGTTTAATTCATAGCACAACAACAAAAATTATTCACTTACTTGATGGGCAGTGGAATAATTTGTTTGCTGAAATGTTCGACCCCTCGACGATTGTTGCTGGTCAATATTCATTGAAATTGCCGATTGCTGCTGCTGTTGCCTACTCGACGATGAATTGTGTGTTGATGTATACGACATTGATGCGTGTCTTGAGTATAATAATATTTTTTTTATATTAAAATCTTTAAATTACACATATATAGTAAAAAAAAAATAGGAATCTACCTAGACGATGTGTTTGATGGAATTTGATGTCCGGGCGCTGTGACCGTACCATGAGCTCGAAAATCGACACCATTTTCGATAATTTGCGATTGTGATTGAGGTTGTTGTGCATTAAAATGGGATTGTTGTTGTTGTGATGATTGGGAACTCGATGCCGTTCGATTTGATCGGCTACTCGATAAATTTGGTGGAATATCTGACGGTCCATTGATATGCATATTATTGTAAGAACCTTTTGGTTTGTAATTAAAACATAAAAATTGATTTTATTTAGATATACATTTGATAAAATTATTATTAAATCAAGAACCTTGTGCTTGTGGCGCAACCGGAGGATTAAGTGGTATTGCCAAACGCGCATTTACCGCCAGTAGATGATCTCGTCGTGCAACTAAATTATTTACATGATCTTCTAGACGAATATTTTCCGTTCGCAATTGATGCAGACACGATAGTAGAGAAGCAACTAAAAAATATATATATATAAAAACAATTTAGTACAGTCAATCGCGTAGAAAAGTAAGTATATAGAGGCGCTTACTATCAAAATGCTGAGCCTGTTCCATTAAAAACTGTGATCCTTGTTCCCATTGTCGCTCCAATAGTTGCTCTAAACTTTGATGCGAATTTCCCGACTGCGACGACGAACTAGATCCACTTAGTATACTACCAAGACCACCAGGTTGTGTCGACGACGATCGAGACTGTGTATAAACATAAAAAATTATATTATTTTTTTTATTCTATCTACTATGCTCAATAAAACTTACATTCGATTGGCTTTTTCCGGGATACGGTGGCCCCACCAATTGTGGTCCACTATCCAACGACGTTGACGTATAAATACTATGAGCTTCAATTTCCATATTCAATTGATCGGTCATTTTTTGTGCCACACTACTCGCCGGATTTATTTGATTGCCTAGCATATGGGTTGCGACCACACCATTTTGAAATATTTTTACATCGTTTTTATTTTCGATTGATTTACGTGTACGCTTTCTCGACCCTGCCTCACTACCCGGCGAACTGGGTGGCGAATCTTTTATCGGTTGAGGTGTTACCGAAACGGGTGGTACAGCAACTGGTGTAGTGGTTGGTAGGGATGATGTTTGTGCGATTGGTGTACCAGTACCAGCGGTATTTGGTTGTGCTTCGTATGTAAATTTTAATCCGCCGCCATATGAAATGGTTGTATAGTTTGTATCCGGTGTTCTGGAAGTAGAAGGTGGCGGTGTTTCATTTGTTTGTATACGACTTGTAACAGCATTTTGCTTTTTATTATTATTATTGTTGTTATTTGCATTATTACTGTTATTATTATTGGCATTATTATTATTATTATTAGCAGCAGATTGAGCTGATGAAATTGTCGCATGTACATTTGATTGGTGTCCAATAATCGTTGGTGGAAATTGACTTGGACTCAAAATACTATTATTACTGTTGTTACTATTATTATTAACACTATTATTACTGATACTGTTATTATTGTTATTATTATTATTATTACTATGATGACAACTATTACTAGTGGAAGCAGAATTACTTTCAGGAAAAACGCTTGAACTTATTGATGACGATGTTGATGCAGTCGATGGTGATGATGATGGTGGTATTAGCGCTCGTTTTTTAGATGTACGAGATTTTGTGCTTTCATTCGATTGTGATCGACTGCCCGAAGCGATTTTATGGTTTACAATAAAATATTCAAACATTATATTTTGTTTGGATTAGGAAGGCATGATTGGAAAAAAAGAAAATTGATTTGATGTTGACATTAAACATTATTAAAAGACATTTAGATTGTGATTATAAACACAGATACACACAGTTTGATGATGTTAATTGTTATTAAAATGAATGCAATGCAGCACAGAACAGTTTAAACGCGTTTTATAGTTGTACATCATAATGCTCTATATAAAGACTACATGCAACTAATTAAACCAAAACACTAAAAAGCCCGTTCAATTTAAAATAATAAATTCACTTCAAAAATATAAGTGAGACATATTGACTATAAGTAAGACATTGCTCTAGTAGCCTATTTGACACAGGTGACCCAATTTTCTTACGCGATAAGCATGAATATCAAGAAAAATAATAATTCTCTATAAATCATATAAATCGTAACGTAAGGTTGAAAATATTGCCCAACTTTGCAGGGTATCCAGTTCGGCGATTAAGCTCGATTACATCCGAATATACAAGCTTTCACACTTCACTGTGTAATGTGTAACCTTTAATATTCTAAATTCAGTGTGTGCAATCGAACACTCAACACACATCAGTTTGGATTACATACACATATTAGACGATTTATACATGCTTATCGTAATCAGCATAATATACACTACTAACACAGATTACAGTACAAATACAAAAAATTAATTCTAGATAAAAAAAACACCACACTAGTCTACATATTTCGACTTGAATTACAAACAGCATAATTATAATTCTAAATTATCTACATACAAATATACGCACATAATATATATATATATATATAAAATTCTCGTGCACCAGAGACACACACCTTTGTACATACCTAGACCTCCTCGCTGGTATATCATCTTGTAATTGGGCTATCCTCGTATTAGGTTGCTTCTCGTATGTTATTTTAAGCATTCCCGTATCCGATGTAGTCGCAATCGCAGACGACGAACTAATCATTATATTACTACCACTACTATTTGTATTATTTATATTCGAACTATTTACACTATTCGCGCCACTACTATTCACCAACGATGGCGATACATTTTGTAATACACTAATATTTTGTTGTGATTGCTGTTGTGACTGCATAGGTTGATTGTGCATATTCAATTCGTTTAAATGTGGCGATGGGGATAGTGCTGCACCTTGTATTAGCGGTGATTTACGTCCTAAATTCGATGGCAGCGTTGATGTTTGATGATTTTGTTGGTAATTTACAATTGGACTAGCACGACTGCCGGACGATGCCTAAAACAATAAAATTAATAGTGGAAAAATATAAGTTAAGATATGTTACTGGTTTGATAAAGTTTTGGTTATAGTTTATATACAGATAATTGGTCGCGAGTTTGTGCCATATGCTGATAGAGACCGGATCCTTGATGTATTGCTTGATTATTATTCGTTTGAATTGTATTATTTGATGGAATGTTAACGCCAGCATTTGATAGTGGAACCGAAACAACAAGACTTTGCTGTTGTTGCTGCGATTGAGATGACTGCTGTTGCTGCTGCTGTTGTTGTAAAATTGGTAGAATTGGTGCCTGAGGCAATTGACTACCAGCACCGCTAAACGGTGATATTGTACTTTGTCCCGTCGAATGCAAACGACTATCGTTCACATCTTTCAGCACCAACGGTTTTATAATCGATTGTGGTTGTATCGTTGATGATGTATTCAACGATGATGGTTTTAAATTTGGTTGCTGCGATTGTGGTGGCGGCAGCTGCGATACTGGTTGCTGTGGATTTATATTTTGATTTGGACTTACATTTTGTAAATTTGGCTCATTTATTATTTGTAATGAGGCTGATGATAAACTCGACGTAGACGAATCACTAGTCTTTGACTGTAAATTAAGAGAGAACAAAACAAACACACATTAATTTTAATTTTTTGACAGTAGCAAAGTATTAAATCAAAAATAAAATAGTAAACAAAACCACACGTCTTGATCCCCGATAAAACTCGTGTAAATCACCTCTTGCGATCGCCGCTTTTTATCCTTCTTATCTTTCTTATGTTTTTTATGTTTCATCCTAATTATGAGCTTAATTTTGATAGATTTTATTGAACACTTGATTATTATTTCAAAACAAACAGCAGCGTTTTGTTAGGACGGCCACTAAAAATTAACGCGTCTTCAAACTGTCAAAATCGACACGTCTATACACACCACATAGAAAAATTACAAGATGTTTCTTACAATAAAAAAGGACGAAAAAATGCAGACAGGAATAATAAAAATAAAATAAAAAAAAATTACAGTCGTGCTATGGAAAGGGAAAGTTACAAAATGAAAATCTAGGTACCAACACGCACAAGACAACGCACAAAAAGATTTATAACGTAATTCTATTTTTATTACAATCTTAGAAGGTACCAAAAATTAAAGGATACAAGGAGAATAGAAACAACAACAAAACACAGGCTGAGAAATAATTTAAGGATATTAGTATACGGTGGTAGGTAAGGAAGGGGAATATAAAGAAAAAAACAATAAAAAATAATTTCTTTTGTTAGTTGAAGACATTCATCGTCTTATTGGAAATCGCATCTTGAACCATGTGGATTGATTGGATATGGTATTACGTGACATTACGTTCGTTTGGCCATTAGGAATGAAAAAAGAAACAATTACTTGTACTTCTGTCTCCAAACAGTAGCAGACTTAATCGTTCCTGAAAAATGTACGTCAGTTTTCAAGTTTGTCGAGTAGTATGCCCAAATGACACACGAATAGGAAACGAGTAACCACAATAAACATCACGAGTTCTGTATATGCTAGGATGTGGATATAATTGGAACGGCAATGGCAAAACAACATATAACGTACAAATGTTAACAAAACATATATCATCTAGACGTCTGTAAGTAGGAAGTTACCGATAACAAGCTAGCCTGCTCAACATTAAATGTTTGAATGATAAAATTTGTATTTGAGACTGCAGGTCCGCTAACTAAGCCGAACTATTTATTGATCTGATTTTTGAGGATTATCTATCACCGATAGTACACAACTTCAAGTAATTTTTTTCTTAAAATATCACGAAAAGCGCTGCATCTATTCGATAGTCAGGTCATAACACGCGATCAAACTCAAGAGGCGTATTCCAGGACAGGTCGACCAAATCAAAATCTTTCAGTCTTTCTCAAAAGAATGCGATTCCACTTCACTGCGTTAGTTGGTGCGTAAGGACACAAGATTTTGAACATCATTAACCAATTCAATTACTGTGATTGTTGTATAGTTTTAGAAGCCGGCTGAGATGAATGGGCAATACGACATTAGCCAGAGACCGAATGCATTTTCTTATATTGGTAAGCTAGATGTAAGTTATTTGGTGCACAATACACATACAACTGCGAGGAAAGTACTCTAGATTGCCTAACATTTTATGCTGGAACGTCTCAAAGCTTTGTGATACATGTTATTGAGGAATGTGGGCTTATATAGTCATTAGAGGTGTAATAATCAGTTCTATGATTTTATTATTTTTGGCTTTTTCCATACACATATACTATCAAAGAACACACAAATGACTTGTTTTGACTTGATCACTATTCAGTTCACTTGTTTACACGTTGCAGTATACTAATGAAAGTTAACTAATATCAGAACTGTCTAATGAAAATCTAATATAAGTACACTAAATTCAATAATCATATGATCCAGGAGTGTAGCTAAAAATACAATTAGACACACCATTGCCAAACCTAAACAATTTAACTGTCTTGACTTATCTGAAATGCATATTTTGATAAAACTCGACATTTGACTTTTTGTGATTTGGGAGATTTTTGAACAATACCTCAACCTATTAGAAGACATAATGAAAACCAATGAATGATGGCAACTACCCTTCGGATTACAAAGACTCAACTGGAGACTCTTCTATTATATGAAGCATCGCATGTGGCTTTAAATACCGAATTCTCAAAAAATATAAGTCCGATTGAACAAAATTGTTTTAAACTTAAACTCGAACCTAAACCCGAACCCAAAATGATCAGGATTTGAGATATTGTTCAGAATTAAAATGTAGATGTCACCAGTCGTAACTGATGTTGATTTATAATTTTTTTTAATTTTTTACGGCTTTTACAGGCCCGTACCGTGTCAACAATCTCCATCGTTTTCGATCACGAGCCAGCTCTTCATACTGTTGCAAGCATCATCGCGGACAGCGACTTCTTCGCCTACGGAAAAGCGTCTCTCCCTTCAAAGATCGCTGTATCATTCAGCTTGGATCAACAAGCCGCAGAACGTGATCGAAACAGTGTACTTTGCTTTAAAATATGCATTAAATTCCTAATCTCGTGATTGAATAAATCTCGGTATGTGCCATCAACGTTGCGTTTTGGGCCATATATCACACGCATGATGATTAGAATGATTAAATTTAGACAAACATAACATCAGAGGCCAGTTTGCTCGACGCACGAGTGTTTACAGATATGAAAATAAGTTTAATAGATTTTCCAGTAAAATGAATACAAGAAAAATGATTCCAATGAGAACACCTTAATGCTTTTTAGCTTAACAGATGATACGTTTGAGGGGACCAAATTGAAGATCCAATAATGGACGGTATGATGAATTTTTTGTTTATATCCTTGATATGATTCGTACCCGATAATCTCGAGAACTACATCTATTCACTTCGATGATCGTCACAGATCTCTTGTAAATGTCGGGATTACATTTACAGCCAGTAACAGATAACCATATAATGAATACTGATTCAACAGAAATATTATTCAGTCCTCACGTTTTAAATACTGGCCAGGTAATAATAACAACCAAGTATAACTTTTTACAGATCTCAAAAAAAATCTAACGAGATACGTTTCTTATAAATATAGCACAAATGAAACACTTAAGTAAACACGAGAAAAATATCTGACAGCAAGTATATTAGGTAAATACAAACCACAAGGTTAATACAGGTATAATATCTAAATGGGAATTCCATCTTGTTGTATTATAATGATTCTTCTCTAACTCTTACATTTTAGACACATATTTCAATTCTAAATCTATACAGAAAGACACCATAGATCGAAAATACTTAATAAAGAAGTGCTCAACAATTCCACTCAGTTGTTAAATAAGTTTACACATTTAAGCCACAAAATATAAATGTTAAGGTTATTGACATTACGTTATTTCAGACTTGATCACTTAATTTGATTGTCACGTCATGGCAAAACCCATTTATAATCACCTTAGCTTTAACCGATTAAATTAAACCGTTCCCTTACTTTAGTATTTTCGAAATAATTAAACAATTGTATTAACAAACTTAAACTACACTAAAATAAATTATAGTGAATCCAAACTAACTTTAGAATTTTCGATTTATCAAATTTTAATCAATCCGGATAAGAATTGTTTGCACACTTTACATTTTATCAATTTATCGGTTTTAAAAATTAGATTGCAATTTACTATCGTTACTCACCTTCTGTAAGTATTTATACAATCACTTCACTTACCCAACCTAAAATAGTGTTCAGTACATCGGTTGTAGGTGCGTTTATATAACAGAATTGATAAAAGTGATTTGGGGAATTTGTAGTTCAAATCTAATAAGCTCTTACATCAGCATTATTGGGATAGTATTCTGGGTAAAATTGGTATATACTCAACATCAATACTCGTGCAGTACAACTTACTACAAATGGTGTTAAAGTGACAAAAAGTACAACACTTTTACCAAGAGTTGAACATATACTCTAAGTGATTTTATCAAGTTTACGACAAACTTCTAAGTGGACAATACCGAGGATGACTGGTTTGTAATTGTTATTTTAGGATGAAAGCCTCCATCCAAAACAATAGAGAAAGAAAAGAAAATAGATACTCACACAGGGTAGGGTCATTTAATTAAAAGTAGTGTAGCTTAATTGTTTAGAGAGTTTCTTATCACGCCGCGGGCTCGAGTTCGATTCCCGCCGTTGACCAAAACATAGCATGCTCCAAATAAAAGTGATTGTGTGTACATATGTATGTCCACCAATACGTATAAATAGGTTTTCGCAAGGTCTCAGTTTGGGACGGGGTTAGGGCCGTTCAAAATACTAGTTAAATCAAACAAATAACGAACACAATAAAGATAATCTTAAGGCTGTAATATGTGTTCTTTAAGAAAATTGAGCAACATTGGACTGTTAAAGAAACGACTAGAGAAAGCGCTCGAAAACAACAATGTGTAATGATCAAGAAACGCTGATTAAAAACATTGTCGGATAGGCCGAACCGGATCACTACCTCGAGTGATCCGGTTTTGGGTATTCGACACTGCTTTAATCAGCGTATCTTGATCATTGGAAACAATCCAACAACTCAAAGACTGCTGACATATTGACCATGTAAAGATCAAGACTTACATTAATAAAATATTATTTACAACAGCAGTTTTCAATAAAAGTGAGAGAACTTCAACCATACAATCTAGATGGGACTGCTATCACAAGACACTTAAATCAGTAAGTAGAATCACACATATACCACATAAAGTGAAAACAAAATTAATTCAGCAAAAACACTATCTTACAATCAATCACGTGAACTAAAAACGACCTTGGGCACTAAAAACGACCACAGGATACTGCTTACTTGGAGAACATGCGAGGAGACTAGGTCTAGAAGCTTATGACTTTTGTAGAGGCTGAATGGACGAGGAGCAGGAAGAGACAATAGTCCTTCTCCTATCCTCATGGCCGAGACACAAAAAACATAACTATTTGGGTAAATTCTTAATGGACTGCCTCGCTGGTTTCGAAAACTGTAAGGTGCGAAATTTATCACGCTACATAAAAGTAATAATGAAGTAAGATCCTGTCGTATCACAACGGACCGTCGCCGGTCTAAGTGTGCTGTAGCAAACACTCAACCTTATTTAACTTATGATTTGCTTGGATTTACACATAATAATTGGCAGTCTAAATAGTAAAAATGATCTAACTGATAAACCGATTGTCGAATCTATGAAGAAGCTCCTAAGGTTCACCCAAACATCGAACTGATCTGCCTCATAACCTCTCTTCCTATAATCTATGTTTCGAGTGTGGTTTAGGAACGTTCTATAAAAACTCAATTTTAATCAAAACAATCCGAACACAATCAAATTTATCCGATATATAAGAAACAAATCTGCTTACCTTCTTCGAATTCTTATCAAAATCCATTGAATCCAATTTGTCTATATTCGTGATTGGTACAATCGTCACAGATACATCTTTTATTAAATCTCTGCAAATAATGAAATTACGAATTAGATAAGTACGAATTAGTGTGATTAGTCATCACTGTACTCACTTATTTAAGTCATCTATAGTCGTCGACTTCGACGAGGACGATGATGAGGATTCAGCTTTACGTTTTTTCGCTATACTTGCACTTCCTGAACTCGAACTATTACCACCACTGGTAATACTATTTGTACTACTATTACCTTTACTACTACTACTACTAGTAGTAGTAGTTGTAGTAGTATTGTTATCGTTTGTAACATTATTATTATTATTGCTAGTGGTACTATTTGTGTTTGTATAATTTTGAGCGGAATCTTGTACTTGACTCCCGCTTGATACATTATCATTTTGTGTCGACGATGCCATCGTCGTCGACGATAGTGCAATCGTTTTATTCGATATTGAATCTTTGTGTGACGAAGATAACGACGATGATGATAGTACACTACCTTGCTGTGTACTAGATGAGATTTTATTCGAGGACGATGATGTGTTCATGGTTACACCATCATCTTTGTTAAGATTACTTGAACTATTACTACTGCTACTTTTTGACGATTTTGAATCTCGTTTGTCGCGCGTCGACGATGAACTATTCGAGAGATTGGCGGTTGATGTTGACGATAAATCATTTTTATCACTTTTTGAACTTGATTTACTACTACTAACACTTTTACTATGCTTATCTTTATCTTTTGTGCTACTCGAACTACTTTTACTACTACTACTTCCACCGCCACCACCTCCACCGCTTGTTGACATTTGATTTGTTGAATTGCCGCCTATTGAGGCCGATGACGATCCTGATGTGATATTATTTATAACGGAATTTGATGAATTTTTCGATGCACTACTCGATTTACGTTGTTTTGATGATGACGACGAGGATGATGAGGTCGATGCGGGCGGTAATGCCGGCATTATCGACACTGATGATGATGTACTTGATTGAGTTATTTTTATTGTATTCGATGAGGATGATGATGATCCACTAGGTATTGTAGTTATATTTTGATTTGTATTTGTGTCTTTTTCCGGTGACGATGGCGAATCACTTGATCCGGTTTCGTGAGTTATTGGTTTGTATGGTGGTATGGTTTTTACATTACCTCCTTTTTTCTGTTGTATAAAAAAAAATGGAAAAACGTTAGTACAGAAAACTTAACCACAATACAAATTTTATTAGAGACCTTTCTCACCAATTTACTGTAATGGTGTTGGCAGTATCCACAGTATTTTACGTTATCTAAATAATTTCCAGCTTCTTCACATAAAAGTCCCAATGCTTGGGCACAAGTCACATGAAATTGTTGTTTACATCCTGATTTATTGCATTGCATACATGCCCCCGCTGTTGCACGAGATGGTTTACTATTTTCGGTACAAATATAACAAGCTATGCAACAGGGATGGATAAAAGAATTTAGTGAGCTTCATAATCAATTTATTGTATTATACATTTTTATTTATCGTTTATTATTTTATTGTTTAACACTTTAAATCGTTCTGTCTGTATCTATTTTATGGGGCTCAAAGCTCTCCCACCAAGATTTACCTAGAGCCATCTGCACATTGCACAGTGCCATTACACATTGCATGCTACTTCTTTTGGGATTCAAACCTGTTTTCTGACCACTTGTCAATACCTAGTGGCAGGATTGCACGTTGAGTGCTAACTTATTATGAGTTATGAGATAATTCCAGTCCCAGGAAGTAGTTATCTGATTGGAAGATTGAACGCAGTTCAAATAAGATTCTTATTGGGAACAAAAATTAAGATAAGTTAACTTAGAAGCGTACTCTTGTGCAATGAGACTTCTGATCGTCGTCTTGAATGGAAATTCAAATTTTCTGTTTTACATTGCTTGAATTTCAGATAAAATCGAATAATATTAAAGTGTTATACACGATCAAATGTATTTCGATAAATAGTCTTACTACCTGTGAACTGTAAACTTAAGTCACATACTTACTTTTAGCATATCTCTCTGGTGGTATTAACTGTAATATAATTGGTTCCATTGTCGTAACATTACCAAATCTAACTTCTGGTATATATAAAGCGCACACAACATGTGCCCAACCCTGATTATCCGTCTTTTTGAGGGCTCCATCGCGCGATGGGCATAATTCACAACGTACACGTGCCGAACGTTCTTGGCTTTCACATTTTCGACAATACCAAGGGCCCGTGGGCACAGTCACAATACCATAACATGCTTGGTGAACGGCTACAGTACAATTTTGTCCATCACAATATACTAGGGGATTCTCAGTCCAACCATGTTCATCTGAACAAACACAACAGCCACCTACCATCTCTTTCATGCTGGCGTTTTTCAACACCTTAAACTTTTTTTTTGTTGTAGTCGGTTGGTGAAAATAAAATTAAAAAAAAATAATAATAAAATAATAAAAAAAACAATTAAAAGTTCTTAATAATATGTAAATGTTTGTGGAAATTTATGAAGTAGATTTTCCAAATATTTATATGGAAAACACAACACGATCAAGTCATTGTAAGAGAAGCACACACAGAGCACAGGCACAGCACAAGCACACACACAACACTCTTCTCGTCGAATTTGATATCCCAAATATTTATTTATTTCACTAAAACTATATAAATTACAGTGGATTGTTTTGTATTATATTCAATTAAACAATATATTTACGTTAATTCACAAAAAATTATCGACGAAAATAAATCAAAATAATTCGAAATTTTATTTAATTTAGGTGCCATCATTATTTTTTTTATTATTTAGTTATCTCTGTCTCTTTTTTTCGCGCTTAATTTTACCTTTCTCATTTTGATTTTGTTTTCTTCTTTTTATTATGCCGTTTCACAAACACAAAATATTTCATCTTCAGATTTTTTTTTTGTATTTTCCAAAATAACAAAACAATTGAAAAAAAAGTTGAATTTATTACAATAAAAACATGTATCTATTTTTAATTAATGCACTTCGAAATATACAATATTACATTGTATTTATATATGTATATATATATATATATATATAACACGCACTTGATATTTATGTTTGCGGGAGTAAATTTTTTGTTGGGAAAAACGCAAATGAGAAAAACAAAAATACAACGCGCGTCTGACGTTTTTATTTATTGTTGTTGTTGTAGTTGTATAAAAAAAAAGAAAATCACTTTTCACTACTCTCTTGTTTATTAATGCACATAAATAAAAACCGAATTATTCGATTTATTTTCCAATTTACACGTTATATAACTTATAGTTTGTTGTTTACATACACGATGTACATATATAGTTGCGTTTTATATTTTGTTTTTTTTTATCAAGTTTTGACATGAACTCGGAGTTTGATTGCACAAAATACTACACACAACACAACATACACACGACAAGGCATTTATATTTTGTTGTGTGGTGTTTTTTTATTTTTTTTTTATTAGTAGGCCATTTTGTTTTTTTCGATGTGTGTATTATTTTTTTGATAGTGGTGTTGTTGTGCAACATAAAACATGGGGGAATAAAATGTGATTATGGCAAGTAGATGTACCCGATTTAAAAAGATGCTATAAAATTGTTCCGGCTTATTTGGTATAAAATCACTTTAATTATTATCGCTTTACGATATTATGATTTAATTTTTCATCAGTTTCGTTAACAAATATGTAACTTTTATGATATCATTCAGAAAATCAATTTTATCAAAAAACTAATTGTCAATCTGCTATAATATCAATTGCGATAGTAAAGAATGGCGGTTACGATCTTTATATATTGATAGATCAAAACTTTTACATTTTTTTAATGGATTTTACAGGCCCGCACCGTGTCATCAATCGCAGAAGTTCTCAATAGCCTGTTCTCAACTCTAACTAACTGCGTTACTATCATTTTACTCAGATGGACGTATTTGTTTGGTATTCTTAAATCAAGCGCATACCATAGCCTCTCTCGATAGATCGAGTCATAGCTTGTCAGGAATACCTGGAGTACGGCGCGAGATGTTTCTTAGCACTTGGAAAGAATCATCCGTAGTGAAAAAACTTGATCAGTGACTGACCGATTTAGATGGAATCCTCCATGGTAGTCATCGACAATTTCCTCTGACAGCATCTTCAGGCATAACTTCATTTCGCCATACCAATCGAATAAGGTCGAAAAGACAGTTAATTTTAATCCGCTATGATCTCCTCTACAATCCCTCAATACATTATTTGTACCCACGTGTTATAGTTTTTTACTTATGAGGCGAAGAATGAAAACACGACACACAAATATTAAAATGTACTTCCCTAAATATTTATTTAAAACTATATTTTTTTATAAAAACCGTATTTTCTAAACAAAAAAAAACAATTAGAATGTTTTTAAAATTAATTTAAATTCAGTGTCATAATAAAACAACTATAAAAATTTATAAAAGATGCTCAAAATGTCCTCCTTGTTGCTGAATGCAGGCTAATGTTCGATTAAGTATACCTTTCGTAATTTCAATTCTTGGTAATTCTTCCTTAATCTGTTGAGCCGCTGTGTGTATTCTTTGAATTAGTTCTTCTTTTGTTTCTATCTCTTTGGTATATACAAGTGCCTTCATCATTCCCCATACATAAAAATCTAACACAGTTAGATCGGGCGATCTTGCAGGCCATTCAATTGGACCATTCCTTCCAATCCAATTATTTGGATAATTTTCGTTTAAAAAATTTCTAACAATTATACCGCAGTGACTAGGTGCATTATGTTGATATGTATGCAAGAATCGGCTTGCAAGTGGAACATCATCAAGGAGCAGTGGTAAATCGTTTTCTAAAAATTGTAAATAGCGTTCGCTATTTAATGTAGATGGTAATATGAATGGTCCAATTAAATTATCGCCAATTACACCAGCCCATACGTTTACACTGAAGCGATGCTGAAAGGATGTTTGTTTTTTCGAATGTGGATTTTCAGAAGCCCACGTGTGTAGATTGTGAAAGTTTGTTATACCGTCTCTTGTAAATTGGTATTCATCCGTCCAAAGAATACGTTTCACAAACCTATCATCGTCAAAATTCTTTTCAATTAACCAATTACAAAATTCCAATCTTTTACTAAAGTCTATCGGTAAAAGTTCTTGAACGGGTGTTGAATGATACGGATGAAGTTTCTCCTTCTGCAATACTTCATGAATTCTGTGGCGAGAGACGTTCAATTGTAAGGAGAGCCTCCGTATAATGACAGTTGGATTTGCTGTTGCATTTCTTATGATTTCTTCATCGACATCCAAATGATTGGATGAGACTGCATGGGGCTCGGCCCGCATATTTGATGTTGATATTAAGTTTGGCAGTTTTCTATGAGTATTTATAAATACTCTCGCGTCCGGAACGCGACGCTTTGGGAATCTTCGCTGATATTCATTGCGAGCTCTTGCTGCATTACCATCGCAGAATCCATAAATAAAATGGATATCCGTGTACTCCTCGCCCGAGAACTGTGCCATTGTGATATTTAATTTATTATGATTTATTTGTTTTTTATTAAATCAATTTTATTTTCTCATTTGAATCAACGACACAACACTAGATTGTTTACACTAGACTGTATATGTATATATATAAATAAAACACGCATTTGATATTTATGTTTGCGGGAGTAAATTTTTTGTTGGGAAATTTATTTATTGTTGTTGTTGTATAAAAAAAAAAGAAAATCACTTTTCACTACTCTCTTGTTTATTAATAATATAACGGTTTATTATAAAAACCGAATTATTCGATTTATTTTCCAATTTACACGTTATATAACTTATAGTTTGTTGTTTACATACACGATGTACATATATAGTTGCGTTTTATATTTTTTTTTTTTTATCAAGTTTTGACATGAACTCGGAGTTTGATTGCACAAAATACTACACACAACACAACATACACACGACAAGGCATTTATATTTTGTTGTGTGGTGTTTTTTTATTTTTTTTTATTAGGAGGCCATTTTGTTTTTTTCGATGTGTCCCTCTAAATAAATTTGAGAAGTCTCACCTAAGGGAAACCAAAACGTAATGTAATCGAAATGTTATTTCCAATGCTATATAAATACTGCACTCATACTTCTACAATTTTTATTTTTACACATATTTACATCGTAATTTATATTTTGAGTAGCCATTTTTTTTTTTGAAATTAAAATATGAAATGTTCCTTTCGTATTATATTTTCCTGTGCTTTTATTAATACAATTTTTAAAATGTTTATTTTTAAATAAGATAAATGTGAAAATTCCAGTGAAAACGATTGTGGGTTGAATATTACAGATACGAGTTCATCTGACAAGTTAGATGATTTTAAAAATTTAAATATTGCTAATTATATAAATATATATTATATAAATATAAATCAATAAAATATAATTATAAATAAAATTTGTGATTTTTATTTCAAAATAGGATGTTTCTTCCTGAAGTTCAAATTCTTTAGCCGAATACATACAGTACGTAAAATATTCTCTTGTAAACGTTACGCTTTCACTTTGTCTCTATAAAAAAATTAAAATAAAAATGACTCGATTTTGTTTCGAAAACATTACTTTTTTGATGAAAAAGCGAACTACTACTACATTCACACTTTTAAATTAGTTCGCTTTCATTTTAATTTTCATACGCCAGGTGAAACTAAAACATAACGTTTTTGCTTCGTCAAGGTGTTACGTTTGCGAACTCCTTCTTATATAAACGTCTTCGCTTGCGTTACATTTACGTTTCGCAAAGTTTAGAGGACGTGTATTATTTTTTTGATAGTGGTGTTGTTGTGCAACATAAAACATGGGGGAATAAAATGTGATTATAGCAACTAGGTGTACCCGATTTTAAAAGGTGCTATAAAATTGTTCCGGCTTATTTGGTATAAAATCACTTTAATTTTTATCGCTTTACGATATTATGATTTAATTTTTCATCAGTTTCTTTAACAAATATGTAACTTTTATGATATCATTCAGAAAATCAATTTTATCAAAAAACTAATTGTCAATCTGCTATAATATCAATTGCGATAGTAAAGGATGGCGGTTACGATCTTTATATATTGATAGATCAAAACTTTTACATTTTTTTTGATGGCTTTTATAGGCCATTATTGACCCGCACCGTGTCATCAATCGCAGAAGTATTCAATAGCCTGTTCTCAACTCTAACACAGCATTGGGACTGCGTTACTATCATTTTGCTCAGATGGACGTATTTGTTTGGTATTCCTAAATCAAGCGCATACCATAGCCTCTCTCGATTGATCGAGTCATAGCCTGTCAGGAATACCTGGTGTACGGCGCGAGATGTTTCGTAGCACTTGGAAAGAATCATCCGTAGTGAAAAAACTTGATCAGTGACTGACCGATTTAGATGGAATCCTCCATGGTAGTCATCGACAATTTCCTCTGACAGAATCTTCAAGCATAACTTCATTTCGCCATACCAATCGAATAAGGTCGAAAAGATAGTTCCACAAAGTTAGCCCTCCGATTATCAATAGCTCTGAACTAATACAATCAACTCCTGGTGAACGATTTTTCTTTAATCTCTGTATGGCCATGGTGGATTCCTCATAGGATGGATCCTCAATCGATATCTCTGCGGTCTGTATTTGAGGGTATTCAAATACAACTTATGACACATGTGGAACATTAAGTAGGTCAGTAAAATGTTCACGCCATGTATCGAGTACGGAATCGACGTTGACACAGAAGTTTCCAGCCTGGTCCCGAATGGCAGTTGACCGAGATCTTAAGGTATAGTGCAACTCGGTGATTCCTTTAAAGAAATCACGAGAATTTCGCTCATTGCTGAGCTGTTGAAGACCTTAGCCTTCCACCATTCGCTCTTCTTCTGTCTACAAATGTGTTTGGCTGTTCTTCTAGTAATAACTGCTTTATTTCTTCTTGCAATTGTAAACCGAGTCTGGGTTTCATTGTGGGCTATATTTCGTTGCTCAACAGCAAGACGACAATCCTCATCAAACCAATTATCCAGGTTTTCAATACTTCACAGGCACTGTTCACTTGTTCAGATTTTTAATTATATCGCAAAATGCTATTGCGAAGCTTACACATTCGATTATCGGTTGACTGAAACTCCAGCACAGCCTTTTCTATCTGTGGCTCAAAGAGAAATCCAACTCCAAGATTTCCGAGGTCATCTCCTCTGTGTAGCAACGTATAGCCTTGCGATATATGGTCTCTACTTTTAGGTTATCGAGTTTCTTGGAGCGCTACGAGTTCCAGCCGATACTCTTTCATCCATGTGATAAGGCCGTCAAAAGCACCAGGTTTTCTGTGCCTTCTGCGTGCCGATCCTTAATCTCGTTTCCGGGTACTTAAGTTGAAGGTCATTGTTATTTTGGTGGTATCCGATTTATTTTTGTTTGTTGACATTTTTAACATTTATTTATAGTTTTTTACGGATGTGGGTCGTCAAGCCAGACATCCAACCAGAATTTGGTTTTCTTAATGATTTTTTCTTAATATTATGCTTTTTATCATTAAGTTGACATAAATTAACACTAATGAGAATTATTTTTAAATCAAGATGGTCCTTCCTCCTCCTGCCAGTCATTTAGACTCAATCGGCCTATGATGATATCCCTTCTCAGACATGACATCCCTTCTCCCAAAGCAGTGCAGTCTATAGGAAGAGTATGAAAAACATTGGCTTAGCAGTTTTTTCTTCTATTCCTCCATACTGAATGCTCAGAAAGATCCGCAAAGTGTTGTATCATAACTCAAGGAGAACTGGGAGTTTTGCTGTTCTATTGATTAAAAGAAGATTTTGAATAGTCGACAAGAGATGAGGTTGCTACATCTCTTGTGGTGGAGATCTTATTCTAAAAAGTTTGGTGAACCCGAAAAGGTTAAGGATTATTATAATCAAAAAGACGTTTATTTTCTCTAAATTTCATAATAATTTGCTTGTATGCTATCTGTTGATCTTTTCCGTTGTACGACGTTTCTCGCAAAAGTTCCGACCTAACCAAGATATTCCTACTTAGTCTACTTGTAAGTAGATATATTCTCTCATAGTGATGCTCCTATCCGTTGGGCTCGTTCAAATATTACTTAGCTTCTTAATATTCAAAATAGTTGTTTAAGAAGATCAAAAGTACCGCAGCACCCAACGCTTTCTCATCCCTAAAGATTTAGGTTGATTCAATATGTGGCAAATACGTTCTTTCGTCATATTCATAGCCTCTTCTATCTCTCTCTCTATCTGTTTATTTCAAATATAATGTTGCACCATTTGGTGAGCTAGAGAGATTTTATCATCTTTGGACGTGCTGAACGTTTATCGTCACTCAAACTGTAAATAATGTTGCCGAGTCTTTCACACAACATGCAATTCATCTTTGATCTGCGTAGCGTATTGCAAAATTAAATATTAATGAGAGATCTATACTCAATTCTTCCCGTTTCCACAATGGTGAATGCCATTGCGACTCACGAAATCGTCAAACAACAACGACTGAAATATCGGATAGTACCTGCGTTTTGAGGTACATACTGACAATTGTCTGTTTCTATCTTTCCAATCTGATTTGGGGCTTAAGGCTCTTTCACAGAACGCTTATATACGTCCGTCTTTACGGCATTACATAGTCAAATCGAGGACGTACGGCTATAGGTCCGATTTAAGAAGAACCATCTGAACATTGCATAGCTCCATGCCAGCCTGACAACTTTCGCAAGGCTCCAGCGAATATAAAATCTCTTTCCATTCATTCATATCAATTTATTAAATTACATCAATATATCCATGTTATTGATCAATAATTTTTTATTGACGAAACAATTACGCCATCTATAAATTAGCATCAAAACGTACAGTTTCACAGTGTTTTGGTGAAAAATCATAAACGTCATCTGTCAGTTCACTGTCAAGTCGCCATCAAATCAGTTGTCAAAAGAAGAATAAAAAATTTTAAATTATTAAAATTTAATTAAGAAAAAAATTATTTATTTATTTATTGTAGTTAAGTTCAAAAAGTGATATTTTAAGAAATTATTGTACGTAATATAATTTTAAGCCGATTTATAAACAATGTCTGGATTATTTGGTGAAAGTTTCATTGTGCTGCCACCATATTCAGAAAATGGTGCAGTCATCTATGGCCGCAATGCATGTCGCACCAATGAGGGCGAGGCTGCCCAAGAAATATTATACATACCAGGAAATGATAATACGGATAATATTAAAGTGAGTTAGGATTAAACAGAATTATATAAGAAATATGTTTGATCGATATTTTTTTGTTCGCAGTGCAATTCAATCGAAATTGAAGGAATGCCCACATTCTCCACTATCTTGAATAAACCAGCTGGTATCTGGGGTGCAGATAGTGGAGCTAATGATAAAGGTGTTTGCATAGGTATTACGTTTACCGAAAATGAACCAGAAGCAGATTATTTAATGGCAACTGATTTGACGAGGTTAGTGTGTTTCGTGTGTGACGCCTTGATGAATCATAAATGTTACGCTTCCTTATTACAGATTAGGACTAGAACGAAGCTCAACAGCTGAGGAAGCGGTGGATATCATAACAAAATTATACTCAAAACACGGTCCCAATGGTGAAAGTAAGGATTCAACAAAATATTGTTTTGTTATCGCTGATAAATCTGAGGCATGGCTATTGAATATTGTTGGTAATTTATGGGCTGCGGAAAATATAAAAACAGGTTCAAAATCAATTCCGATTGGATTATCGGTTAGTACGCAAATCGATAAATCGTCGGAAGGTTTATCGAAAAAAGCCGAAGCTCTTGGTCTCTGGGCCGGTAATGGCCAGTTCAATTTCAGCGGAATATTTTCACTTAATCCGATTACTAAATTAAACTGGCCCGAAAGTGCTCTTGAACCCATACACATTGGTGAAGGGAAATTTAATGTAACGAATATGTTTAGTGTATTACGTAATACGACTAAAAAATCAGAAGCCAATCGTATGTCTAGCCATGTCTCGGTACTATCAGCGAACGGAGTCTCATGTCACTGGTTTACTGGTACCCCACATCCAAATGAATCTGTATTCAAACCGTTTATTTTTACGCCAAATGTTCGAATCTCGAATTTAACCAAAATTCTAAGCGACTCGGATAATAAGACTCAGTTGCTAAAACACCATGAGAAAAGAAATTGGAAATTAATTGGTGAGCTTTTAAATTCGCTCGAGACTTCGTGTGTCGAGGAAGTTGATAATTTTTTGCTCGAACACAATGAACCGACTTCAGAGCTCGACGAGTTGATGAAGGATTGCGTTGAGGCTGAAATTAAGTTTTATCGTTAATTTCCGTGGATCTTTTCTCGAATTTACTTAACGTATGCTATCTACTCACTTTTCTATTATTTTATTGATTGCAATTAAAATGTATCGCGAACGAATTATCATGACATGACTTACAGTTGCATTCCAAATTATTGTTATGTTCAAAAATAATACACAGTGACATCTAACGACTAAATCAAAAAGCTCAATTTTTTGTTTAATGCACTCTGATAATATATATAGCTCTCTCTTTTTATTAATTAATTGGACATATTAGAATGAGGTTATTTTTCTAAATTATTTAAACAGCAACCAAAATATCCTTAATAAAATTTGATAATTGAGGCTGACGGACTTGCGCGAGACGATAAATAGAAAAGGCTGTGAGAAATTTTGGTTATACGTGTTTTATTTAATTATCTCTCTTTTAATTTCTTATTAACACTCCTCATTCAAGATTAAAAATTATATTTAAGCACATTTACACAATTAATATTAGACATTAATAATTTTAGATAAGGACACAGACAAGTATTTTGCACCGAGTGTAGTGATTTTGAAATCTTTAGGTTATTTAATTTTTTTAATCATTTAGCTTGACAAATTGGTATGAACGCGCGCCGCTACTTAATTAATAAACTAATCTATCCCGACCCGATTAACAATTCGTGAATGTCTAGTCAACGCGATTTACTAAAATTCGAGAAAAACTACGTAGTTTAAAAAATTCCTTTTATGTTCGATTTTTATTTACGATGTGATATCCGACGCGAGCCGAACAAATGACAGAGATTTAAATGTCTTTAATGTCAAGCGCATTTATAAAAAAAATTAAGTAATTTAATATATTCCTTTATATACATTTATTTTATATACAATTATCGTATTTATATACTTATAATAAAATATTATTGATTAAATTAAATTATTAAAAATAGCAAAAAAAAAACAAACAATAATTAATTATATATTATTTATTGTGCTTTCGTATTATATACAGTCAAAAACAACAAATATTTAAAAAGGTTAGCTTTTGCAAAATTAATAAAAAAAATTAATGATTTAAATAAAATGATATACAATTATATACTTTACATATATTATTATGAAACTCATGTTATTCCAATTTATTTATTGTATTTCTAATATATAAAATTTAAATAATAAAAAAATGAGTAAAAAAACAAAATATAGCGAATACCTATCATATCAATTGTTTTAATTCAATGAGAAAAAAATTGGGGGAATAATTTACCCTTGAGTGGTGCGTGGCCGGGCAACACACATTTTACTGGTTTTATAGGCTCGTATCGTATTTATTGGTGTACTAGAAGGTTCAGATTTACAAAATTAAATTTATCAATTATTTGATTCCCGCGAAATGCACTCAAGCATCTAAAGATTGCGACAATGCCCAATAATTGCTCCCATCGTCGTTCGCACACGCCTATAAAATAACGATTCGAAACATGAATTACACAATATATTATCAGTCAATTTTAACAAAAAACAACTGACGTGAGATAATATACGCACGCGACATTACGAAAATTATAATATAATTGTCTTATGTCTGCGAGAAAGAAAGCAAAACGAAAAATCAAAGACGATTAATTTTCCTCCTCAACATATAGATATTCAACTGTAATAAGTCTGAAATAGGATTTTGAGAATGTTATTTGACTGATCTAAGCTACTTTGTATATTATATCATACATATAGCTATATGTAAGTCGGTATATGAGTTTTCAACTCATTCAGACATGGTTGCCACAAAATTAGTGCCTAAACAAAAATTGCAACGCCAATCAAGCAAAATTCCCTATTTGGCACTCTCGATATATTTCAACAAATTACGTTTCAATTTATTTGTACATAGTACAGATGAAATACGTCTTAATAACTGAAGAGACGTAAGAAATTAGATGTAATTATCCATCCATCCTTTCTATTGTGTGTGTGTGGATACATATCTATTGGGTATACACTAAAGTGATTTGTTTTTCGTTTACAATACGCCAAGAATTAACCTCCTCTCGTCTAGACAACGTTTTTTCTCATTACACCACGCATCCTTCTTAATTTATGATCTCATTCCAGAGTTTTTCCTTTTTTATTAAAAGTAAATAAAAATAGAAAATCCGTTTTCACAATTCATCTTGTGTTTCATCTTCGTTTTGTTTATTACAAAAAAAAATTTAGATTTCCATTGAAGCGAATTAAAATTCGAAATATTTTCGATTTTACCCATTTGTATTCACAAATGTTTGTCAATCAAACAAATATTTATGTGTTTTGAGTTATATGGGCTTGGTACTTGCACATAAGATGATGGATGATTATATAGAGCGATGATCTGTTGATTTTTCTACTTATACTTGAAATTGTTTTATCTGAAAGGGAAAGTTGGGATTTTATTATTGTTTTACGGTTTTTTGATGTTTTTCCGAATTTTCTCCCACGTGCTCTATAGTATAGTAGATTATGTGAAGGCGGCCGGTACAAGAGAAATATAGTGATGTGTGGTGATAGGGGAAACACTTTCATTCATAATAATTGGAGATTTATGAAGAAGTTCTCCTTTTGAGTGGTTTTTCCAAACTATACGCATGACTATATTTCCCCATACCATGTTGAACGGAATTGATTTATTTATTTTCGAACAGAATGTTGAATGGCCCCGAGATTCAACAAATGTATAGATGATAGTGATTTTTAAGATTCGTTGCCACTAATCAGTTCAAATAAATAGTGGCGGGCAGAATGTGAGTGTATTTTTAAACGTGATAAATTACCGGATTATCGTCAGAAGTCGCCATTGCGGATTATTCTTGCTAAATATGTGAATAAACCATTTTATTCTTAAACGATCATCATTTAACAATTAATTCAGATCCGGCACGGACCAAAGGAATCTTACTGTCTAATTAAAACAAAGCATTGTGATGGTCCTAGCGGGTGATGACACAATGTGATTTCTGCAATATGAAGCGCGGTTAAACATGATTTCTTAAAGTAGCCAAATGTCTTGGCATCTAATTAGTGACGCGCATGAATGGATTAACGAGATTTCCACTGTCCGTATCTACTATCTAGTGAAACCACAGCCTAGGGAAAGGGCTCGGAAAAATTGGCGGGGAAAGAAGACCCTTTTGAGCTTGACTCTAGGCACTGTGAGGAGACATAAAAGACATCATAAGTGGGGGATTTATTTTACTAGATCAAAAATGAAATACCACTACTCTTATTGTTTTCTTACTTACTTGATCATGAAACTATGTTTCAGGTCGACTACAATGATAAGGGTCGGACAACACAAGTCAAGGCTGCTAATGCGTAGGAACACTTAGTCAGAACCAAATTAAACGACCTCACCCTTTTCTAACTTAAGCTGTTACGGTTTGGGTACTGGTTCAGGCTTCATACGGAACATTTTTAAAAGAAGATTTGAGAAAACTATTCTTTGAGTTCTTACTCCTTTGGCCGCTGAGAATTCATCTCTTACTATGTTCTTACTTTCTTAGAGGCTTTGTGAAGTTAATTTGCCAAAAGGCTTCTAATATTAGCGTCCGTTTACCTGGTACGAGTATATTAGTTTTTAATTATAAACTCGTAGAAGAGAGAATTATGTTATTTGAAACTATCGAAATATTCTAAAAAATTTTAAAGTGAAGGTATTAAGGAACTAAGGACTAATACTTTGCTAAACGGATGTTTTTCCAAGAGGACCATACATGGTCAATAGTAAGACTGCTGCAGAGTGGACGATTCTGTGTGGATGTTAGAAAAATAATGTTTCAAACTTCCGACGAATGAAACCCTAAGCCGCTAAAGCGCAGGAACAACGATAAGATCCAGATGGCAACGATAGGTTCCAGTTATAAGCTGAAAATAGGATGATGAAAAACCAGGTTCGAAGGTAGTAAAATTATGAGACAGACTTTAATACTTATATTCGTCATATTCGTCAATCATAAGTATTGGATGAACTATACATCATGGTCAAAATTCATAGTTTTTAAGGACTATTTCATGAAATGGCCAGAAGTTTATGCACCACTAAATCAAGAAGCAGACACAGTGTAACCAGAAATTTGATAAAGAAATAGATCTTCATGGAGTGCCACTCGAGCAAACTGACGAAGTAGTAGGCTCAGATCAAAGGACCTGAAACGAAAGATGTTCGCTGTTTGGATGGCGTATCGTAATATAAAACCCAATAGTATGGAGGAAGTTTGAATTCAAGTATCTTGGATCCCTCAATACTCACGATAATAGTGTGGGAGAGAATATCAAGGGTCACCTTGCCACTGGCAATCAGGCTTTATTATATCCTCTATGTCCACTTCTGAAATCAAATTATCTTGCGGATAAGCAGACATTGTACAGAGTGTTAATCAGACCCGTTGTCATGTATGTATGTGAGATCATAGGACCTTAACGTATGAGTACGGAATATGGCTTCTAACATTCGACAGAAGAATTATGTGTTTGATATATGGCCCAAAAAGAGACGTTGATGGAACATACAAGGTCAGGAATTTAATGCGAATTCCTGATATCGTGCATGAAATTTAAGAAAGAGTACGCTGTCTCGGTCACATTCTGCGTGCTGATCTGAACCGAATGATACAGCGATTTTTAAGGGAAGAGACGACTTTCGGTAGGCGAAGAGATCGCTGTTGGTGACGACAGCTTCACGGCGTAGACAGCAATCTAGAATATTCTAATTGCTTACAACAGTAAGACGAGCGGACTCGTGATCGAAACCAATGGAATCAGATTGTTAACACGGTAGGTGCCCAAAAAAATGGGGGGAAATACTTGTCGACTTAAAGATACCAGGAAGCAATACGTGAAATACTGAAGTCCAAACTGAATGAAATGCACAACCACGGTTCGCGGTCACATCAGAATTTCCGGTGATAAAGGCATGATACCAATATCAAGAAAAGCATGACTGCTGCGGCTCTACAACCCATTATTTGTCGAACCATTGACGACCGTCTAATGGTGGTTGAATTAACCCATTTATATATAATCGAATATAGTTTGTGTATATCCTGTGCCAAAAAATATGTTTTGTTTATCTTTGAATTATTTACATTTCCGGTTCAAATTTCGTTAGAAACAACCAACCTACAGATAGAAATCTCGAAAAAAACTTCTTAATGGAATAGAGATAATGAAAATTCAATAACGTAAAAGTAAATATATGCGAAGGATACAGACACAAAGCGAATTTTCCTTATCTATTCTGTATATAGATAGTCGAATTGTTCAATATTTTCGGTTAATCAATAGCTGTGCGGGAAATAATGATGATATAAAGATGAAAATTAAATTTGCAGGCACTCAACATCTATAGTTCTAATCACATTTCCTTAAGTGGTTAAGATATACAAGGGCGGTATGATAAGTAAACGAGATACTTATCGACGAAGTCTATTATTATGATTTACAGGACCTTATATGGTCGATAAGTCACTCAGAATAACTGATCGGTGATTTTGACAAAACTCGATTTTATTATTCAATTGAGTTACGATGGCGATACAACGAGTATAGCTTTTTTCCAACTTTTCGATACCACTTTTATAGTACGATTTCTCTTTCTCGACAAAACAGGCCTCAGTTTCAGCGATTACTTCATCATTGGACTTAAATTTCTTTCCAGCAAGCATTCTCTTGAGATCTGAAAACAGTACAATTTACAAGTCCACAGTAATAATCGCTGTTGATGGTGGTTCATTTTTGGAGATATTCAAAGAATATAATTCCGTTCACGTCCCAAAATACAGACGCCATCACCTTACAGGCCGACTGTTGCGTCTTTGTTCGCTTTGGATTCGGTTTGTCGACTGCTGTCCACTCAGCTGACTGTTTTTTGGATTCTGGTGTGTCTTTATGAAGCCGTGTTTCATCCATTGTCACATACCGACAGTAGAATTCCATTTTATTGCGATTTAACAGCGCCAAACACACCTCTGAAGCATCGATTCGTTGTTGCTATTGGGCGATTTTGAGCTCACGCGGCATCCACTTTGCACAGAGCTTTCGCATACCTAAATGTTCGTGTAAAATGGTAAAAACACTATCATTTAATATCTTTACAATGTCAGCTATCTCGTGCACCTCGAATTTGCGATCGTTTAGAACCAATTTGGGGATTTTTTGATGTTTTCTGAATAACAGCCTCATTTGTGCTGGTACGACCACATTCAAATTTAGCAATCCACTTCTCTACTTTTTGTCGCGATGGAGCAGAGTTTGGATAATGTTTATCAAGCCATTGCTTGGTTTCCACTGTATTTTTTCCCATCAAAAAGCAATGCTGGTATTAAAACTCGAAATTAACTTTTTCCATTTTTTTTTTCAAAACCAAAAGTTGCTCCACACAGAATGCTATAACTCACGAATCAATTGTCAGATTGCTGTCAAATTTATACACGTATCGTTTGAAGATATGGAAAAAATTCTAGCAACGCCATCTATGTGTCATGCTACGGACTTATTGAATCACCCTGTATATCTTTAATTTAAGCGAAGTATTTTATATAAAGTACATAAATGAACGACCAAATCAATTTTCGTCTCATCAGCGCAATTTATAACAATTTTGTATCTAAAAATTAATATGAAGGGTGTATAAGATTTGATAGTTATCACTTAATCACTGCAAAGATTGATACAATATAATAAAAATGGGGCACTAAGAAATCTTCATAATTGTGTCATTTAGATATAAAAAGGGGATTAGGCTATGATGTGTGATTAGAATTATATATGTTTGTGTTTATGTTCCAAATCTTATCAGTTGGAAAAGTATCAGCCAAGTCATATGTCCAAGAATTTTCGCAATAAAATTTATTCAAGGGGAAACATCGCACTTTAGTTTTTATACGTCCATATATGCATGGTGTATACCACCCACATACGGGAAAATTACTTGTTAGATCACATATATGTATACGGTAGTTTCGACTAATCCATAATATATGATATTTTTGATCCCTTTTGACCTAATTTCGACTCGTTTCGAACTATTATCCTCATATTTTCTAATTTTCCTTATTTCATTTTCTTTGAGGTTATACATATTATATATTTTATATATACGGGCACCCCTTGTACATACATATCAAGCACAACTGCATCTATATATCGACTGTATATATTGTACATATGTATATCGTATCTACCACCCAGCTCAATTCTTATTTCTCGTTTGATGTTGTTATTATGCTCATATCATTACTATTATCATTATCGCATACACTACCCTTATACGAGTACATGCACAGATCGCAAACTACTGTCTAAGAATAACAATAATACATCTCGTGTAGATAAAGATAAAGTTTTTGCCACTTTTATTTATACGGTATGTATATACCAGTCGGTGTGCCATTCTCACTTTTAATTTGCTATATACTCGTATACATACTCGTATACGTGTATGAAGGGTGGAAATTCTTGTGGTTAATGTTTATAAAAAGTCGGTTGGTTGCAAAACACGTCGCTATTAAATGAATTATACATTCCGCAAACTGAATGTGTTCAGTGGTTTTTACACTATATTCCACGGAACATATCGGTTAGGTTCAGATGTGGTAAGCTTAAGGCATAACTCTGAGTAGACGCAGTGGTTAAACCTGTGAAGGTGTTGGAGCGGCAGGTACTAGATTCGAATCCTAACAGTGGCGGGATGTATTAAGGGAATTTGCATCAGCTGACACACTCAACGATGAAGTAGAAATACAACTAACCCTCTGATTGAATGAAGTAAGTACTCGTGGCTTGAACCATTACTGAGATAACATTATTTCACCATGATACATGCACAGTATCATATAGAATCTTCACCTCCAAGAATCTCTCCGTCCAAAATCGATATAAGCATCGATAGTAATCCTAGAGGGATTTCCCTCTTGGAATACCTATCCGCGTCTGACCTGATTATGTCGAATGTGGCAATTACCTACTTTTTTGACATCCCAAAGGCAAGAAGTAATTGGTATTACTCTCGCCTCACGCAGTCGGTAGTGGAAAAGTCTCAGCCTGGATGGCCTTAGATGACGTTACTCTCTATGGCCATCGCTACATCTCGTTCTCTCTAACCAGCGTTAAACCTGAAAATAGACAATTTAGGAACCTAAGAAACACTGATTGGAAACATTATAGATTCCATCTCAATCAGCCACTTCTATCTTCAGGAATAAAAATCAGAAAGTGTGGAGAATTAGCGCCAACGGGAATAGCAGTCCTCTAAGTAAGCCTAAAATAACTGGAACACTATTAGGCTTCTGAACAAAGTTCATGGCTTTACCCGGACAACGATTGAGACTTGTACAAATCTTCGCACAGACAGTAAAATGAAGATCTTTCTGTGAGGAAGTGAATAGTCTTACGGCAACCGCTAAACTCAAGAAAATTCTCTGTGGTAACATGAATGCCACTATCGGAATTCTAGATAAACCTGATAGAAGTTAAACGAGTACAAATCAGGAAGCTTTAGATGTACTTATAATGAAAACAAAAGATAAAATCCGATGGAGCATCGGTTCTTTCTCAATATTTAAAAAATCAGGTCCAGATAGGATATTTCCGGTTCTCCTACAGGAAAGACTGGAAATTATCCTAGAACACCTTTAACATGTCTTCAGAGCCAGTTTGACTCTAGGATACATTCCAATAATATGGAGAAAAGTCAGGGTAGTGATCATCTCGAAGGAAGGAAAGCCTTGATATGACCTGGCAAAAAGTTTTCGACCTACCAGCCTGTCCTCTTTTCTACTTAAATGTTTAGATCGATTAGTATGATAATGCACTATTAGAAAATTCCAAACATTTAAAACAACAATCATACCAGAAATACCAGGTCTACCCTGTTGAAACATCACTCCATGAAGTCGTTGGACAGATTGAAAAATTACTGGCCTTGGGAGCGTTTCTGTACATCGTAGGTGCTTTTGACAACGCTTCCTTCAGCGCAATGATCTCTGCAGCTGAAAGACATGGCATGCAGACGGTGACCACCCGAAAAGAATGTCGTCGGGTGGAGTTCCCCGCTTTTATGGTCAACTCACTCAGGGGTTATGTCGATGACATCGCCATTATACTGGTAGGTATACGGATGTACTATGAATCACATGCGATAAACGTAGTTGTAGTCTGGTGTAGTGCCAGTGTCTATCAGTCAACCCTAAGGAAACTGAGATGGTTCTTTTCACTAGACGCACGAATTTCTCACTAGAAAAATTGGGGCTTATAGGATCCTGCTCACTTAGAAAGTCAAGTATCTGGGGATCTAGTTAGTTCTGAAGATTCTTGGCAAAAACATAGATAAAATGCAATAAAATTTGTAACATTTACAGGGAATGCAAACCTTTATTTAGTAAATAATGGGGCCTGAAACCCAGACGTGTGTACTAACTATACGTTTCGATTAACAGACTCAAATCTGATCACCGAGACGTAGATCAATAAATCAGCAAAGATATCTTGGTCCCAGATATCTTGGACTCAAACAAATTTCGCAGGATTAAAAGTGTATGTCTGGGAAAGAATGTCACAATGGGCCAATCGAGCCTGAATGACGGGCAAAGGTACCTACTCGAGGCAATGTTCTTCACATATACCACGACTATGGGCCCTTAAAGCTGCTTTTGTTGGAGCGTTAGGTAACGTGTACGAATCCTAACAGGGACGAGATGAAAAAACGGATTATGCATCAGCTGATACAATCAATGATAAAGTATAAACATGACCATGTTCATTAACCCACTTGCAACCAAACTCACAACCAATGTCAACTCATAAATATACACTTTATAATCGAGATGTGCTGTTGACTGTATAGGTAGCATAGCTGGTGCACTTTAACCTTGGACTTTTTTAAATTTTGGGGCTCAAGGTTCTCATCACTCTTTCACGGTTTGCTTATTGACGTTCTTCTTTACGCTATTACAGCCAAATCGGTCCGATTTACGTAGAATTATGTGCACTTGGATCCATGCCAGCCGATGAATGCTACACACCAACAGGAGGTCATAGATGTGTTCATTCACACCATCGATTGTAATCAGATGGTGAAAAATCCTTTTTGAATCTTGCCCCTATCGGTATTCGAACCTGGTACCCCCACCTGACGCAACTTTATTCACTTCACTATTTTACATATACTCTTTCAATCAGTACCTGGACTTTATGTATAGATATCTGTATCTAAACGAACCCATCGATCCAAAATACCCAGGTAAGATTAATTAACATTTTGTCAAACAATCAAAGCCAATCAAGTGTATACCTGTATTCAAATAAGATGGAAAATCAATTTATTTTCCGAACACATACACACACACACACATACAAAAGATAAGGTATCGAGTCCTTTCAAAATAAAATTAATGAACTCATCAAAATTTTTACACAAAATGAATAGAAATAAATTCATCTTGGGTGTGGGTACTTTTGGCACGTCTTCCTAATTTAGTTTTTTTACCGCAACAGTAATTTAATTAATTTCGTTCAAAGCCACACACCAACAATATTCTTCAGATTTTAATTTTAATCCAAACTTAAGAACAAATAGATGTTCGTAAATACAAACAAATTTCTGAGAAAGGTAAAATGTTTTTCAAATATATACGAAGAAGGGCATGAGATGAGGTGAAGACCCAAACACGTACTCATCAAGCTTAGTCTGAAAACATTCATAGACTATTAAATGGGTCGCTTAGTTTATGTCATATGAAGCTGTTTGGCTCTTTTCTTTGTGGTGACCAATATGATAAAACACCAAGTCTGGTTTCAAGCTTCGTGGAAACGAGAAAAAATTGGAACCTAGAAATCAACAGGATATGTTTCAAATAGTGAGAGTGACAATGGTGCTTCACACACAGAAAGCATCCCAGCTGCTCGAAAGAAGGTTCTTTCTCTACTTAATGAATAGAATATAAGCTAGTAGTATTCCCGAAAGGAACATCAAGCTTCTAGAATATGTTTGTTAGATACAGCGCAGGAACAATCATGGAACGAATTGTATGCGGCCGTCTACAAAAGACTACTGCAAGAGGCAGGCGACCTCGAATACCATTATGCTTTCAAAAAAGCGTGTTCGATAGTGAAAAATCTGTGGTAGAAATGACACAAGAGTTTCAGTTTCAAGATGATTGCGGGGCAACATGAAACACATGTTAACAGTAGTAATACTTGACGTAAAGAACGCTCATACCCGTATGGAGGTACCAAAATACCCATTGCGATTAGTTGCGAGCTACTTCAGTCAGAGAGTTTTGAAGTGTAAAACTGGTGATGGGATGAACAAACGTGTGATAACTGATGGAGTTCCACAAGAGTACGTTCTAGGTCCTAAGCTCAGAAACGTGATGTATAATAGCGTGTTTCGACTCCTCTTATACCATGTGAAGCTCAAGTGGTTGGCTTTGCCGATGACATCGTCATAATGGTATTGCAAAACACAGGGAAGAAATCGTGGAAATTTGTAACAAAATGATACGATACATTCAACAATGGTTAACTTCTGATGGCCTGAAGTCAGCTGAAAATAAGACTGAATCAGTCGTAATCACTAGAAAGAAAACTTTGGAATGCATAATGGAATAACCAACCATTAGCCACCTAGTGGTAATGATTGATGCTAGATTGTCATATAAGACACATATCATTACCTCCAGCGAAAGAGCCAGCAGATTCAATACAGCTTTGGCACAGTTTTTGTCGAATACAAGAGAAGCTCAAAATGTATCACGTAACAATTTGGAGTAATGCAACAGAAGACGTATAGAAAAAAATTGGAATCTGTTCAATGACACTGTCTGTGTTCTTTCCAGGAATGCATCCCATAGATATACTGGCTTAGAACGCCAATTTACATATCTGAGACATGGTTACGGAGCAAAAGAAGAGACTTCCGAATAGAACGAACCATGACAGTATCGCAGAAACCATGACATGACTCGATATACTTACCTTCTTATCCCATTGATCGAGACATGGCTAAATATACAAAATGGCGAGCATTACTATTTAACGAAGTTCCTTACTGATCATGAATGCTTTAGAGCATACCTACTCAAGTTAAAGTACGAAGAGTCGTCCGTCTGCCCTTTGAACACTAACATTAACATTGGTAACAGCGGGAAACGTGGTTTTTGAGTGTATTATAACAAGGCGAGAAAAAATATCGGTGCATCTGGTCATCATCTAACACCAGAACCTAGAAGAAACACAAAGAAGCAAAAATGCGATGAGTATCTAGTTCTAGCTGAATAGGAGGCAGCTTATAGTTTAGCTCGCCTCGAAAAGTCTCAGTCAGCCGAACGGAAAATAAACCGGAGTCATGGGTTAAGTCGGATTCGTGATGTCTATCAAAGATTCCTCGTTCCACAGAAAAACCAGGACAATATATAAAATAGACCAGATTAATGATAAACAACCCAGGCCATCAGTCTGGATAGCAGGTTCGTCAACAAGTTCAGTCTCAAACGGTCACTCGATACCAAACGAGCCTGATTTTCCAGTCTTGTTCGTCCATTGAAGAAGTCTGCATGGTCGGATTTTAAACTTTTATGATCGTTACAAAATTACATAAAATAGGCAGGCCTCTTCAAACCAACATACGAGTACAATGCTAGAAGAAAAGCAAGTAGAAACTTGGCACAATTTCATTCATTGACAAAGAGAACGATCAAGAATTCACGTGAACTATAAAAATTTGTGTAGAGGTGTCAACTACTGGATTCACATGGGGGACGACCCAAACCCTATGAGTAGCCTCATAACCGGGCAATCGACTAAGTCTAATACAAAATTATAGTTAATAAACTTATACCTTTACATAATCTAACGGTAATAATACGTAAAATGAGTAGTTTATCTCACTTAATTTCGAGTTATTGTGATAAATACCCCCGATATATGCGAAGTACATATTATATAGGATAACCCACTGAATACATAATATCTGCGTTATAATACACCACATAAATATTGTGAAACGTCATAATATGGTAAACGTTTGATATATGGGCCACAGCCAAAACCAACCAAAACACGTGTTGTTGTTATATATCATCCCTAAAGTGTATATTTATAATATTGGCACGAATATGGAACGAGAAGTGATTTATCGATGGTAATGTTTAAGAGGGCTTATAATTTATTTGTTTACAATACTTTTGGTCTTCATTCATAATTGAATATTTTGTATGTATGTGTGTGTGTGTGTGTGTATACGAGTATGTTGGCCCATTTCCAAATAATCAACCAATATAGTACGCCCTACATTTACTCTTTATCTTTGTATATAAAGGGTGATCCAAAAGGAGATATTTTTTCCAATTGTGGACTCATATGTGACAACTGTCGTGTTCAGATGACATTTGTATTCACTATTCATTGACATTTCACCATGAATAGACTTATGCGAGAACAACGTTTACAAAATGTGAAAGTCGGTCCGATGTGGCTATTGCTGCTCTAGCTGAAAGTGTTCGTGAAGGCTGCAATCGTTGCCGTTCTCAGGTTCTGGGTCCCACATATGGCACATTTTGGCGTATTTTGAAGATAGATCTTGGTTATGTATGAAGGCATACAAAATACAGATTGTGCAACAAATGAATCCGATTGACCTTTGGTTTATAAGCTTTGAAACAGCTTCAAATTGATCCGGTTTGTGTTCAACGATGAAGCTCATTTTTGGCTGAATGAATACGTCAACAAACAAAATCGTCTTAATTGGGCTTATGAACAGCCAGAAGAGTTTCAAGAGCTTCCAATGCATCCTAAAACATTCACCGCTGTTGTACGGGTTATGGGCAGGTGACATCATCGAACCGTATTAAAGATATAAGTGTAGCCGACTTGTGGTTTCCTCAGGTTGAATCAGAGATAGAGATTTCTGTATAATATTACAACTAACCTCAGTGATTATCTAGTTAATGTTCTGAATGTGTCGCATCTTATGGGATGAGAATAATCGGTTCGTCCCAGTTCGTTCATCCTTTTATTTCAGTAGTTTACAAAACCACTAGTTCTAAAGGCTTTGGTCGTTTTAGGCGCTTTGGTCCATTGGTGCAATCTAGTAGGCTCCTCGTTGTCATGCTGCTGCAATCGCAGTACATGTATATTTGGGTCAGCTCAGAGTCTCTTCCAATAACATCGTTTCTTTTAAACATGAGCTTTCCGCCTGAGCTTAGTGTTTAGTGTCATGACAAGGTATTTCGCATTGTCAGAGTACGGAATTTGTTCGAAATTCAGCCTAATCGGAATATACTTTCTTGTTTGTGAAGTTGGTGTATGTTGATTTTGATTCTGTTAGCGTTATTTTACAAGTTTTTGTCCAAGTGTTCACTGTATTAATAGCATTTTGTAGTTTCCGTGTTGACTCCAAAATACTAGTATCAGTGGTTAAACCTGCAGTGTCATGAGCAAATGCCCCTATTCTGGATTTGACTATATATTTGGTAAATCATTTGTATACAGAAGGTAAAGTTGTGGAACTCCTTTCAATATTTTCATCAGTTTAGAGTACTCCTCTTCCTGTCTAACCCGAAAAAACGGTCATTTATGTAAGATTAGTAATTCAAAATATTGTTTTGATCGATCTCGTTGAAGCTTCAATTCCAGACCATGGTGCCAAACCTTATCAAATGCTTGGGCTACGTCTAGGAATACTGCTGAATATACCTTCTTCTCCTCCAGCCCTCTTCAATCGTATCAGCGATCCTATGTGGTTCCATCAACCATTTTAATGGGTGGCACTTACAGTTAAGGTCTTTTCAAATCTTTGGTGGCCTTCCACAAAGAATAGTCCGTGTCATTTTTTTGTGTGTGTTAAAATACTTCTAGTTCTGAAATGTGTTGTGAAGACTCTTTGCATTCGAGGGAGCAATTCTAAAATAGTGTCATTATTTTTTCTTAGGAGTCAAAGACTTCTCCAGTTTTATCTGTCGCTTCTGTAATCTTTTTGGCTCATCGTTGTAATTTCCAACGTTCCTATAGTCCTTGTTCTTGTTGGTTAAGTAGCTCACTCATAGATTCTAGTCTTTGATATTGCGCCGCCTGATGAGAAATTATAGTGGTTAAATTCTGCAGTATTTCTTGCAGGACATGATTTTCCTGACTGGGTGCTTTCTTGATATTTTCCTTTTGGATAGCCTTTTGGGCATATATCGTACCTTCTCTTACTCCCGTGATATTTAGAGAGATTTGGTTTGGATAGGATGGCGTCCTACGTTGAGAATTAAGAGTTCTAATGTTCTCATTCTTTGTAGCTGTTTGGCTACCTCAGAGCCTCTGTGATTTGCTGGGTGGTGATTCTCATACAGTGTATATATTGAGTGTTGGAAAATTGGAACCACAGAATAGATAATCTAAGAGTCAGTCGCGGACTTTATTTTCCAGCTCTCATTGGATCACCCTTTATATAAAAGCCAAAAATTATATATTTTTCCAATTTTCTGTAATCAATAACAAATTAATAGTTTGTACACTCACACACACCATCATCATAACAGACGGATAAAGGGATCTTATATATAATTCCAGGATATAAATCCTATCTGAAAAAAAAAAAATATTTTGCCAAACACTTTGAATTTATGAAGGAATAAATTTATTTAGTCAGCACTAATATTATTACGTCGTTTGCCGCCCGCCCCCTGTTCTTCCCGAATAACTTTGTTCGTTCCCAAAATATTTATCCCGTAATTTTGGATTAAAATTCTCATCGCTGGGACAAAAAAAAAACGGAATTTGGAAATTTTATTCGCCGAAAAAGGCGAGTTACTACAAAGTAATTTTTTACTCCCTCTACTCCCCGTACATATACAATGTATATGCAGGATAAAAATGGGAATTTTATTTTACGTTATGTTCGTTCCTGGAATATTATACTATTATAGGGGAGTGTAATGATGTGGATGTATAGTTTGGTGATAGAGTTGAATCGGAAATGCGATGATGCAGCTTTTTGTTGTGATGATTTTTGGCTTTGAGATTGGATACGCCAGATGGAATGAATTGCAACACTTAATATATGTGCGTGTGAGTATCATACTCGTACATATATATGTATGTACATATATATCCAATTTCGGATATACAAGATTAAAATTCGACGAAGGATACAAATCATTTCCCGATTTATTTTTTCCGAGGAAAAAGCAGCTTTTTATGGAATGCTTTAACAATAAATTTAATTTGCAATTAATTTGTTGCAATTTGAATTATTTTTTGTTGTGTTGAAAGAATGTTTTTTATACCCTTATATAGCTAAGATTTTGTTTTCCCAGAATCTCGAGCGTATTTGCAAAATGAAACAATTCTTTGTAAATTTAATTGAAATTCTTAATTTTTTTTTCTACAATAATTTCGAAATATGAATGTAAATACGAGTAAGTACCTCGAATATGAATGATACGCTTGGAAATATATGCTTTTTGACTTGGGTACCGAGAAAATATTTTGTTTTGTTGCAAAACACAATTAGCGTAGTAATGAGCGAGGCGTGGGCACATTTGAAATACTTACTAATGTTACTTGTATAATAAAATTGAATTACGGTTTTGATTCGAAACCACTTAATTATACCAAAGCTTAATGGTATATTTATTCTATAAGAAGAAACTGTTGTAGTACTGAGTATTGTTGTTTGCGTTGCTGTGGAGTCTGACAAAAATATTTGACTCCGATTCTCATATAATTTACATTGCTTAAATTACACAACTTGGTTCTACGAAACAGGATTTTGAGGATGCTCAATAAAATATCGTATGGCATCGAATGCCTACAACTAAGTACGGGGAATGGTGGAGTTTTATAATCTGATAATGATGTCTTGAATAGCATATAGCTATATGAGTTTAGTTACTATGCAATGACCAGCAACGTTACCTGATCTGAATCAGGTCAAAACCTCGTAGAATCAAAAACAATAAGGCATTAGGCACAAAATATACAACAATAAGCACGCATCCTGTAATACTATTTAGGTTGGGTTACATTGAACCAAAACTAACTTTTTTGTAGGTTCCCTAGAAAGGCAGTGTCATGTGGAAACTAGCGTTTTCGAGCACCTCAAGTCAAAATATGTAGTTTCCAAAGGTGGCCGAGTCATCCGAGACTCAAACACTCTGAAATAAATGCATCTCTTGACGACGTAAGTGAAATTGGTCTCACTTCAACCTGATACACGGTGTAGTAATGAGTTAAACGAATAGATGCATCCTAACCTTAGATCTATTCGTGAAAAATTACAACGCCTCAATTTTCGATGCCAATCCGTTCTATCAGGATTAAAAAGGACACATGGTTCGAAATAAAACCGATCTTGAGTATTGAAGTATCTTATAGAGTAATCCAGTTCTTCACTAAGCGGTTTAATTATGTTCGAGTGTCCTTTCTCTGAAGAGGTTTTCACTAACCTGCCGTAGATAGCCTCACGCCTCATCTACTTACCGAATATAATTTCAAGTAGGAGTATGTCATCAGTGCTCCGATTATTTCAGTATTTTCCTGTATGTTACTTTGTCAAGGGCTGGCCATCACACACAAACTTAATACAAGAGTATAGGTCTTGCTATGGCAGTATGCAGTCTTTTGTGTTAAGCCCCAATATTTTCAAAAGTATTTTTATACAAGCGAGTACAAGGCTGCAGTGGTCTTGTTTACTTTTTCCAAAATATTGCACCCAAGAAATCTCGCCATGTCAGTAAAATGTAATATGGTGTCTTCAAATTTATTTGGGCATCTGATGAAATTTTGTATCTTTTAGTAAATAGGACCAGCTTTGTTTTGAATGAGTTGTTGCCTGGAATTGTAAAAAATATCGTTAGTTAAATGTCCTGTAAATCTATAGCAGAAAGTCAGTTTTTTAAGAAAAATACTATTTCGTGTTTCGACTTTGAAATGATTTTGCAAAGGTCATGTATCCACGTGCTATGTGGGCTCAAACTAGTCTTTGTTAGGTACAATTGAGACGACTATATAACTCAATCGAAAACAATCCATCAAGGTTAGAGCGATACCGTACTCGAAAAATAGGTCGTAACACACTTTGTGTGGCATTATAGGTATGATGATATTCATTAGGATACGCATTTCAGTTGACACAAGAACGTTATCTTAACTAGCTTAGTAGCTTTTATAACACCAAGATTATAAGTAAGATAAATAAATGACGTCGTATTTCAACGGTCAGTAGTTTGGGCCACTCTTGGGTAACATGCAATTGTTGTTGTAAAGATCATGCCATCAGGTGACACCTGATTTGTTCTCTGATAGATGACTCTATTACTACTTTAAATACCAATATTCACTGCTAGAGGACTCTATTCGATATTCACAGTCGCTATTTTGTATTTGTATTGCCGTCATTTTGATCCGAGGGTCAGAGGTCAAATGTCAAAGGTCATATGACCTTGGACTGAAGTGGGTCAAGGTCAGATGATAACGACACTATTCATGACATTGGACTGATGTGTGTAATGTTCAGCTGATGACGTCACCGTTACAACAACAATTACATGCTACACTAGAGAGGCCCATACTATGGACTACTATGGCCCATTGAGAAAACTATGGACTAACGTTGGCTGACATTTAGGAGGCTAGTCCAGTTAAAAAATTGCATGAAATTACATTCGATATAATAAGTCGATCTACATCGAATCTCTTAGCTTATCGAAAGGTAATAAGTACAGTCGAGAGTATCATGTTATTATACCTCATATGTAGACGATAATTTCTTAAGAAAATTGTCTAATACTGTCTATACTTTCCGTCCTACATACGTGCTCTTCTCTTTCACCAAATTGATTTTGAACTTCATATACCAAACATATTGTTTTTCCAGCCACAAAACCAAAGTACCATGTATTATGTTCGTATATGAGTTTTTACAAGTATTATGATCAAAATAATTTTCACTTTCAATTTTCCAACACACAAGTGAAAATTAATAAATTCAACCAAAAACCGCAATGTAAATATACTTTACGTTGTGCCAGTATATGGATTAACATAAATTACAATTTTGATACAAAAAAATTGAAAATATCAAGTCTTGTTTATAAGACATAAAACAATATCAAATTATGTAATCTAATCAATTTATGCTTCTATGTATGTATATGTATAAAAATTCCATCTTATATATGCAATCTAGATAATTTGTCGTGCTTTATACCAGCGCAAAATAATTCGCCATAAGCAACCTCATATCTGATTTTGTATTCAAATTCAATAAGATAATTACACCGATTCTTGTTGTTGTTGCGTTTGTTGTCAACAAACAGTTAAACGACATTTCAATTATGTTGTGTATACATACATAAATGTATGCAAAACAAACATACAGCTATTTATGTCATTTTCCAACCAGTGTGACATTTGTATTAGACATACAATAGAGAATATTTGAAGATAATGATAGCGATTTCTGTTTGTGATTGGCCGCGCACTTTGCGTACACAAGAAATATAGGCGACGATTGGTGAACAATTTATGAAAGTGACGGAAATTAATTTTTGCTACGAGTATATATTGCAAATACAAGATAAATTAATTGTATGTACGATGACAAATTATTTGGTTGTAAAGGGTGCGCCATCTGGTGCTCAAGATAACGATGTATGGTTTCCTCACGGTTCGAAACGTACGTCAAAGTTGGTACAATGACATCGAAAATAGTCCATTTTTGTAAATCGAAAGGTGAGTCACCTATAAAAAATTGTTTTAATTTTGATTCCGAATCAGCAGGAAGAACCAGACCGACCATACCAGGTTTCTTTAAGAATATTAAAAGTCTTTTCTCATATCCAACATGATTCAACTATATACATAACAACGTGTCTGGTCCATATAACGAGCTACTTGTATATTAATTCCTGCTCATTCTAGCCTAGTATAAACAAAGACCTGACCCATTGGGTACAATCCTGTTTAACCTGTCAACGATCTAAAGTTCAAACACATAAGAAAACACCAGGCAAAAATTATATAACTCCACCGAACCCATTCAATCCGTATCTATTTAGACATTAAAGTACCTCCTCCTGTGTCTAATATATTCCATGAATGTCTGCAACAATCAATGCCACACATTTTGTCCACATTTCGGCGTTCTTTGACATACAACCAATCAAGGAAGGTATTTTAAGTGAGTTCGTGTCGGTTTTTTCATTACGACATGTGTAATATAGATCAGTGGAGCCTTAAACTTAAAATTTTTGTTGGGCTCTACGAAGTTTTACACCAGATGTGGTAATATAAGAAAAGTGTGAGTACGGAATACCACCTCAAAGAGACTGCTTTGATCCGCTGTTATTTCACCAAATATCTTAGTAATATAGTGTAGTATAGTGATATTATCACATTTTGAATAGGGAAAGACTCAAACCATCGAATGAATTATCGACTAAATTTGGTGAACTGGCATTCATACCAACAGGCTTCAACCTTGTAGTTCGAAGATCAAAATTTCCGTATTGTGATTTAGTGCGCCTTTGTACCGGTGATAAACCGCACAACTGTGTGATGATTGAATGGAAATTCCTAAATTAAACGCTCATGAAGATTATTGGCCAATGCATGTGGTTTGAGATGAGACGGCAAATTGATTAACTTTTTAGCAATACTTGTTTCCGACTGTCAAAAATTAGAAAGGCTAATTGTTTGATTGCTTTTGAGTAGGGAAATTTTTTATGTAGATTCACTAGTGTGAAAATAGCTGAGAAAATTCAGGTGTACAGTATTCACACTTAAAAATTTGTATTCAAAATTCAACTAATCGTTCCAACAATTCCTTGAGATGACGTTTGAGGCTTTCTCATTTTTAAACTTACTAGAATATCGTCAAAAGTCTAATCGTTAGATCACTATATATTGCAATGAATTCTTCATAAAACAAAAGCCCAACTAAGACTCCCCATATCACACTTATCTCAATTTCTGTTCCGCAAGTTTAAGACATAAAGAGTTAACCCTGGTGGAGGAGCAAAACATCCAAACAAATATATACTCAGCATTCGTTCCATAACACAACATCCTCTATGGAAAATTGAAAGGCTCAAGATAAACACAGATCTACACAAATATCTCAAAGGAAATAGGCCTCCCCAGCATTCAAGCAAGAATCCTTTAAATTACTGTCCAACTTCCCTGTAAACACATATTCTATATACTGACGGTTCCAAATCCGACATTGGAATCGAATATGCTGTAACCTATAGGACATCAGAGGGAGCCAGATTTGCCAGTCAACAGTCGTCTCTAAAGAGAATCGACGACTATGACTATCCTAATCTAATCAAATCTAATCAAATCTAATCAAATCTAATCAAATCTAATCAAATCTAATCAAATCTAATCAAATCTAATCAAATCTAATCAAATCTAATCAAATCTAATCAAATCTAATCAAATCTAATCAAATCTAATCAAATCTAATCAAATCTAATCAAATCTAATCAAATCTAATCAAATCTAATCAAATCTAATCAAATCTAATCAAATCTAATCAAATCTAATCAAATCTAATCAAATCTAATCAAATGTAATCAAATCTAATCAAATCTAATCAAATCTAATCAAATCTAATCAAATCTAATCAAATCTAATCAAATCTAATCAAATCTAATCAAATCTAATCAAATCTAATCAAATCTAATCAAATCTAATCAAATCTAATCAAATCTAATCAAATCTAATCAAATCTAATCAAATCTAATCAAATCTAATCAAATCTAATCAAATCTAATCAAATCTAATCAAATCTAATCAAATCTAATCAAATCTAATCAAATCTAATCAAATCTAATCAAATCTAATCAAATCTAATCAAATCTAATCAAATCTAATCAAATCTAATCAAATCTAATCAAATCTAATCAAATCTAATCAAATCTAATCAAATCTAATCAAATCTAATCAAATCTAATCAAATCTAATCAAATCTAATCAAATTTAATCAAATCTAATCAAATCTAATCAAATCTAATCAAATCTAATCAAATCTAATCAAATCTAATCAAATCTAATCAAATCTAATCAAATCTAATCAAATCTAATCAAATCTAATCAAATCTAATCAAATCTAATCAAATCTAATCAAATCTAATCAAATCTAATCAAATCTAATCAAATCTAATCAAATCTAATCAAATCTAATCAAATCTAATCAAATCTAATCAAATCTAATCAAATCTAATCAAATCTAATCAAATCTAATCAAATCTAATCAAATCTAATCAAATCTAATCAAATCTAATCAAATCTAATCAAATCTAATCAAATCTAATCAAATCTAATCAAATCTAATCAAATCTAATCAAATCTAATCAAATCTAATCAAATCTAATCAAATCTAATCAAATCTAATCAAATCTAATCAAATCTAATCAAATCTATCAAATCTAATCAAATCCGTCCAGATTGCAAGCTATATGCACAGACTTTCTAACAATATTAGAGAAGCTGACATGCAAAGGTATCAAAAACCCTATACTCTGGATACCTAGAGATACAATTTGAAACTCATCCAAGCAGATTTTTCTGATTTGGATACTCGGCCAAGTGGAAATCCGGAGAATAAATAAGTCGACTCGGCACCAAATCCGCAGCCGAAGCTGGCAATATACAACGCAATATGGCTATATGGCGAACTAAGATAAGCCACTGGTCGTCTACGAACCCTCACAATCGTTTAGCAAGGATCAAAAACCATCGTATGGGCTTAATCAAATCTAGATTCAAGGCGATATAATTTGAAGCTCTATAAAGTGTAGTGAAGACTAGAGTCATAGCCCCCACCAGAGGTAAGTGGCTAAATTAGAGAATTTTGTAATAAATAGTGTACACAAGTTATCATAGCCTCTCCTCCCCCCAGTGGCAACAATTTATCGTGTGGAATAAGGAAAGTGAAAGTTTGAATATTTTCTGGTAGCTTCAATTTTGATCCTCGACAATAATACAAATACGAACCGTGAGAGTCATAACAATATGGATAAAACGTTGGACTACATTCCTTAAAAAAATCCCAAATGGTTAAGTAATAGTTGTTTTAGGAGGCACGGCTTCAGCCTTTCGAATTCCACAACTGCAATTGTTGTTTTATAAGATCCAATTGGACTGGCTTCGAAGATGGCCAAAACGCTTATAAGTTGGTTTAAATTAATGAAGATCGTGCCTATACACTTAACTCGCTGGTATGCAGTGAAGTTAATAAGGTCGGTATATGAACATTTCTAACCATGACTATTAAAGTTCTGGCCTATTTGACGACCTCATTTCAAGCAATACAAATATTTAACATTAATTTATAACAATCTTAAAAAGTGTCGAGCTGAAAGCCCATACCCTCTAATTCTATTATGTTCATTTATAGCTGTGTCGTGTTTTCCAAAATGTCTTATACCAACTTGCTTTCCCAGAAATCTTAATTAAAATTTCCATCCCCATTAGACTAATGTGCCGTGTACTAGAATTTAATGTATTTTCCTCTCGGCTCCATTTTATGCCTCTTTATCATATATAGTTTTTCTTTTGCCTTTTGTTATTGTTGTATAGTTGAATAAATTACAGCCTCAACCCAATCCACCTCCGACACACAATCGAATATTCTAAAATATATTTAGTTATTTTAACGAACATATTTAAATTGTATATTATATAAACAACAAAAATGTTCAAACTTTTGATTAAGTTTGTGTTTAGTTCGTTATAATATATTTACGAGTACGAGTATATGGATCGATCGGAGGGAAATTGAAACAAAAATATCTGGAAGGTTTATTTTGAGAAAATTCGATTAAAAAAAAAAGTTTGAGGTGATATATAATGAATGGGAACTTCTTAATTTGAAGAGGGTGCTTTCTATAAAATTTAATATATAAAAACTGTCGTGTAATTAATTTAATAGATTAAACTTTAATATTTTTAATGATTTTAGTAGAATCAAAGTGTTCGATAAATTAAATAATGTCATGTTAATTTTGAGGTGTACTCATCGTTCCATATATACCTTTTCGAATGGTACGACAACATCTAGCATATACGCAATCATATTAAAGCTGGAAAATGTTTTTTTTTGTAATGTAAACTGACATTTTTCTTGGTGTAGGTGTGATGGTTTCATATACCTAAGGCTAACCGAATCAATTTTTTTCTTGGAACAATTCTGCAAATGTATCAGTAAACAATCGGTTTCATGGGAAATTTTACCACTATTGTTAATGAAGGTGTTTTTCAAAATCAAAAGGTTAATCACAGTAATTCAAATACTTCTTTGTGATGTAAGATAAGGTCATGATGAAATATAACTTATTTTACCCACATTGGTAGATTATACGAGCACCTACATTAAAAAATTTTGTTTTTTGAGAATAAAATAAGATCTTTAATAGATAAATTAAGGGAGTATTAATATTTAACTTTGAAAATATTTAGTGGTTAAATGGTTAAAAATTTTAAGATGTATCAAATTTGTTTTCTTGTTAAAGAAACGATGACGATGATGTGATTATATAGGCGTTATGTTCTAAGCTCCTTATCAAACCTCTTATTTCAAGTGTCATTAAAAAGTTTAGTAAATATATAGTGAATGATTTTGGTAACCAATCCGATTTGTAGTAACTTTTGTCGATGCTTGTAACAATTAGTTTGGTGGCGGTTCCAATCATTCTGGATTGTGGCTAATTGAAACGAATGTTTTTTGAAAACATAATATTATTCTTGTATATGAATTGAATAGAGCAAATGTGATAGTCAAATAGCTTAATCTGTAGTTGCGTGTAGTCAATATTCACCATTTTGTGATCGGGTAGTGCATGGAGCTGTCAGTTTCCCAAAAATACTTATGATAAGAGTTATTAATAGTCTAAAGAGAATCGACGACTATGACTATCCTAATCTAATCAAATCTAATCAAATCTAATCAAATCTAATCAAATCTAATCAAATCTAATCAAATCTAATCAAATCTAATCAAATCTAATCAAATCTAATCAAATCTAATCAAATCTAATCAAATCTAATCAAATCTAATCAAATCTAATCAAATCTAATCAAATCTAATCAAATCTAATCAAATCTAATCAAATCTAATCAAATCTAATCAAATCTAATCAAATCTAATCAAATCTAATCAAATCTAATCAAATCTAATCAAATCTAATCAAATCTAATCAAATCTAATCAAATCTAATCAAATCTAATCAAATCTAATCAAATCTAATCAAATCTAATCAAATCTAATCAAATCTAATCAAATCTAATCAAATCTAATCAAATCTAATCAAATCTAATCAAATCTAATCAAATCTAATCAAATCTAATCAAATCTAATCAAATCTAATCAAATCTAATCAAATCTAATCAAATCTAATCAAATCTAATCAAATCTAATCAAATCTAATCAAATCTAATCAAATCTAATCAAATCTAATCAAATCTAATCAAATCTAATCAAATCTAATCAAATCTAATCAAATCTAATCAAATCTAATCAAATCTAATCAAATCTAATCAAATCTAATCAAATCTAATCAAATCTAATCAAATCTAATCAAATCTAATCAAATCTAATCAAATCTAATCAAATCTAATCAAATCTAATCAAATCTAATCAAATCTAATCAAATCTAATCAAATCTAATCAAATCTAATCAAATCTAATCAAATCTAATCAAATCTAATCAAATCTAATCAAATCTAATCAAATCTAATCAAATCTAATCAAATCTAATCAAATCTAATCAAATCTAATCAAATCTAATCAAATCTAATCAAATCTAATCAAATCTAATCAAATCTAATCAAATCTAATCAAATCTAATCAAATCTAATCAAATCTAATCAAATCTAATCAAATCTAATCAAATCTAATCAAATCTAATCAAATCTAATCAAATCTAATCAAATCTAATCAAATCTAATCAAATCTAATCAAATCTAATCAAATCTAATCAAATCTAATCAAATCTAATCAAATCTAATCAAATCTAATCAAATCTAATCAAATCTAATCAAATCTAATCAAATCTAATCAAATCTAATCAAATCTAATCAAATCTAATCAAATCTAATCAAATCTAATCAAATCTAATCAAATCTAATCAAATCTAATCAAATCTAATCAAATCTAATCAAATCTAATCAAATCTAATCAAATCTAATCAAATCTAATCAAATCTAATCAAATCTAATCAAATCTAATCAAATCTAATCAAATCTAATCAAATCTAATCAAATCTAATCAAATCTAATCAAATCTAATCAAATCTAATCAAATCTAATCAAATCTAATCAAATCTAATCAAATCTAATCAAATCTAATCAAATCTAATCAAATCTAATCAAATCTAATCAAATCTAATCAAATCTAATCAAATCTAATCAAATCTAATCAAATCTAATCAAATCTAATCAAATCTAATCAAATCTAATCAAATCTAATCAAATCTAATCAAATCTAATCAAATCTAATCAAATCTAATCAAATCTAATCAAATCTAATCAAATCTAATCAAATCTAATCAAATCTAATCAAATCTAATCAAATCTAATCAAATCTAATCAAATCTAATCAAATCTAATCAAATCTAATCAAATCTAATCAAATCTAATCAAATCTAATCAAATCTAATCAAATCTAATCAAATCTAATCAAATCTAATCAAATCTAATCAAATCTAATCAAATCTAATCAAATCTAATCAAATCTAATCAAATCTAATCAAATCTAATCAAATCTAATCAAATCTAATCAAATCTAATCAAATCTAATCAAATCTAATCAAATCTAATCAAATCTAATCAAATCTAATCAAATCTAATCAAATCTAATCAAATCTAATCAAATCTAATCAAATCTAATCAAATCTAATCAAATCTAATCAAATCTAATCAAATCTAATCAAATCTAATCAAATCTAATCAAATCTAATCAAATCTAATCAAATCTAATCAAATCTAATCAAATCTAATCAAATCTAATCAAATCTAATCAAATCTAATCAAATCTAATCAAATCTAATCAAATCTAATCAAATCTAATCAAATCTTATCAAATCTAATCAAATCTAATCAAATCTTATCAAATCTGTGGCGACCAGAGCAACTAAAATATATCACAAATTAGCTCACGCCACACGCAATCAAATAAAAATCGATATTTCGAGTTAAGTTCTTGTAATTCACTAGTACTGTCGCGTCACGACTGAACGTATATATACGAATCGCACAGTATGAACATCAAGTCCGGTAGCAGATGCCTGATGAGATGGATTTGATGTTTTCGATCACTCAGTCATTCAATGACGTCATCATCAGATCGAAACCGGCCTAGTGGATTACAAGAACAAGCAAACAACTCGAAGTACAACGCACATTCAATTTACAGCAAAGCTACACGCTTCAAATCTAATCAAATCTAATCAAATCTAATCAAATCTAATCAAATGTAATCAAATCTAATGAAATCTAATCAAATGTAATCAAATCTAATCAAATCTAATCAAATCTAATCAAATCTAATCAAATCTAATCAAATCTAATCAAATCTAATCAAATCTGATCAAATTTCTAATGAAATCTAATCAAATCTAATCAAATATTAAAAATTATGGTCAGGTAGATTTTGAATTATAACTATACCGTGGCAAAATTGCTAGTAAAATTTGCCTATATCTATTCAGTCACGGCTAAGCCAAAATTAAAATTCGATTTTGGAATTTTTAATTTTAACTCCAAAATCCCGTAGTAATCATAATCTCATCAAATTCCCAAAGCACATATATTTTTATTATTACATCGTACAGTCTCTGTAAATGGTACATACGAACATATCGTAATAGCATTCCCGAAATAGATTACAAAAACAAACATTTTCTCCAATTATATTTCTTATCACTGTTATCAATGTTTAGTTTTGTGAATTTTTCCCATTTCACTATATGAAACCAAACCAAATTGATTTTCTTGAGAATTCTATATTTATAGAAGTAAAGATTTATAAAAATATATAGGAGTATGTATTTTACGAAGAGTGAAATTCCCCAACATTCCAGAGGGAGTGTGTCGTCGATACTGATAATCAGGAATTTTATATTAAAAATTTGTTATCTCCGCAATAATTTCACTTTCATACCAATGGAAAAAGCGAAAGGAAATGTATTCGTTATAAACCGGGAACAGTATAAATATAATAGCAGGAGAGAGTATTCGAGAGTACAATAAACGGAAAAGGTGGTTGCCCTATTTATTGCTCCAAGGTAATATTTATGTGGCCACGTTTCATAGTTGTTAAATATAGTAAAAAATTTGTATGGATCTGTAAAATAGTCACGTTTTTGTGCGCTGTGATAAAAGCAATATATATTCATGTTTATTGTCGATGTCACACTATATATCTCGACACTATATACATTTATATAATCAATTTAGTGACATATCAGAAAATTTATAACTACCTTGAAATCAGATTAAAATCTTCACCTTATTTTCGTCTTTTAGTGAGCAAAACTGTTAACACATTAACACAAAATTCGGGTGCTAAAGGAGTTGAAACCACATCGATAAACTTGTCCCAGTTAGATTATGGCTGACCTATTTTGCAGGTCAGTGATTTTGTTTAGGAAGTGGAAGGGTGAGTTCAAGCCGTCATCAATAATTATATCGAAGAATATTTTCCAACGTACTCGAGTAGTATTTCGAATTACAATTAAACGATGTAAATATAAGTTGTGGAAAATATAAAACATTACCGTACGTAGTACACAAGTTTATTTTCCATGTGACGGTATGTTTCAATATACACAATAAACAGAACAGAACTCGTGTAGATAAGTACCCACGCAAATACGTATACAAATTATCCCTAATTATTAACGCATAAATCACTTCGTACAAATATTTCAACTTGTAATTTTCATCGGAATTTTTCCAAATATTAGACAGAAATAGGTAACCAACCCTCTTTATGTATTTTAAGTGTATGTACATATATTTTTAATTATACTGTGACGATGGCATATCATTTATCATTCATCAGTTTACAGTTGGAAAATATTTAGGTAAAATGTAGACACCTATTTTCATTCAAACGGTAATTTAATTTAAAAGGGCATTAGTTCAGTCGAGCAAGAATTCACCTTTGAATAAAATGAATAGACGGTTGATTCTTTCAAAAACAGATTCACTTAATTTTTTCAAACCAGGAGGGCTAATAAATCGAAATTAGAGTTTAATAATATAAGAAGTAGCTTCGCCATTATTTAGGGGTAGGCAGAATCATCAGAACGAACAAAGTCGTCAGAACGAAGTAGGTTGGAATCCATACAGGAAAACCTAAATATAAACAAGAAAGAAATTTTGAAAATTTGAACAGAGCCATCTATTAGCCTTTCTTTTCGAAACTTCAATTCCTGAACACAGTAGTCCCACATATACTGGAAGGTCTTGTGTAAATTCTGTGCTCACGAGAACGCTACTTGATTGAACTTCATGATAACATTCTTAATACTGTTATGACAGGTAATCATGGAATAAATTAGTCATTCAGGAAATAGCCATTCTCGAGAAAGGTATCTCTTTGACCTTCAAATATAAATTAAGTATCAATCCATCCAATACTGACGTGATTCTTCTTACGAGATATATAAAATCCCATCCATTGTAGACACTATATCTTGGCCAGTAAGCCTTATAAAAAATAATATTTCGGAATACGTATAGCCTCTTTAGTTATTCAGAACTGATACGTTTTCTGCTTTAATAAGGGCTTATACTCTTCTCGGACTTCTAGGGATCCACGTCTATATTCGGAAACCGAAGCTTAGAATTTTTTCTCGATAGTTCTTGAACTTTCTTGAGTAATATGGAACAGGATTGTCTTGACTCTAATAGACCCTGCGTCGAAGTGAACTCTCCCTGTTGGTGGTTTACTTGCACACAGAAGGCGGCACATAGCTATATACGATCATAGCTATGCATACTTCTACGATTATTTCATCATTAAATTGTACCGGTTTATACAGTTCGTTAATCGTTGGAATCACGTTTGCCAGTTAGCTTCGAATAACGGAAGCATATTAATAATAGCTAAACGGAATCAAAACTTGTCTTGGTAGAATATAGTTTTTTATTAAGGAACTGGTTAAATCTAACACTTTAAATTAACAGTTAAGCTGCCCGATCTGTTCGCGATGAACATTAGGTCTGGGTTCTGAAATTCTGGCAGCATTACAGAGGCAAAAAATGCTAAATTGAAAAGTGAGAACTTACCCGTGGTGGTAGGCCAGTCTACCTTTTCCAGCAGCCCTGGAAACTGGCTAGGATTCATTGGACCAATCATTCATTAATCTGAAATCAAAAATGATTACAGAAACTAATACTAGGAGAAACAATTCAATTAGGCAATTAATACAAAAAAAAATCGTTCAATGGCTATCTAGGCTATCTATATCGTACTCGGACAAGAATTTGAAACTGGAACATAAGAACCCTAACGGAAAATCAAGAATTAGCAAAGTTAAGAAAAAAATGAAGCCATACCAATATAGAAATTCTCGACCTCAGCGAAGTAAAGATGGGGAAGGTCAATGGAGACATAACAACCAGCGTAGGAAATTAAATGATGTTTCCTGGAAGAGATGACACACACGAACAAGGCGATAGGTGTATACTAACAACGGCTAAACGAAAGAAACTACTCGAGTGGAAAAGCAATAAGTAAGCAGAATAATAACAGCACAATGCCAATCAGAAATACAAATCACAGATGAAACGAGCAGCTACAAGCCGCCATATAAAGTGCACACCGAAATGACATCAAAATTATCTAAGGATTTTTCAATATAAAAATTGAAATTGACAACACCGGAATGACGACAATCATGCACTGGACTCTACAAGGAACAACAACGGAGACAGACACAGACTCATCGAATATTATGTTACAAATCAGCTATTCATCATATAAGCAACAGCAAATTCCCACAGTGGAATATCTACATACACCAAGGACCACGCCAGATGACAGAACGAGAAATCAAATTGATCATGTGATGATAAATAAGAAGTTTTTATCGTCCTACAAGATGTCAGAGCAATGAGAGGGGCAGAGATGTACACAGCGATCACCAATAAGTTAGTAATAGCAATCTTTAAAATCAAACCACTGTGAAGACACAATCGGAAGAAATTCAACAGAAAACATTAACTGTAGGAGCAACTTGTATATTGTTATATTAATGGTTTCCATGAAGCAAGAGTGTCGTGTTCGATTTCATGTGATTTCGAATTGAATATCATGTCCACTAACTACGACTGACCCATATGTATGGCCAAACTATAGTTTAATTAATGTACTTATATATTTATATTGACGATTCCACAGAACACATCACGACATTCTAGGTTCCTGGGCACCGTCTGTATAACTTGATAAATTACACAACTTTCTGAGATTTGAAAAACCCTGGAATGGAATGAATTTAGTATTACCTAATGGACATTTTATTTTTGAATTGGATGGAATCCTGGGTTAAACGTCACACACATTTCTATTCTACGTTAAAACAGATTTGATTCTTACAAATTAACTTCGTTCCCGTTTTCTATAATCGATAGACATATAAATATGAAACTTAATAATTATAATTATTTTCTCGTTAAAATCACATCAAAATAGAACAACCGAATACTAAACAATTGAATATGTCAATTTATTTTTCAAAGAGTGGATGGATTACAATGTTTAATTATTTGAATTGCGAAATAGTATAACAGTTGAGTTTACGTATAAAAGTGTTATACAAAATAACGAAGCTTTTCAGTTATTTTAAATGTTTATAGTATCGTGATAGTATAGCGAGGAAGATAATTGGCTTTATTGGATAAACCAATCAAATTTAACTTTTATATTAAATTTTAATATAATTTCTGTAAGAAACACGTGTAAAAGATTCTAAGATTTCCTAAAACATTGAAAAACGATACCTTGATATCATTTAAAATGAAAATTCTTCTAGAATATGATGTAATATTGTATGTGGGTGTTCTCTCGCTTTTATAACATTCTTTAGAAATTATATTTTGAAATTGCTTTATAAATATAGACAACAACATGTTCCATAATATTATCCAGACATTATATAAGATTTCTGGTTCAAGGCTCAATACAAAACGTTGTTATTGATTTCAATTTCACGGTCATGGTTATTGGTTTAGTTTGAGAATGCATAACTGTGTTGATTCATTTGCTTTATAAATTTATAATTAGAAATGTGCACTTGTATCCGGTCAAGTTGAACAAAACACCATATACATATATGTAACATATTATATTATGACTCTGTGTGTTGAGGTCATCTTATATATTTATAACTCTTTATAGCGTTTTAATATTAAACATAATCCGGAAATTAGATTAAATGAAATGAAAACAACAAAAATGTTAGGAAAAAGTAAAACTGAAAGATCAAATTTCTCATATAAATACATCTAAATAGCATCTCTGTAATATAAGAAAAGAAAAATGGTTACAATCTCATATGTTTTCAAAATAACCCAGATTATTTTCATGACTATCAGGTCATATTTATCTCTTTCTATATACTCGTGTATATAGTTTACGTTCAACGTACAAAATATTCATCATTGGATGGATGGATGGATGAATATTGATAGATGGAATATTTTTTCTTAAGCTATAAGTCAATATAATATTCTTAAAGATTTCTTTTATGTATATATTTTCGAGCCCTCAAGGAATTTTCAAAGTATTTTGTTTTTGTTTTCTGGGTTTCGACATTTTCTTACGTTATAAGACTATCACGACATAATGGTAATAATCATCATCGTCATGGTATATTGGATTTAAATTTATTATTGTTTATAATAAAAAAAATTAATAATTTTGTTTTGTGTAAGTTGAGATTTTCTAATATATGAAGGCGGTTACACTGATAACAGATTTACAGTTTATGGTTGGTCTGGTTTTCTAGTTTATTTCTAATTCTATTTTTTAGTAAGTGAAAAGTAATTATTCCAATTTATTTATAAGAGCATCACAGATATTTACCAGAAGGAATCTTCTCTCAGGAAATTAATAGCCTACCTGCTATATATAGTTAGACTTAACAAGTAACTGAGCAGTAATAATACCTGTAGGCATGATTCACTTCGAGTATCCAATACCCAGCTTAGTTGTCAATCTTAGATGGAGGTGTAGTCATTAGTATGAATATCCTCTCATTAAGGAAGATTTACAGCATTAATTCCAGGCATTTGCCGCTTTTAGTTGTGTTCTACAAGAGCAGAAGTAATGTTATTTTTGTTCCAAAACTTGGTAAGTCGGACTATACGGACCCCAAATCGTTTCGGCCAATATATTTGTCATCAACTTTTGTGAAATCTTGAAAACTGGTTGATTAGAGACCAACATTTAGTTACTGCTACTCCAAGTAATATGCCACATGCTTACAGATTGGGAAAATTCTCTGAGACTGCCTTAAATGAAATCGTAACTATAAGGACTGAGAGATCTATATGCACAACAGCGAGTTTCTTGTGGAAACTTTTCTGGATATTGCAAGTGCCTTTCATAATAGTACATTCGCCCCGATGTTGAATGCATGTACTAAAGGTATATGTACTAAATTTGGCATCGAACCCTACATTACCAGGTGGTTTGAATATATGCTTGAGTCTCGCATTGTGATATTCAAGGTTGATCATACAGGTCGGTGAAGGTTTCCATAAGATTCGTACAAGGAAGAGTGCTCCTACCTTTGTTGTGGCTGACAGTGTCAGGCAAGTACCTGAATGTCTTATGACATTTAATTCAACTTACTCTTCTCACAACAGAACAGTGGTGTCTGGATAAAGGTTTACATGTGAACCAGTTTAAACCCAATTTGGTTATATTTACAAAGCATTGCTTTTTCTCTATCATCTCTTTTCGGCTGTAAGATTTATAGCTTTCTTGGCAGTATAATCTAGAAACTAAAAAAAGCCACTGTTATCAATGCCAAGATATGCTTCTCTTGCTTGGTAACTGGAGCCATATCTTCAACTCCTCTCCTAGCCCTGGTGCATATTCTCTCCCTACCGCAGTCAAAAATGTTCACTCTCGGTATAGCTTGTTCGGTTGCCTTTCGCTTGGGAAGTGCTGGAACGTTTTAGGTACTATACTGTAGGAAATCAATTCTTAATCAATTTTACCGAGTTTTGAAAGAAATCAACATGTTAAATGATAGGCTTCTGCGTGTTTATAATTTCCATAAATCATTTGAGCTGGTTTATTCATCTAGGGATATGTGTTTCTCACCAGACTCAATCAGTTATTAGATTCACTTGTATTCCTTTCAGATGGCTCTTTCTTTCTCTATTTTTCTCTCTATATAAATAGGATACTAACTATAGCATCTACTGTCCATCGCATTACCTCTAGCAGTTTAGGAACAAACTGTACTATTCATCAAGTGAAATTAATTGCGATAACCCACTGCGGGATTTTATTTTTTAATCTCGTTGCTCAAGACTGTCCTTAACTATGAACCAGCTGCTCCCTTACCGCTTCACATATAGTTAAAAAAGCTACCATATTGAATATAAAGCTGGAGTGGTCCACTACCCCTACCCGTAAGTCCAAATAGTTTGTCAAAGTGATTAACCCAAAGCTGATCACGTACGTTCTTTCAATGAAAAAGGAAAACATGAAAATATTGGTAACTATACTTATATGGTATGTTATTTGCCAGTAATGCTGTAAATAACGAATGTCTTGAGGATACTGATGGAAGCTTACACTTCATCAACAGATGTCCAGTTTTCGAACACATCAGATCCCTTGTATTCAATTCCAGGAATATTCTTGTACATTTACTGTGTTCTCTGCCCTGCTTGTAATTGCTCCAGTTTGCTTGATGCATGCGTTGATGTAATCCTAGGTGTGCTTCATGGGTTAATTATGGCATTAGGTGCTGAACCTCAAAAGGTCCTAACCTAACCTAACCTAACCTATATTTGGTGCTACATCTGTTGGTGGAAACATTTCTATATCAAATTGATGTTCTATTGGTCATCCTATAGGTAAATTCGGTTGGCTGTTAGGTTAATGATTCAAAATGATAGTTTACCATCTTCCAGTTGTAGGTTGGTTCAAGTTATATGTTGTACTGTACTGTACTTATGAGTTCAATCCATCTTCAAATCCAACAGATATTTTCTCGACAAAGACATTAAACGAATTCTAATAATTCATCTATGCATTTTCTAATAAATAATCTAATTAAATTAATTTTCTTCTAATTAAATTAAACTAGAAATTATCTAATTGAATTATATTGTTCTATACATTACAATTAAACTATATTTCCACTTGATACAATTACGATTATTGTACAAAAGTTGATTAAGACATGAATGGAAAATATCTTGCCACCGTAGATGTCAACGATCGTCGAAAATCAAAATCATTCAACATATGGTTTTAATCTACAATATATGTTATATGCTATAAGCATTCAACTAACCATTCACATATAAATCAAACCAACTCAACTCCTACTCAACTTAACGTTAAGGTCAAGTGCAACATTCTCGAGTGTTTGATTTCAATTTTGTTGCCATTTACCTGTTTCATAGTGTTGCATGCAATATTTGACTATCGTTGGGTGGTATGTGAATGTCATGCAGATTAAGGTGTGAAAATGTGTAATAAATCACGGTATATGGTGTGTGATTTAAGGATTAGCGCATGCCACAATTAATAATTATTTATAAATAATATAACAAATATAATTTATTGATTAAGAGTAGTTATAACACGACATTGTTTTGACATGTGGTTTGTAAATCAAAATTATGTCAGGTTTGTTTGCGATTATATTAGTGGGTTTTACATAAATCTGTCACTCTTGTTGGGTTTGAGTGAATTATTAGTATTGGATTAATTAATCCTTCGATTGAATAAATGTACTTGTTTGAAGAAACAATTGGAAATGCAATATCTGTTAAGCTCAAAATTATGAGCTATTTATGATAGATGGCGCGGTGGACGTTCAGGCAACATAGTTTTAGCTAGCACTTTAGTGATGAGTTTTCAAACATAATTATATCCAACATGAGGGCTGCATTCTTTTGTAGACTCATTTACCTAATTTAATAACTCATTTTGTCATTCCATGTTGGCAAACTTGCTTTGTCAGTCGGGGGTCTCGGTGACCAAAAAACTCACGACTGAGTATTTTTAATGTGTCAGTGTTTGGGAGGAATAAAGTGCCAGGTTGTTCCATCATTAGCTAACAGCGCTGATATGTCGTCAGGTAATGTTGTCTAGCTGCACGGTATATCTTTTTCATTACAGAATTTGCGCCAGTAAAATAGGTTCCATTGTCCGAGAATATATCTGTACAAAGACCTCGGCTGGAGATATAACCTTTTGTATGCTGCCTCTGTTGTGAGACTGCTCACTATCTCAATGTGGATTGCTTTCGTCACCATGCAACCGACTGCTGACCGTAGTAATGGTTTTATTACGAATTCCAAATATTTTTTCCCGCTTTTCTTTCTCTCTTTATATAACCTCATTCACGCGCTCCTATTAGACCTTACCCCTGCGTTAGGGAACGCGTTCGTTTTATACCAATTCGTTGTATTCAATATTCACCTCACCTAGAAGCAATAAGTTATGTTCATATAACTTGGCCTAATGCAAATGTTCACAATTAAATTCCAACATTTGCTCAAGTACACTGGGAAAACCATAAAACTGCAAAGAGAAAAGTAAGGACATCCAGCATTGGATGTTGTAGAACTCTCATATTCTATTGGTAGCAAGCATAACTGATTGATGGTCGTGCTGTCACTCTTCTAAACCTTACACGTTCTCACCCTTCCGTCCCATCTGGTAACTACCTCGATGACTCTCGCCATCATCCACTGGCTTGGGGGTATTATTTCTTTTCGGACAAATACCATATCTCCAACCCTCAATGATCTGGTTTCCCTTGACCATTTGTTACAACGTTGCTGTTCATTTATATATTATTGCGACCACCTGACCTAGAATTCTTGCTGAATTTTTGGTAATTTCTACCAGGCAGGCAACTGATTCGATGGAATCTCTGCTAACAAGGTTTCGTACGGGGTGAGGATTGGGTGCCTAGTTAGAAAACCCGGTTAGAATGCTGCTAAATCTGTTGCGTCGTTATACTTAATGGCATCAATGGTCTGGAATTCAAGCACGCTGCTACTTTTGCTGTTAAAAGAGTGGCTACTACTTTTGCTGCTAAAAGAGTGGCTTACTCTTCAAATGTGTACAACTGAGCTTCTGCTATGCTGCTTAAATGATGTTGGACTGATTGACCTGCTACTTCCCAAATACCGCCATGATGTGATGCATTTGGTGGGTTTTAATGCCATTGAATGGGATAACTGATCAGTTCTGCCATAAAATGATAGCTTCTCGAAGAATCCGGTCTGCTCCAATGAAATTAATACCATTATCACTATATACATGCGATGAACCGCTCCGGCTCACAAGTTTACAAAACTTGTCAACCCCACAATAAATGACGCAGATTACAATATACTCCACAATGGTGCCACAATGGTAAATTGCAGGTGCCGGCTCTAGCCGATAGTGCGGCAGGCCATTACCTAATAAAATCCTACATTGCAGAATCCAATATTTTCTTATTAAAGATTGTGTACAAAGTTGCATTTCCCCATGACGCAATGGTTTTATGAGTCTTTTCCGCGATTTTCTTAGCTAATACACTTCTGTAATCCAATACATATAATTGGTTTATATCTTCCTGATATTCTCAAGTCCTGGATAAGGGTTTTAATTGACACACGGTTAAGATCGTTTTCGACCTTTAAACCATAGATTAAGATACTTGTATTATTCTTTGGTAATGGGTCTGATTTTACTTAACTATTTTGGGCTTTGTTGCTAACTATCTGTTGGATTCGTTGTTACGTTTTAAAATAACCAATATTGCCAAAAGTTTTTTTTAACGCTGCGAGGGCAAAGACAGTCAATCTTATAAACATACGATATTTGAAGCTAGCTTTGGTTCTGCCATCGAACCATTAGAATAGTAACTGTCGATATAGATTATATAGCTTCGATCAAGTTCTGATTTTTCGGCTGAAATTTAGGCCATAATGAAGAGTATCAACTGCAGTTTGATCAAGCAGCCAGATCCACTGAAATAACACTGTTGGAAGCAGAGCGATTATTGTTCTTTAATCGGGGAGACCCTTAGTATCAGGGTGTGTCCCGACTCATCCAGTTACATTAAGTCTGGAACACAACTGCCCCATCCCACAACCTCAAGCTAAGAATACGTCAGCAAATAAATGAGACCATATATGTATGCCCGTAGAAGTCTTATTCCGTATTGTCAAACATTTCTTATATGAATGAGCGATCTAATCACTATTCAATAACTCATATACCACAAAAGAAGATTGTGTATAAAGTATAATAAATCTTAAAACTATAATAAAGACGATAATAAAAGACAAGCTAAAATATTCATATTTAAATGTTAAACGATGTAGTGGTTCATATAGGTTGAAGTACTTAATATAACGACTAAATTTATACTGACGCCAATCCACTTCAACAACACATATAACACATATGCAATCTTCAAAATTAAGGTTGAGATTATGATATAGTGAATCCAATCACAAACCAAACCAAACCAAAAAAAATATTAAATATCCCACCGTAAGCTATCAAAAATCCCCATGGGCGCGCTCGATGTGATTCACATTATCAGCAACAGTAGCATGTTAATTTCGAGATTGTGGTTGGTTGGCATTTTATTTCCTCATAAAAAATATTCTATTTTTTTTTTATGATGCGACAATAAAATTCTCATTATCCTTAAAAGCTTAAAATACATATCGCTTCAATTCGAAACGAGAAACAATTTCATTTCGACATATTTGCCGCACTTCAATCTGTAAATTAAAGTGCGATCACAATTATGCATAAAACAAAAATCTCTCCTTCGAGATTTTGATACGTTACCTTAATGCTTATGCATCAAAACATTATTACATCGAAATCTATTGTATTTGTATGCTGTATGCAGTTTGCCAAATACCCCCGAGCATAATTCTATCTCTTATTGTTTTTGAGATGTACAGCTGCATAAATACATGTATATTATGTACATTGAGGTGATCCTATATCGTGATTGATGGATTTTACAAAATATATAGTTCGAAGCACAATGTAATAAAATGTTACATTGAACATAGCATATAGAGCAGCATAATAGAGCCAACACGATATCACTATTATCATAATTTATCGATTTGTTGTTTACATAAATTAACATTTATGTAAACAACATACATAAATCAAATGTTGCACAAAATAACGAGATACTGCATACCACACCTTGGGTGAGAATTCCCGCATTTGATTATGCAAATTTTTGATTGTTTGGCCCAGTTAAACCGTTGGTGGATTCAAAATGTGTTTATAAGGTGCTTGACTTTCACATTGTCTATATATGCACACACATCAGATGCATTTTTCATGTAAATACGTTATCAATCGTTATCAGTAAAGTTGATTTCGATATACGATGTGAACGCGGAAATTTAATTACTGATTAGCGGTGCCATAAAGTTGTGACAATAAACGCATTTTTGCATTTGTTGACTTTGCTATATTACACAATGTGCAATATCGTTTATGTCAAGCGGAAAATTTGTTAATTGTTCATAATGACGGTAACGCGGTTCAAGGTTCTTAGTAAATTAATGAGCAAATGCGATGGAATGTTTCATTTTTCTGTCAACTGCATTTTCGTAACACTAAAGGTCCTATTAATGCTATATACCGAGGTTTGACAGCTGTCCGGGAAACCACAATATAGGCAGACTTGGACAATAAAGCTCCACCTATTTCCCCATTCGCAGTACTAATCTTCAAGGTATTGAAAAACACTAAAGGTCCGATTAATGGCATATATCGAGGTTTGACAGCTTTTTAGGCACTTTCCGGGAAACCACAATATAGACAGACTTGAACAAAAAAGCTCCACCTTTCTCCAACTTCGCAGTTCTAATCTACATGGTATTGAAAAACACAAGGTCCGATTAATACTATATACTGAGCTTTAAGAGCTTCCCGGGAAACCACAATACAGGCAAACTTGGCGAAAAAAGCTCCACATATCTCCACATTCGCAGTCTTAATCTTCAAGGTATTGAAACCCACAAAAGGTCCGATTAATGCCATATACCGAGGTTTGACAGCTTTTAGGTACTTTTCGGGAAACCACAATATAGGTAGACTTGGACAAAAAGCTCCACTTATCTCTACATTCGCAGTCGCAATAAAAATGCTCCACCTATCTCCACCTTCCCAGTCCTAATCTAAATACAAGGTATTGAAAACACAAGGTCCGATCCGTATATAGCATTAAGCTATATACTGAGCTTTAAGAGCTTTCCGGGAAACCACAATACAGGCAAACTTGACAAAAAAGCTCCACATATCTCCACATTCGCAGTCTTAATCTCCAAGGTATTGAAACCCACAAAAGGTCCGATTAATGCCATATACCGAGGTTTGACAGCTTTTAAGGCGCTTTCCGGGAAACCACAATTTAGGCAGACTTGGACTAAACAGCTCCACCTATCTCCACATTCGCAGTCTTAATCTCCAAGGTATTGAAAACCACAAAAGGTCCGATTAATGCCATATACCGAGGTTTGACAGCTTTTAAGGCGCTTACCGGGAAACCACAATTTAGGAAGACTAGCACAAAAAAGCTCCACATTCGTAGTCCTAATCTTCAAGGTATTGAAAAACATTAAAGATCCGATAATAGCCATATACCGAGGTTTGACAGCTTTTAAGGTGCTTTCCGGGAAACCACAATTTAGGCAGACTTGGACAAAACAGCTCCACCTACCTCCACCTTCGCAGTCCTACTCTTTAAGGTATTGAAAGACACAAAAGGTCCGATTAATGCCATATACCGAGGTTTGCCAGCTTTTTAATCGCTCTCCGGGAAACTACAATATAGACAGACTTGGACAAAAAAGCTCCACCTATCTATAAAACACAACTGGATAAGGGTGGGAGATACTTGTGACCTCATCCAGACTCACTTTGTGTAAAGATACAAAAAAAAAATACATTAGATAGTGGATTCATCGGCAAGTGCATCAATTTACGTATCGTAGAAATTGTCATTGGAGACACAGGCTCGATAGCGGTTACTTGGCTCCATCGGACACTGCGACAGCGGTACAGGTGAGTTTTCCTTGTATGTCCCGCTTCCCGCCTTTGTTTTTTTTATTTCCCTATATTTTCCGACCCTACACTTGCCCTTCATTCCAAGGCATCGGATTGATTTACTTCGAGTTGCGTGGTGGTTATTTTTGTGGTATCAGTAGGTACCCCGCCCGAGTCCACTCGCTCAAACCTGGTAGACTGGCGCCCAACGGAAATTATGTTATTTTTTGTGTGGTCTACCCAAGCCACAACCGCGACACAAGAGAGTACGTTACAGTACCTGGTATTTATTCTGCTGTCGTGAACCATCTCATATTACTAAACATACAAAATGCGTTTGGAATTGGTTGAGATGAAGTTGGTTTTATTTGAATGCCTTATAAACCATTTTATTGTGAAGTTTAGCATTCATATATCAAGCCGACTAGGAAATCTTCTACACTTAAAATAGGTTCTCTTTAACATGCAGTCGAACCCAAGTTCTTCATTTCAGGTATGCGAATATTACAAACCTTCGTTACGTGCAATAGTAACCTGCATTTGCTGATGTGTATAAATCTATAAAGAGATCGACATTGAACTGAATATGAAGTGCCAAAAGAGAGTGATCTAGGATCCATCTTATATCATTGTTAACATTCCTCGTTTCCCGAACTTGGCGTTGTATCTTGCCAGAATCGGACACAGCATAGAGGAAACTAAAAAGTACTTTGATTGATAAACGCCTCTATATAGGGAGGCGTGAGACCCATTTAAATATATAGATCTGTAGCGTTGTAAAAGTTTCTTGGTATACGTTCGTAATACTGACACATAGAGACCTTGTTTTGGGAATAAAACTACACGGAACCTTGAATATTGGGTCACCACATAAGAAAATTCTATTAAAACGATCGCTGACGGTTCGACTGTTAACACCACGACATTCAAAAGAAAATCCATTTTCATCTTTGACTAACAAAATCCAAAACAATTGCGAATTGTTAACGCTGCGCTAGACAAGAAAACATTCCCGTATACAGTTGTGTGCTATGTACGAAACGGAATTCAGGAAATTAAATTCAATTTATCCATGGATGATGATGACAATATAAAATGGGATATAAAATTAATTTAAAGAATATCTAAGATTTGAATGGTAAGAGGAAAGGTTATCATCCTAGTCATTGATAAATAATTTTTGAGCGCTTGTTTGTTTTTTTTTATAAATAAAATTTAAATTTATAACAAATTTTTTGTTACCACTGCTGACTTCTACAAAAGACATTTTTAGTTATGGTTTGCTTGTTTCGTTATATAGACACTGTGTTCTACGGTAACCGATGTTTGAGTGACACAAAAACCAACGTTTGAAGGAGGAAAATCGAAAAAATTGCAACAATTTGTACTATGTGGGTTGTTGAGTTTTTTTTCCATCTGCTTTGTACTCTGCTCAAATGCTTTCATGTAGATTTATGCAGTCTTTGTTGTATAGAAAACTATTATCGTTTCAAATTTTCATTTCCATCCATATATAATATATATGTATGATGAGTTGTAACAAAAGGAAACTGTAAACATGACTTTAAGGGAAAAGCTATTCTGCAATCTGAAAGTTTTTGTTGGTACAAGAGGATGCTATGGTACAAGTAGTCAACACTTCTTCTTCGTCTATTGAAAGCTCTGCTTTATGCTCAACCGTTCGCATCGTGAAAAAGGTTATGTATCCGTCGACAATATATGTCAAACTGTCACATCTATTCATAATAATGAGTCTGGTCACTTTAAGATATTTACATTTCAGAAGTAGATGAAGAAGATTCGAAAGGTGTATTTGTCTCCCCACACCAGTCATATGTGGAGATAATCAAGAATGGAAACCAAATTCCATTCGGTGTGGCGAAACCAAATAATTGGATTAATAAGAATTGAGAAGTCTATATATTGAGAAGAAATGCTGTCCATGCATTAATTGCCTATTTTTATTTCAATTTCAATAGATTCAGTATGTTTTTCTGCTTTGCATTTGAAATGTGTTGGGGCGTAGAACAATATGTATCAGTGGTATTATTGGGTAGAGACAAATGTTTAAAAACTGCACTTCAGGAAAATAGGATTAGACTGTGGCGTTCACAAATACGACGAATAGTCACGCCACAATAGTGAAGTATTGACAAAATAATCGAAAAAAGATTTCGAGTCAAATTCTGTAATTCACTAGAATTGTTTCATCATAGCCTCACAACATATATAGAAACGAAATGCAACATACATCAAGTCCGGTCGCATATGCCTGATGAGATGAATTTGGTCTTTTCGATCACACAACGAGTCAATGACGTCATCAGATCGAAACCGGCCTAGCGAACGAATATTACAGATCACATACAAGATGCCATATATTTCATAAGATTACGACGAGAACCTTGTTCGATCCTTCTGGCTTCGTAGATTTCCTAAAAGCTTGTATATAGCATTAACAGCAATTGGCGAGAAGCTATTTGATGAGATATTAGAAATTGCTGATAGGATCTACGAAGCCACTGGATCCAGCGTATCGTCAGTTCAAAACGTACCCTCTACTAGTTCCCAGCGACCTACTGCACCGAATGAACAGACTGCTCGCTAGCATGGATTCAAAATTTAAAAGAATGGCAGTAGGACGCAACCGTTCACCAAGACTGCAAAGTCGATCTCGCTATTCTTATGGAAGACCACGGAGCGGAAGCAGACGTCGTTTCACCGACCACCAAGGGCTCTGCTATTTCCACCATAAATTCGTCATCTTCTGCGGTATCATCACTTCTTCACATGGTTCAGAAGAAAAATGGGACTGATTGGAGACCATGTGGAGATTATCGAGGCCTAAATGCCGTCACTGAACCGGATCGATATCCGATTCCCCATATTCAAAATTTTTCGATGCACCTTGAAGGATGCAAAGTTTTTTCGATTTTTTCGGAAATTGACATGGTAAGAGCTTATCATCTGATACCCATTGCGCCCGAAGACGTGCCTAAAACGGCAATTACCACACCATTTGGGTTATTCGAATTTAAGAAAATGCCCTTTGGTTTTCGGAATGCTGCGCAAACATTTCAACGCTTTATGAATGAAGTGATCAAAGGTCTAGTTTTTGTATTTGTTTATATAGACGAAATTCTTGTGGCAAGGTACAAACTTCATTTCAAACAGTTGTTTGAGAGGCTAGTCGAATTTGGAATCCAAATTTCCAAATGTGAATTCGGAATACCCGCTCTAGAGTTCCTCAGCTACCACATATCTGCAGATGGCATACGACCCTCGCCAAGGCGAGTTGAAGCCATAAATGAATTTCCTGCTCCAACATCAATTAAACAAATTCAGCGATTCGTCGGAATGGTCAATTATTATCTTATCATAGATTCATTCCAAAGTTAGCCGGATTGCTGTCCTATATTCACGAACACTTGGCACATCTAAATAAGATGCCCAAGAACAACAAAAAGTTCTCGTGGCCTGACGACTGTAATCAATCGTCCGCCCAAATTAAAAGTGCGCTTCCTAACATAACCATGTTAGCTCATCCTCTGAGCAACACCAGATTCAGTATCTCCACAGATGCGTCATACATTGCCGTTAGCGCAGTGTTGCAACAATTAAATAACGGATGTTGGCAGCTTTCAGGATTCTTTTCCCGAAAATTTAGCAATAAAACATTTTAGATATTTTGTAGAAGGTAGGCAATTTACCATCTACACAGATCAAAAGCCTCTTACCACAGCAATAACCTTCCTGAGTGATAAGAGTCCACGGCAGACTCGACAATTAGACTATATCGCTCAGTTTACGACGGACGTACAACATATAGCAGGCAAGAACAACGTGGTCGCACTGACACTTTGTCACGACCGTGTGATCACGTTGATGGAATTGACAAAACTTCTTGGCTAAATTTTGATGATTTAGCCAAGGCTCAAGAGTCTGATGAAGAATTGAAAGAACTTCTCGAAAATACATCGCGCTCCGCGAGTTCTAAATTTAAACTGGAACTTACCCTCCTATCCGATATAAAATTATATTGCGAAACATCAACAGGAGTTCATCGACCATTCGTTTCATTGTCACAGAGACAAGTAGTTTTCAGCGGATTACATAGTCTATCTCATCCAAGCATGCTCGCTACACGTAAATTAATTTCAAGTAGGTATTTTTGGCCGAACATGAACGATGACGTTACAAATTGGGTACGTGGTTGACTCGGATGCCAAACTAGTAAAGTGCAAAGGCACACCAAGACACGACCAGGGCATTTCGAGCTTCCATCATCAAGGTTTGAGCACATACACATGGATGTAGTGGGACCGCTCTCACCATCCGAAGGTTTTGTTTAAATACTTACCATCTTAGATCGATTCACTCGTTGGCCGGAGGCATATCCCATGCGAGATAGTACCGCTGCCTTTATTGCTAAGACTTTTGTCGAACAATAGGTATCAAGGTTTGGAGTACCCCTTGAAATAACAACTGATCAAGGCAGCCCATTTGAGTCAAAACTTTTCTCTCAACTCACACGTTTACTAGGCGCTCACAGAACTCGTACCACTGCCTATCATCCACAGGCAAATGGTATGGTCGAACGTTTTCACAGACAACTAAAATCATCGCTTAAAGCTCTTGGAAATGTTATCCATTGGAGCACTGAGCTACCCATTATCTTGTTGGTAATACAAGCAGCAGTCAAAGATGAACCTAAGTGCTCCCCAGCAGAACTAGTATATGGACAAGTCCTCAAGCTTCCAGGAGAATTTTTCGTGACCAGTTCACACGATTCAAATCCCGATTCAACAGACTTTGTAAACAAATTTCGCGACAACATGCGCAAATTAGTTCCAGTTGACACTCGCAAGTCAACTTCCACTCCATTTTTTGTTCCCAAAACATTAGAAAGTTGTGAGTATGTTTTTGTTCGTATCGATAGAGTACGAACCGGCCTATCATCACCTTACGAAGGACCGTATAGAGTCATTCGTCGTTTCAGGAAACATTTCATTTTAGATCAAAACGGTCGAAATGTTAATGTTTCCATTGACAGACTAAAGCCGACATGTGGTATTCTCAGCTTAGCAAAAGTAACCAAACAATAGCGAAAAAATCAGTTCGTTTCCAACTGTCCTATCCCTAACGTCCATCAATTATTGTATTTTCCTTTCCTTTATAATCCGGGGGGAATTTACTTGCAGGGGGGTACTGTGGCGACCTACTCCGAGTAATTTGAGAGTACTCGGAGTACCCCACAAAATACGTAACATAAGTACTTAATCTAGTACAATTTTAGTAGTAAGATATAGTAGACGAAATAAAATAATTAGAACTAAAAAGAAGAAAATTGCTTCGTCACGAAACCACGCAGATAACTGAAACGAGTCACGAACAACACATCAAACAAAAATAAAGTAAACTTAATAAATATAATAATAATAATTATAATATAATAGTGTATATAATAATATAAGCTAAAACATATAAAACAAAAATCATACAAACCTAAATGCTGTATAAGATAGCAGAAAATTTTCAGCAGAAAAAATGATTTTTATACTCACCACCAGGCGCACTACTATCGCTAAAGAGAATTTCTTCTGCTTTCATTTTTGTATAGCCACAGAAACAGAATTTTTCTGTAAATTTTTTAATTTTCTTCAATATTTTAATGGGTCTATCCATAGCTCACAGTGAAAAAACTGATTTTTATGTATGGGCCAAAGCTTTGAAAAATTCTGGAGGCGCTCAAACTCGGTCGATTATCCTCAAACTTCATATTCAGATGTATTGTCACTTAAGCTATTGGATCATAATGGCATATTGGTTACAGTGGGTCCATCTATAGCTCACAGTTAAAAAACTGATTTTTATGCACGGGCCAAACCTTTGAACAATTTTGGAGGCGCTCAAACTCGGTCGGTTATCCTCAAACTTCATATTTGTATGTATGGAGATAAGATGACTTAACTTAAACTGAAATATTTATTACGGGGGCTTCATTCATAGCTTACAGTAGTTATTTAACTATATTATTTAACTGTAGATGAAATTAATATGTCTTATACAGTATATTGTAATCTTATGGAAATAATATACACATTTTATTTGAAACCTGGAATAATTTTGTAGTTAAAATATTGAAGAAAATTAAAAAATTTACAGAAAAATTCTGTTGGCTATACAAAAATGACAGCAGAAAAAATTCTCTTTGACGATAGTAGTACCCCTGGTGGTGAGTATAAAAACCATTTTTTCTGCTGAAAATTTTCTGCTATCTTATACAGCATCAAACCTAATAAATATGTAAATAAAATATTGTATACTAAAAATAAAAGTGTTATTATTTAAAGTGACTCGTCAAAACGTGAATCTAACTGTAAAAATTTATTTGCAGAGTCCTGTCCATCACGAGATTTATGGACCGTTCTATGTATGATCTAAGATCATCTGTCAATCTAGGTTCGTTTTGTATAGTGTGGAAGTGGATTGCCACCAATACCTACCGAACGACAAAACTGTTTTTAAGTGAACAGAAATTGAAGTTAATAAAGAGTGCAATATCTTTAAAATAAGATCAAATCCTAGTCTTGGTGATGGTTCTTTCAGATCTCGTTGACCTATTTCAGGATGCTTTATGCGAGAACTGTCATAAAAAGGATGGTTGTTGATGAAAAGGATGGTTGTTGACACCGTTGATATCGTTCATCATTGTTCAACTCTAGGGAATAATCGTTAGTACACTATCAACTTTGGTTTTAACTTGTCAAGTTTTCCAGATGCGGTATAAGATAGCAGAAAAATGAAATACTCAAATTTTTATACTCACCACCAGGGGCACTACTATCGCTAAAGAGAATTTCTTCTGCTGTCATTTTTGTATAGCCAACAGAATTTTTCTGTAAATTTTTTAATGTTCTTCAATATTTTAACTACAGAGTTATTCCAGATTTCAAATAAAATATGTATATTATTTCCATAAGATTATTATATACTGTATAAAACAGAAGTCTACGAATGAAATCCCTGTAAAAAATTTTTTAGTTTGACTTTCCAGTAGCTAAGTCATCTTATCTCCATATATACAAATATGAAGTTTGAGGATAATCGACAGAGTTTGAGCGCAGAATTTTTCAAAATTTTGGCCCATACATAAAAATCAGTTTTTCACTGTGAGCTATGGATGGATCCCCCCCCCCTATCCAATATGCCATTGCAATTTTCTAATAACCTAGTTGACCATACATCTGAATATGAAGTTTGAGGATAATCGACCGAGTTTAAGTGCCTCCAAAATTTTTCAAAGTTTTGGCCGATACATAAAAATCAGTTTTTTCACTGTGAGCTATGGATGTACCCTCTGACCAACATGTCATTATAATTTTCCAATAGCTCAGGTGACAATACATTTGAATGTTTGAGGATAATTTTAGAGGCATACATAATATCATATAGTTAGATTAGTTCTCATTGCTTTCACTGCCAATTCTACTAGCTTAAGAACTACATGGAATTGTACTATCTACTGAAATAATTAAAACAATTTAGTTATCTTAATTATTGTAGAATATTATTTTTTATATTAGAATATTATAATGAATATTATGATTAGAAAATCATAATGGCATATTGGTTACAGGGAGGTCCATCCGTAGCTCACAGTGAAAAAACTGATTTTTATGTATCGGCCAAAACTTTGAAAAATTCTGGAGGCGCTTAAACACGGTTGATTATCCTCAATCTTCATATTTGTATGTATGGAGATAAGATGACTAAGCTTCTGGAAAGTCAAACTGAAATATTTATTACAGGGGCTTCATTCATAGCTTACAGCAAGTAGTTAAACTGTAGATGAAATTAATATGTTTTATACAGTATATTATAATCTTATGGAAATAATATACATATTTTATTTGAAATCTGGAATAATTTTGTAGTTAAAATGTTGAAGAACATTGAATAATTTACAGAAAAATTCTGTTGTCTATACAAAAATGACAGCAGAAGAAATTCTCTTTAGCGATAGTAGTGCCCCTGGTGGCGAGTGTAAAAATCATTTTATCTGCTGAAAATTGTCTGCTATCTTATACAGCATGTTTTCCAGAATACTATAGGCTGGCATGGAGCTATGCAATGTGCAGATTTTTAGGTAAATCGGACCTATAGCCGTACGTCTTCGATTTGGCTGCAAAGCGTTAGGTATGGACGTAAATAAGCGAACCGCAAAAGAGTTGGGAGTGCCTTGAGTCCCAAAACAGATTGCATAGAAATAAAAGAAAAAAAAACTTTTCCAGAAATGCCGTCCACATCTGCGTTTTGGGATAGAATGCTCGGTTAGTACATTGTGGCTGTTTGTGGCATTGAGCGTGAAGCATCTTGGGTTACGGCAATTTTATGAATGGAATTTTTCAAATCTTAATCCGTGTCATAGGTACATAGTGCTCCAAAAAATAATACATAGTGGTCCAAGCATTCAGTGTTCCATGTGGGTTAACTTTAAATCTATAAGGGGTATCGTTTATGATAGAAGCCCCATTCGACAGGTGTAATAATTGATATGGGTTATTGTTGATGCTGATTCTTGTGGAAATGATGACGTTATTAGATTATTAAATGAGAAGTTAATAATAAAGTATTTTCCTACAGCCGTAATATATTATCCGTTTCGAAGTGGCTCTACTTATAGGGTTGTTATAGACAATCCACATTTTAAGAACTTTAATCGCTGATATAGTTTATGTGACGGTTGATTCCATTAAGCGTTACTACACAATGGCCACAGTATTATTTCTATTAACAACTATTTCAATTCCAAGGTGGAGTAGACACTTTTAGCCCATTTAATATTTATATAATAACATCTGCAAACTCCAAACTAATTCATAGTGACTTTCTGGATGTCGTAATCCACAGTGGTACAAAAAGATTTCGAGATCTAACCAGATATGAAGACGTGATCGTGAAGTGTAAAATTATGCTTGCAGCACTATAAGAACTGCGTGCCTCTGAGTAGTGCAAGATGAGCAGAAAATATGGACAGAATTGAATATTACAAATAGTTCAAAATATGCATTTAATATACATAATTGACTTGAATTGAATTGGACTATGCTTCTCGTGTTTATCCATTACTGCAATCTGATATTATTTGAATTAGACCACGTAGTGATTAACAGTTCCATATACCGTTCTATATATTTGAAATTTAATTTGAAAAATATAAGGCCACACGTAACATCTGTAAAAAAAACTGTGCAAAGGAAGCGAAAAGAGTCGACAACAAGAAAGCAGCTAAGGCTTCCGAGTTGAAAATATCATATCACAACTTTTACCCGATGGTCGTATTGGTTGCCAATATTTCTAAAACATCTATTTTAGCATTGAAATGTGCAGACGGTGCTTTGGTGGTGGTTTCAAATTTGCAGGCCGACTTACTGGCAAACGTCTTCAATTCAAACTCGATTTGTAGCGCCTGATGGAGTTACCCTATACGTTAATTCCGTATTGTTGTTTCAAAATGGATCCTGTCAACATCTTGAAGGTTATCGAAATTGTCTTCAGGAACCTGAGCGCAATAGACGTAAATAAGGCCACCGAAACTGACAGAATTCCTGTTCGATTATATCAATTGGGTAGCCGTGGCTAAAGTAGTTGAGAAATGCATTAACCAACAACTGGTGAATTATTTTGAGATTAAAAAAATAATTTCAGATAAACAATATAGCTTCCGCGAAAGCCACTCCTCAACCGATGTTTTGACGTATGATACAAACAAATGGAATCCACTTGAGCAATACAGAGAAGCCTTTGCAATCGCTTTGGATACATCCAAGACTTTTGACATGGTTTGGCATGAGAATCTCATTTGTAAACTTGTGGCATACGGCTTGGATTCGATGACCAAGTCGATAAAAAGCTTTCTCAAAAACTGAAAGATCAACTTTATTCTAAATGGGAGATATCAACGACACACTCCCCAAATGCCAAAGTCGTTTAGGGTTCAGTTTTGTCATTAACTTTATTTTTGTTATACATTAATGACTTGTTGGATATAGCACTGTGAACCCTATATCCACAATTTTGCTGATGATGCAACATTGCTTAATTCTGATTTGAGTACAATATTTGAGTATAAGAAGTAAAAAATCAGGTCAAATTTAACGCTAAGAAAACACAAACACAAAAACCCGTTGAATGCACAACGAATACCTTTTTGTGGTAAAAGGCCACGTTCTCGTGCGTTATGACTCAATTCGTCTGTTTGGTGTTTAGATTAGCAACAATTTAAAATGGAATGAACACATTATAACATTGGCCAAATCAGCTTCACGTAAACTCGGTTTCCTTAATAGATGCAGACGATTCTTAAGATCTCATCAGGTTCTTCAGATATATAAAACCTTTATTAGACCGTGTATAGATAATTGCTGTCAGGTTTGGAGTGGAGCATATGGCATTTCTCTCCAGCTACTGGATAGAGTACAGTGGCGTGTCGTCCAAATAAAACGAACCTCCAAACTAACGAAAGATCTTTAGACAGCCTACAGCACCGCAGAGGTGTTGCAGAACTCTGCGTGTTCTATAGATTAATAAATGGTAAATGTTCTGCAGAATTAAAGGAGAAAATACCACCATTTGTTACGCTAGGACGGGTAACACGAAGAACGGTTAATCCACATAGGTTTACGGTGAAGCTGCAGAAACATCGAACTGAAGATGCAAAGCGCGAATTTATTTATCGAACATCTAGGAAGAGAAAATGCACAAGTTTAAGTAGGCTATCAACCTTTACTTGAAGGATCGAGCGTTGAGTGCAGGAGCTCTGACAGTTGCAAGGGGCTAGGACAGTTTAAAAGTCCGCCCTGCACCCAATGAAAGCTAAATTAAAAAAAAAAGTTGTTCATCCCTTTAGCAAGAACTGGTGCCATCTATTTAAAGTTTATTTGTTTTCTTTACGTTATGCAGTCAATTAATCTTGAAAGGGCCTTGGCGATCCAAATTGTTGAACGTAATCAAATAATTGATCCAATCGAGTTTTAGAAATCGTACTGATAGCAATCCCATTGAATGTTGTTGAAGAACCTGCTATAACATCGTAACTTTATAAGTAGGTAATATGGAGTGCAGGTCTCGGAAAATGTATGTACTGCAACCTTCGTCGGGTTCTGTTTTAAGAACAACGTTGATTTCTTCTCTATTGAGCAAGAATAATGAGTACTCAACATCCAAGTAATAAACACTAGGTTCGAGAGGACTCAATTTGTACTTCGCTAGATATATAGTATTTCACGGAGTCCTAAACGACCATTTCAAATAATTTCAAATTTTGATAGCCCGAACCGACCAGAAAACGAGCAATATGTATATGACTTCTCATTCCATGAGTTCCAAGTGATTTAATCAAAATAATTTGGCATATCACACCTGAAATATTTTGTATACGTCATCGCTAAAAATAGTATCTTAATTTTACTAATTTTAGGTTAGAACTTAAAAACAAACAAAACACTTTTAATTATTTAACACGTTCTAAATTGCACAAACATAATTAAAATTTACATAATTTTTACTCTAAAGTCTAGAAGAAGTTAATCAATTCGAAAGAAAACGGCGAAGAAGAAATTAAGTAAACAAAAAATTTCTTCTCAATCATTTTGATCATTGTGTTACGACAGACATATGGGAGACGAACGAAACCTTGAAACTAAAGATTCAGAATTTATAAGTGTTGGTTGTTATGAAATTTAAAAATAATTAAAACTATTAATAACTATATTGGTGTTGTGAAGTATATTGATTGTTACGCTTCGGGTGACATAGATTGGTCCAATACTCGTATAGTTGCCAAAATATAGTTCAATGTGTCTGTTACTCTGTATAGTGGGTGTAGTTGAAATATAGATTTAAATAGTGCAATGGCACAATGACTCCCGTATATTATAAGCTGTTCCTTGCTCCAAATCTGTCTTAAATAGTCCCAATCGTCTACTATAGGGCCAATTGAGCTTATCTTGCGGGTTCAAAACAATTAGGTTTTCTTGATTGTGTTAGTGTGGTCACTACGAAGAGGTTGTGTCAGAAATTGTTGGAGTTATAGGCAGTTACGGTACACGAGTCTAGTCTTCATCTCTCTACCTATATACACAACACCCTGATCATGTGCTTCAGCTCAATGCTATCGAGAGCTATAGAGAGTTTCGAATTGCCTTGAACTAATTATTGGTTGCCATTTAGAAAAATAATTTGACTGCTTTGAACGAAATGTCGTTCACTTGTTAAATGTATTCGACTGGACCCAGATATTTAAATCTTGTTCAGAGATGAGTGGTAACTCCAACTCTCTTTTGTTCGAAGTCATTAGACGAGGAGAAGGATGTAAAAATCGGGTTTTTTAATATAGTGTAGCCATTATTGAACTGAGTTAGATTATTGTCTTCGATTGAAGATTTTGCCTAGATTGGAACTAATACCAACCATCTAAAGCACCCTAAGCTTTAACTCGTATTTAACAATCAGAATTGTTTGACGAAACATCAAGGATTGCTAGTTCCTTATTAGCAACCGGTTATAATGCACTTGTCAAGCCCCTAAAAATCAGCTAAATAATGCTTTTCAGAAACAGCATCTGAATGGATTAAGTCTGGTTGAGAATGGGTTTTGGGCTCGGTATGCAATGACCGCCTAAGAAAACATGCACGATGAGTTGGAACGATATTTTCAATCAAACTGACATTCATTGATGCCATCACATTGAAACTAGTCTAGCATTCACGGCATGTCGACAGAAGTTATCAAATAAATGTTTCCCAATAATAATCTATGAATAGCCGTCAATGGTCCTCAATATAAGTGTCCTTATTCATACGAACGTTCTTCAATTTCTCTTTTGAAGTTATTATTTTATGTTGCTGATGAAGGTGATAGTCAAACTTCCATTCCTTAAGGCCTCAATATGTTAAAGCACACATTTTCAGTGAGCACCTAATTTTTTTTTTTTTAAATAATTTTTCTTAATTATTTCTTTTTAATTACAATCTAGTCTTAGACTAATAAGCAGTTTTATTCAAACTTAAACTACTACATTTTACTGAAATTTAAGGGTTCATCCATCGATGTACTCCTTATTATACATGATATTTGTTATTTAATCGCGCATTTGTTGTGCGCTAGATACATTTATTTTAATCGATTTTACACTAACTCAAAAGGCTTTACTCTTTTTAGCCTTCTTAATAAATCCGTATTATCCAGTAGCTGGATAGCTTTTATGTTGACTTGATGCAGCAGTCGTTGTTCGTGACTTCTAGCAAATTTCATAATTTCAGTTTTGATGGGGTCTATGCCCAAATCTTTGTGTGTGTCTATATTTCTGATCAACCATGGTGCATTCACGATGTTTCTTAACACCTTATTTTGGAACCGTTGGATAATATCTATGTTGGTCTGCTTAGTACAGCCCCACAGCTGTATACCGTAAGTCCAAACCGGCTTCAATATTTGCTTATATAGCAGAACCTTATTAGGGATTGATAGATGAGAATTTCTTCCCAGTAACCAATACATTTTATTGTATTTTAAACCCATCTCATTTCTTTTCTTTTTTACATGAGCCTTGCAGCGAAGCTTAGCGTCTAATGTCATACCAAGATATTTAGCAGTGTTTGCATGCGGTATTTCTTGGTTGTTTAAATATACTGGTTTGTATACTAATCTCTTGTTCGTAAAATCGACGTGGACAGATTTAGTTTCATTTAATTTTATGCGCCATTTTTTTGTCCAGTTCAATACTTGATCTATGGCGGCTTACAATTTCTCTGTTGTATCTGAGTTGTTGTCAGCTACTGCCATGATGGCTGTGTCATCGGTGAAAGTGGCAATCGTATTGTTATGTGGGATTGGAACATCTCTGGTGTATAATAAATACAGAAGTGGCCCACGTATACTTCCTTGTGGAACTCCTGCTTTTATTTCTTTTAACTCAGAGTATTCATCTTCTTGCTTAAGTCTAAAATATCTTTGTATTATATATGATTCCAGTATTATGCTGTACTGTTTAGGTAGGATTAGTTTGAGCTTGTAGATTAAACTTTCGTGTCAAACGTTGTCAAAGGCCTGTGCTACATCAAGGAATACTGCAGAACAAACTTTTCTCTCTTCTAATGTCTTCTCAATAATATTGGTTATTCTATGGACTTGGTCAATAGTTGAGTGCTCACTGCGAAACGATATAGGCCTATATGATGTTATTAGATGTGGTGGTTTTCCTGGTTTAGGAATCATGATAACCTCAGCTACTTTCCAAAGTTTTGGCACATATTTTAATCTGAATGAAGCATTTATAATATTAGTTAACTTCACCGTAGCTTTTCTCGGTAGCTGTTTTATTATTTCTCCGGTAATCAAATCAAACCCGGGTGCTTTCTTTAAGTTTAAACTTTTAATTTCGTTTGCTACTTCTTTGGACGATGTAGGTGTAACATCATCGTGTATTTGAATTATGTTTTCATCAAATGTTTCTCGCAATTGACATTCATGAGGTTGAAATATATTTTCAAGATGGTTAGCAAATCCTTCAGCTTTTTCTTTGTTTTTCCTCGCCCATGTTCCATCCATTTTCCTGGTAGGGTGTATTGACATTATTGGCCTTTTCAGAGTTTTAGTTGCTTTCCAGAGTGAATATTCTGTATTACTGTCATTCGTCAATTTACTTAAGTAGAAATTAAGTGACTCATTTTTTAATTTCCGAATTTCTCTTGTTAATTGTTGAGTAAGATTGTTTAGTCTTTTTTTATCTTGTGGAGCTCTTGTTTGGTGCCACTTTTTTCTGGATTTGCGTTTATCCCTAAGGAGATCTCTAATTTCTATTAGATAGTTATTTCCTTTTAACCTTGATTTGATTTCTGGAGTACTTTTCCATGCTGATTGCTGGATATCCGTAGTGAACTTTTCTACTTCTTTGTCCAGTTGGGCTATAGTTTATAAAGGAACTTTCAAAAGTATTCTTTGTTCGAGGTGTACTTTGAAACTTTTCCAGTCCGTGTATTTGTTAGTTAATGCTGGATTATCCCCTTTTTGGATGATATACTCGCTTAGAGTATAAAACTTAAAACTATTGAAGAATGGTCTGAGCTCATATCTTGGCTCTCTTCGACTTTCATAAAATTATTAGAAATATTTTTGGTTATAAAAAAATCGATTAGGTCAGGTATTTTTCATGGGTCAGTTGGCCAATATGTTGGTTTTCCTGTTGAAATGGATTCACATCCATTTTCTTTAATAGCGATTAGTTATTCTTTTCCTTTAGTTGTTGTCAATCTAGAACCCCAGTGAGTATTCTTCGCATTGAAGTCACCGCCTATGATGAACCTTTTCCCGAGCCGTTTGAAAAACTCTTAATATTGTTTGTTTTTAATAGAATGTCTTGGTGGACAGTACAATCCTGCCACAACAATAGGAACGTTGTTAGTTTTTATATAAACAACTGTGGCCTGAATTTCTTCTTTTTCATACTTTGCTTTTTCAAAATGTTGGATATTTTTTTTAATGATGACTGCGCTTCCTCCTCTGGCTGAATTATCTGGATGAATAGTATGATAAACACAATAACCTTTAAATGTAATGAAGGATTGTTTAGTAAAATGTGTTTCCGAAATAAGACACACATCTATGTTCTCAATATCGAGGACTGCTTGTAGCTCGTGCTGATGTCGGAGCAAACCATTAGCATTCCATGACATGATTTTCACTGTTCTGTTCATTTCTGTATTAATTTGGGTTTAACTCTCAATGCTTTTTCTTCAAATTTTTGTAGCCTATCATCAAATTTATTTAATTTTATGAGAATATCTTGTAATGTTTGACTGATGGCAACATCTATCAATTTTTGCTGAGGTTTATTGACTGCGTTTCTAGTTGCTTCGGCATATGTAACACCTTCAGTTCTTAATTGGCGGCTAAAAGGTTGCCCGTTATTCTGTTCTGTCTGCTTCTCCTACCGATTTGCCAGACCATACATTTGAGCTTTATTCATCCTTTGATTTTTAATTTTCTGTATTTCCTTTGCAACAATACATCCTCGATAATTAGCAGGATGACCTTGACCACAGTGTACACACTTTAAATTAACTTGCGGATTGTCGCATTCACCAGTTAGATGGTGTCCAGCACATTTAACACACCTTGGAAGTTTGCCACAATATTTTTGCGTGTGTCCATATGCTTGACATCTTTTGCACTGCGGAATTAGGTTAGACATTCTAAGTGGTTGAATTTCCACTTTGCAGCCCAATAAACTAGTGATCTTATGAATTTTAGTTATAATTTTGTTCATTACACTGATTATTTTAAATTGTTTTGATGATAATTCCTCTTTAGCTCGTTCTGGGTTACATGTATGATGTAAGTTCCTTACCATGGCTCTGATGGGTCTTTCTTGTTTATTTTCATATGTGTGAAAGATAAATGCGCCTTCGGTCAGAGTTTTCACTACGTTTTTATATGCATCTCCGCTATTTACATTGATGCTTATTTTATTTTGACTCATCAATTTTGTGATGAATGATTCTTCTGGAACACTCGCCTTAATTATATCGTAGAACGCGTGATAGTTTTTAACATCATCTACTATAATAGGTGGTGCGGGAGGTATTTTTTTTATCTTTTTTGACATTTGTCTCAACCTTTTGAGGAGGAGTGTTTTGATCCAATGTTTGTGGCTTTTGTGGTGGTGACGGTGTATTATTTAACCTTCTCTTTTTATTTTTTCTAGACTTAGCACGAATCCATTCGGTTTCTTTAGCTAAGTCTTCCTCATCAGTTTGAAATTCAACTTTTTTATTAGTTTTAGAATTAGTGTCTTGGTTCTGTATCATTGATGATTCGGTTTGACATTTACCATATTCGACATTAAATTTGGTATTCTGATTCTGCTTCATTAATGGCTTTGCTTGGATTTTATGCTGCTTTAATTGCAACATTTCTTTTTTAAGTTCGTTAATTTGTTGTTGTAAATTGAGAACAATAATGCTTTGCTGATTTTTCTCTTCTTTCACTTTTTGCCATTGGTTGTATCACATTTGCTCTTGTTCTGTGTCAAAACGTTTGAGACAAGGTGTTTCAGTATTATTATATGTGATTGTTATACCTGCTTGTTGGGGTGCATCTGCTGCACCCATATTATTTTGGAAATGTTCCATATTAGTATTTTCAAATGCGAAATTAAAAGTTTTTTGAGGAGATCTAGTAACCCTTCCTCGTCTTTCGAACGGTCTGCTTATTATTTCCATATTCTTGTTGTTTTGTGTATGCAAGGATTGGCCCTCCCCACCTTAGAGCCAGTCTCATCGGAGAGTGGATTTCCCAATGTTTCCATTGGTGTACCACCTGGGGTATTACTTCCTTCTATTTTACTCATTGCATATCGTATATTTATAGTGTAATCCACTCGCCTCTAGTATTTAGCCGTTTTTTAACGTTGCCCGGGAGTTACCACGTGGAGGTATACTAGTCTCTACATAGTTGCAAAGTTGGAATATAGACCACAAAAGCATGGCTATAGACGATCAACTACTACCTTATTAAAGCGCACCCTCAACCCCCACCAGTGAGCAGCTAATGAATCGTAATATTTTTCTGGCAGTTGCCAAGAAAATTTGAATGATCAAGATATACAGATATTTGAATTTGGTTAAGAGATTAGTGGTGACTCCATCTCGCGATTGACATTAATTGATTGTTGATACATTATGCGCGTCAACCAGTTCAATACTCTTTGATACAGGGTGGGGCATAAGTGCCGCTACCATTTTGATTGCCTATAACTTTGTTCAAAGAAATGATAAGTAGGTTTGTTTTCATAAAAAGTTTATTTGGTCCTTTTTTTGTAATTATTGGAAAATTATATCGGCTAAATAGTGACCGCGATTCACTATGCGACTTTAAGCTCTTTATAGGCATTTATCATGGCATCCTGCAACATCTCAGGCTGAATTTCTTCAATTTCGTGACGAATATTGTCTTTAAGATGTTGAATCGTTTGGGGTTTATTCACATTAACTTTTGATTTTAAAAAATCCCATAAGAAAATGTCTGGTGCTGTTAAATCCGGAGATCTGGCTGGTCATGCTAAATTGCCCTTTCGCGAAACTATTCTTCGTGGAAAAACCTCATTCAAAAATTGAATTGTTGAACGAGCCGTGTGTGCTGTAGCCCCATCTTCCTGAAACTACATGTCCTCTAGTCCTTGGTCTTCCATTTCAGGCACACAAAAAACTGGACCAATGATGTTCCCAGCTTGAATACTACACCATACAGTTGTTTTAAGTAGATGCAATGATGTTTGATGAATCAATTGACCATTCTGTGTTTTCCAAAATAGATTGTTCTGTTTATTGACGTGGCCACTGAGATGAAAATGGGCTTCGTCGCTCGTTATCAATTTAGACGAAAAATCTTCAATTTCACAAGACAGCCTTAGCTCGTTGATCAGGATGACTCGGAAGCAATTTGTTATACTACGCGCAGAAATGTGTAATTGGGAATCACGTCTCCGAATTGATCTTTCTGGAGATGATTCAATACTATCGCGCCACATCTTCAGTGTTACGAGAGCCACATTTTCATCGTTACGAAAGGTCTGTTGTCTTCCAGAACGAGATTATTTTCAATAAATTTTGTCACTATTTTTGCTCGTTCTTTCGGGCGAAACTGAGCTAAACGCACATAACCAAGATCACTACCGGTCAACCAGTTATAGACACTCTTTATCGGTTCCCGAGGTTATACCAGCGCGCTCTTGGAAACCTCTTTTATCATAAAATTTGCACCGTGCTCGGTTAGAAACTTCACCCTTGCAATAATTTATTTCGGGCTTTGCCAAACCCACTCTACCTCAACTAATCAAATTAAAACTCTGTGAGAGTTCAAGATAGCACTTATCACCTCCTGAGTAAAAGATCGCCTTTGTAGACATATCTGCTGTACATATAAAATATGCAGTGTCTTATTTGACAATACCTTCAACCCACGACAAAAACAAGAAGTTCGAATAATCTTAATACAGTTATAACGACCTTCTCAAACTGCTTTAAGCTGATAACAAATCAATCAAATATAATATAATCATCCAAACACTGTGTACGCGACACAATACAAAATATATAAACAAACGTAATATAACTTACTCACCTCGGAGTTAAGACGTAAGAAGTTGCGCCTACCACACAATATAACGATACATTTGTATACTTGTCGATCTTCCTTATATACACATATGGGTGTTCTAATCACATTATATAGTGATTTGAATTTTCTTATATTTACTTAGATAATATGGCCGTTGTTGTTTTATTATTGTAGAAAATGATTGATGAGATTATGGTCGATCGTATATGTACCCAGAACGCCTTAGGGTAATCTTAAATTAGAATATTGTATGTTAGAAACTTGTACGTACAAGCAAAAATTACAAGATGAATTGAAATAAAATTAGTTGTAATTTGGTTTACGATTATTCTACTACAGGGTGATATAAAGTATACCATATGCTAATTACATTTTTTACGATCAACAATATGCGGTTATATTGTGTGATTCGATATATCGAAACACGAGATGACTGTCAATCAATGTATAGATCTAGGCCAATATATATAATAGTGTAACCAAATATCTCTGCCCAACTATTTTATATATACTATAGCACATAGAATTCCCCAATCAACCTTGTCCGGGTTGCATTCTGCTATACAAATTCGATTGATATACTTCCCACTTGTCGTTCATAAACAATGCATGAACTGCGACAACCCAGCTGAGATAAGACAGTATATACAAAAGAATTTATTAATTTGTTTGCACATTCCGAACGGGCTTGTAAAATAATACGTCAACATACACAAAACCAGGCGATCACTTCATAAACTATTTTGTTCATAAATGTGCGAGCTTGTATCGTTTTACCAAACAAAATCGATTTGTCGGTTGAATAATCAATTTGGTGACGATTGAATGACGTCACGAGAATATTTTAAGCGCACTTTGTATACATTTGTGTAATACCAATAAAATGAAAACATATGTTTTTATACATCACACACTGTATATATGTACATGAACACGACTATAAATTGCGCTTACATTCCAACCATCCGCGAAAATAACAACAAGATAAAGATTGATCGTAAAAATTAAGATATCGTCGTAATAAGTACAGATGGAATAATGTAAATATGTGTATCGTAATTTTTATGATATCTGTTGTTGTATTTTTATTAGTGTAGTTTGATGCATTGCATATAGTAAACAACTAAACACAAATATTTATGAGATGTAGTTATCGATCATCAGTTTTGTTGTTAAATTTTAATTACATAACGATTTTCTTTTATTTGCAGCATTTTCTTGTCAATAATTAGAAAATGATGATAATACAATTAGTTTATCATTTAGAATTTTATTATCTATTTGATGATTAGTTTTGTAATAATGTAATTTAGTCGAGTGATGTGGAATCTAACTTAAACGATTGGTTTGTGATCGGATAAAATCTTTCTTGATCTGTAGAATGTTATGAACATATCACAGAGGTAAGTACATCAGATTTAAACTGTGGAACATGTTTTGTATAAAGGTATCCATGTGGAACTTAATTTTAAAAAAATGTTAAAGGATGTTTCTTTTATGAACACACAACATAATAACTTTATTACGCAAAAAAATATTATAGGTTCCACACTAATTTCATCTTCTGTCTAGTACATATAACTAACGATAAATTTAATTAAACAAAAAATAGAATAATTGGGAAATTAAATTCACTATAAATAGGTTTTTAATGTATTCGGATATGTGGAACCAAAATAATACTTTTGCTTGATTATCATTAAGAAAGATGGTTTAAAAAAGAATGTATAAAAATAATTTATAGATTTGTGGACATAATTGATTGTTTTAGGAATGTGGAACCTAATTTAAATTTAAATGTTTGCTTTGATTTGCTGTTCAAATGCAACTTTGTTTGTGGAACTCAAATTATATAAATAAAATTGTTTTTCAAAATGAGAATGAATATATGAGAGAAAATTCTGATAATCAGGAGTCGAAACTAGAAATTCGCTTTCAATTGTGATATTTACGTTTTGGTTCACTATTTAAAAAACAGCAAGAGTCATATTGAATAAATCGTCACACCAATGAACTTTATGACTAAAAACTTTAGTATCAAAACTACAGCAGTTTTGCGACGTTGTCCGAGCATCTAAATCTTCCAATAATTTATCCACAACTGATCATATCACTCATAGAGTCATAGTTGAATTTAATCGTAGCAATTCGAGGAAAATTTGGAATATTACAATATCGAGTAACTATAACCATAATTGTTTGCACAGAAAAAACAGTTTCCACACCAATGGATTCGTTTAACGCTGTTATTGCAGAATAGAATGCCTTCTCAATATTTCTAAATTAATACGTGAAACCTAATTCAGTTAGCTTCCACAAATATGTTTTCGTTTCGACTCAATTCGATAAATTGTGTTCCACAAATATACGCATTAATAGCTCACCACCTACGAGAATATTCGATTAATTACTGATTCGACTAAATGCTGATGATTTTCATCGAGTAAGTTACACAGTCCGATTATGTGTGCTTACAATTTGCTCGATGTAAATCATCAGTATTTAGCATTTCATCATAAATCGGAATAGTCTCGAAAAATCATAGGTTTTTCTGCACATTAATCATGAAATTGGTAAAAGCCTATAAAGTAGTTACCAAAACTATTCGAAAGAAAGGTTCCAAATGTTCTAGTCGATTATTATTATTAAGTATTTTTGTTAAGGAGCCAGTCTGGATTAGGTTCCACGTTTGAAACAGTCTTGTAGGATCTAATTTTTAAACAAAATTAAAGTAGATTATTGTGGAATTTAATTATTAGAAATAAATGTTAAGATTTGTAGAACCAAGGTAGATAGGTAGTTAATTATAGATTATTTTTAAATAACTCTTTCTTGTAATACCGTAATTGATGCAAGTGATTTTAAGTAAACGCCTTGGAAATCAAAAACCACTTGTCCATAAACTAATGTATTCTATTGGATCAATTTGTAAATTATATTTAATTATGTTGATGGCCCATAATATTTACAATAAACACATTATAACTTTGTGGAACCTAATAATATGAGATGATTTGTAGAGTAGGTTCCGATCCATTAAATGAGCAAAATCAAAAATCTTTGTTTAAATTATTTACTTCGTGTAAGAAACTGCGGGTTTTAGAAGTGGGATTGGGTGTAGTTTCTTAGGTAGAAATGAAAAGGATATTAGTCCTTTTCATTTCGACCTAAGAAACGAAACCCAATTAAACAAGTTGTAGACCTTAACACAAGTTGTTTATTAAATTCGTTTAGTCGAAATTACTAATTTTTTGTGGAACCCAATCATTTGGGATAGCATATGCTGATATGTGGAACTTAAAGAATCGTTAAAACAGTTTAATAGGTACGCAACTTTTAACCAATCCTAGAGAATTGTCTTACCGTTCCACAAATACGATTGTTCGAAAAGCAGAAGGTAAATGGTAAAGGACGTTTGAGGACTTTTTAATTGCTCTTAAGCGTTCGTATGTGTTGGCTTTTCCGAACCAATTGGTACAGCAACACCGCAGCTAATCTCGCATCGTGTTCAATTTGTTATATTAGGTATTTTACCAGGCTTATAGGTCCAGTACAGGTCGGTATCGATATTGTTAATATTTGGCTGGTTTATAGAATTGTTTCTATTTTTTTAGAAGCTTAAATGAAGACACAGGTTTCATCACACCTTTCTTCATCGTCTGGATACCAACAGAATATAATACCGTACTTGACCAAAAGTGAAACTTATCTAGTATACAATAAGCGAATCGTTAGGATGATATTATAAGGTTAAATTAACGTATTACACTTTTGTGGAACCTAACCATATGAGACAACTTAGAATAGGTTTCACTAGGGTAGTCAGCAAAATCTAGTTGTAAGGAACTACAGATATGGTATTGGCTGACGTTTTTTAGTTCGAAATCAGTACATTGTAATGAGATCATTGTAAACAATCATTAGTACACTCCTCGTTCGTACCATAATTACAACTAGGTCTCACTACATAACTAGATAAGTACATAACGATTTTCTTTTATTTTCAGCATTTTCTTGTCAATAAGTAAAAAATGATAATACAATTACTTTATCATTTGGATTTTTATTATCTATTTGTTGATTGGTATTGTAATAATGTAATTTATTCGAGTAATGTGGAATCTAACTTAAAAGATTGGTATGTGATCGGATAAAATCTTTCTTGGTCTGTAGAATGTTATGAACATATCACAGGGGTAATTACATGGGATTTAAACTGTGGAACATGTTTTGTATAAAGGTATCCATGTGGAACTTAATTTAAAAAAAGTGTAAAATGATGTTTCTTTTATGAACAAACAACATGTAAATAACCTTATTATACTAAAAATTAGGTTCCACACTAATTAGGTTCCATATATGTTTGGACTATCAATATATTCAAATAAGCAAGAAATAGAATAATTAAGAAATTAAATTGACTATGAGTAAGGTTTTTGATGTATTCGGATATGTGGAACCCAAAATAATCATTTGTTTGATTAACAGAGATGGTTTAAAACACAATGTATAAAAGTAATTTATTGATTTGTGGAAATCATTGATAGTTTTAGGAATGTGGAACCTAATTTAAACTTAAATGTTTGTTTTGATTTGGAAAACAATGAAACTGCGTTTGTGGAAACCAACTTATATAAATAACGTTGTTTCCAAAATGAGAGCTTATCGGTGGAACCTCTTTTATTCAAACAAGCTACATCTTTCACTATTTTTGTTGCACGACAGGTTTTGGATTCAGCTCTGAAGTTGAGAGTCGAGGTTCAGTTTTTGTTTTTTTCACGTTTTGGTTAACTGGGGTTTAAAAATAGTAGCAAGAACCTTTTGAACATGGGCATACTTGACGATTGATTATCTGACCAATATCTTTGCTATTAAAACTGCAGCACTTCCAATACTTCATCCACAACTAACCATACCAGTCTATAACTAGATCAATTATAAGAATCACAAAGTGAACTAAATAATAAACTACATGCGAACTGGTAAAATTAATAGAATTTAATCGTAGCAATTCGAGGAAAAGTTAAAATATTACAAGATTGAACAACTATAACCCTAATTGTTTGCACAGACCTAGCAGATTCCGCACCAATTCTTATCGAATCTACTAACGCTTTTATTGCAGAATTACAGGTCTTCTCAATATTTCTCAATTAATATGTTCCACTAATTCAGTTAAGTTCCACAAATAAGTATTCGTGTAAGTACTCACCACCTACGAGAATATTCAACCATGTGAGTCCACATAGTCGGACTATGTAACCTGCTCGATGTAAATCATCATTATCATTCCATCATAAATAGGAATGGTTGTTAGGTAGTTGCCAAACTTGTTCCAATAGAATCTACTTAGTAATAGAACAACGTAAATTAGATGAAGAACTTATGGTCTCTTTATAAATCATTTGAATTCAAACAACGAAATATAATCTGGCACTGAGTTAAAATACATAATCTAGATGTTTTATACGATGTTCTCTACGGTGATTCTTATTAAATTAGGTTCCACAAACAAGTTTTGTCTTTAAAACTTCTTGTAGGATCTAATTTTTAAACAAAATTTGATTAGATCATTGTGGAATTTTATTATTTGCAATAAATATGTAGATTTGTAGAACCAGGGTAGATTGCAGCATCGTCATTTTAACATAAAGTAAAGATTATTTTATAAATCCCTGTTTCTTGTAAAACCGTGATATTGTTGCAAGTGGTTTTTAACTAACGTGTTGGAGATTAAAAACCTCTGATTCATAAACTGTTGTATTCGATTGGATCAATTTGTAAAATATAGTTAGTTGTGTTCATGACTCATAATCATTACAGTAAACACATTATAACTTTGTGGAACCTAATAATATGAGATGTTTTTACGAATATTATACGAATACAAGTATATTAATTTATTAATATTTTTGAAGTCTAGAAAAAGGTTCCACATTGATCCGTTAAATAAGCAAAATCTTAATTTTTGGTGCGGTTTACAGACGTTGGTATTGGATGTCGTTTCTTAGGTCAAATCAACAGGATTAATATTTAAACCAGTTGTAGGCCTAAATACAAGTTCGTTTAATCGAACTGTTAAATTTTTATGGAACCCAATCATTTGGGACAAAATAAAATGATATGTGGAACTTAAAGCATCGTTAAAACAGTTCAATAGGCACGCAGCTTCTAAACCAATCCCTTGGGAATTGTCTTAACGTTTTATGAATGGAAATAAGTTCCACAAATACGATTGTTTTGGAAAGCAGAAGGTTAATAGATTAAGTAAAATGAGCTTATTTGAGGACGTTTTAATGGCTCAGCACCTAAGCGAAAAAACCCGCAGCTAATCTCACAATCGTATTCAACTTCCCAATTGTCTTGACCAAAAAGTAAATCTTATCTAGTATACAATAGGCGAATCATTAGGATGATATTATAAAATTGGGTTCCACACTCTTTGATATGGGGTAAACTTTAAAATATAGATTAATTGAGTTAATTAGACCACAAATAATATAATAACCAGATATGAAAACAAGAATAAAATTTTATGTAGATCTATATTTGAGTTAAAATCCATTAAGGTAGTCAGACCCATCTATCACAAGCTTAATCTAAACTAAATTTATCGTTTCTCTGATGATAGCTTATAGAACATGAAATAAAAAATAAAATACTGAAGAAAGAACGAAAGGTAAAATAAAAGTACACATAACAAATTATTTTATTTTATTTTCGTTTAACATCATCTGCGCAACAGTATGAAATTATATTTTATTTTCGTTTAACATCATCTGCGCAACAGTATGAAATATAAAATTTTCATAAACAAATGCATGCAAAATTGTTTACTGTCTGTTATTGTGTTTTTAACCTTGATTTGCGACTCCTATTTTATAATGTATTGAATTTATAAATTAAAACATCCTAAAAACACAAAAATTCACTTGTATACAAATGTGTGTGTTTGTGTGTGTTAAATTATTGTCTAAACACTTGCACTGCAAATGAAAACGATTATTATATTAAATTATCTATGATGAAATCGTTTTTGATAGTTAATATGTTTTTTCATGGCACAATTAATTCACTAGGATAGATACCAGGCTAAAGACAGACAGTATTGTTTTTTTCTAGTTTGAATATTGCATTGTTAAAATCAAAGTGTTAAGTGTCTCTAATAATGTTTAAAAATAACAGTAGTTTCGGTGGAAAATGTGTTGTTTGTGGCAGAAATAAACGAAGTGATAGTAGCTGTCGATTATTTAGTTTTCCCGTAAAAAACTTCGATCGGTTTAAAAGTTGGGCTTTAAAATGCCGTGTTGATTTATCATGTTTCGGCAAAACCAAAAAATTTTTGTGCGAACATCATTTTGAAACAAAATATTTTAAAAAACGAAATCTAGCACAAAATGCTACTCCAACTTTATTTTTAAGAACATTCAATAAATGCCATACCGCAAACATGAAATATCAAAATATAAAAGTGTATTCTGGACCTAATACTAAATATACTTTTATTGACAATTTATTGAAACCAACCACTATCAACAATACTGTTGTAGATTCCATTATTGATGAGAAAATTAATGACCAGCCTAGTAAAACTACTACAATTCGGACTTACCCATGTGCTAAAGGTAAACGATTGGCGTTACAAACACGTAACATTGAATTAGATTCAGATGTTATTTGTGAGAAAAGTGATTGTGATAATTGCATAAGGAATGAAAAAACTTCTTTGTATTATAGAAGAAAACATATTGAGTGGTCAAAAAAATCTAAAACATTAGAGCAACAGAACAAAGTATTAAAAAATAAAATCCGTGCCCTTACATTAAAACAAAAAATGACAAATAACATAATTAAAAAATATAAAAGTTTGAGACTAAAAACAATTTCCATGCACGTCGATGATTTAAGTCACGTGAATGAAAATTCAAAAGAATTTTGTAAAATGGTATTGGAAACTAGAAGTAAAAACGCAAAATATACCGAAAAACAGCGTAATCTAGCTCAAAGTATTGAGTTTAGATCTCATAAGGCGTATGCATTTCTCCGGGATTCATTAAATTTACAATTACCATCTACTAGGTCTCTTAACAATTGGCATGTTTTAGATCAACTACAACCGGGTTTCAACTTAATATTATTAGAAAAAATTGCATTAAAAATGAGAGATTTGCCAGAACGAAGTCAACAACACATGCTTTTATTCGACGAAATTAGAATTCGACCAGATCTAAAATTTAATGCTGTTACCGATGAAATAGTAGGTCTGGTTGATGTAGGTGATGACGAAAGGCAACCAACCCCTGCTAAATATATTTGTTTATTTATGGCTAGAGGCATATTTAGTTCAGATAAATTTGTTATCAGTTATTTCACAACTGAAAGTCCTATTACTGGTCAGAAACTTAAGGAGCTAATAACAAAAAATTTAGAAGTTGTGCAAAACCTAGGTATCAAACTATGGGGTGTGGTTTGCGATCAAGGAGCAAATAATCGGAATGCTTATAAACATCTAGGAGTTACTAAAGATAAGCCATATTTTACATTTGAAAATCGGAAAATTTTTGCACTTTATGACATTCCACATCTCTTTAAATCAATACGAAATACATTGCTTCGTTACGACTTTACAACCACAAACGGGATAGCTTCGTGGGATGTATTAGTAGAACTTTTTCAGCAAGACAGCCAATCAGTGACTCGTGTGTGTCCTAAACTCACTTCAAAACATATATATCCGTCAACGTTTGATAAAATGCGAGTAAGTTTGGCAACACAAATTCTAAGCCACAGCTGTGCAAACGGTATAAAAACTTTTCATCATCTTAAACGTTTTAAAACTAAAAACGTAACTAAAAATGCATCAGCGACAGCAGGTTTCTTAGAAAAAATGAATCAACTATTTGATTCATTAAATAGCCGGTGCCGATTTTCACCTAATAGTGCAAACTCTGGATTAAGTTTAGATCCAAATAATGTACCATTAAATATTTTAAAAGATTCTTCAGAATTTCTGAAACAAATTAAAGTCCAAAGCGGGAATAAAATATTTTGCATAGATGGTCTTCTACAAACGATACTTGGTATTACAGAAATGCTTGAAGATCTTTGTAACTCAAATTTAGATGTATCCTATATTTTAACTTCAAAACTACAAACGGATGCGATCGAAAATTTATTTTCTCAAGTCCGATCAAGGGGTGGAAATAATTTTAACCCGTCTGTCTATGAATTTAATTTTATCATCGCTAAAATTATGTCAAATAAAATAATTTTTCATACATCTTGTGTCAACTATGAACCAGATAATTGCTCGTTCATGTTAGAGGCAGACATGATTAACACCGTTTCGACAGCACAACAAGTCTCGAGCACATATGAGATAAATTTTAATCAAGATTTTAAAGAATCAACAAACGAAGATGAACATTTTTCAAACACAGATTTAAATGAAATAGCATTTGTTGATAGCTTTATTAATCAAAATCTTCAGATTGATTTGCCATCATTAAGATATTTCCTTGGCTACGTGATTTTTAAATTACTTAAAAAATCTCTTTGCGATTCATGCAAAGAAATAATGACCAAAGAAAACGAGACGCTTAGTTTACCATCTGAATATCTAATAAAATGCAGGAACTATCTAAACCCTTCAGATGAATTATATTTGCGGAACCCGACTGACTTCTTCTTTCAGTTGACGTACATGCATGTGGAGATATTCGCAAAATATTTCGTGGCAAAAATGCATAAAAAGAAAATATTAAAATTCATTTACGATAAATGTGTAAATGCTACAAATTTGAGCGACACATATTGCAATTGGTTCACAGGAAGTTGTAAAACACACAAAGAAAATGCCTTAAGATTTCTGCTATTAGTGTTGATTAGAAAAAATTGTACATGGCATTTACAGAAATTCAATGAAAGTAATAAACCAAAGTCCGTGAGATCCAATCCATCAAGGAACTCAAATCGAAAAATTGAAATTTTGAGTAGTTAAAATGTTTATATAGTATAAGGTTATTGAACTCCATTTATTTTAAATTATGTATTTTTTTTTTGAATTACAAAAACAAAATTATTCTATTTCAAAATACATATGTACCATAAAAACCGGTTTTTTATTTAGCAAACGCCTTAACAGCGAGCATACTATTTTTGTATTAATATAATTTAAGTTTTTGTTTTTGTTTACCACTGCATACAACATGATAAAGTTTCTATTTTAAAATGCACAAAATATTTTTTGTTTTGATTATTGCACAACCATGCTTTTAAAATAATACAAAATTTAATATTTCCAAGTTTTCTCCTAGATGGCATCTGGACGTTAAATCAAAATTTAAAAAAAAAATAATTTGTTCTTGTTTTCATATCTGATATATTATATTTTCTGTGATTAGACTTTAATTAGACAATGACCCATTAGACGTTTGTGGAACCTAATCGTATGAGATCTCAGTGCAGAATTCGATGCGTAGAACCTGATTATACGAATTTATTTACACTACATAGATCAAAAGTAAAATAATATTCACAATGAAATTTTGCAACCGAATAGGTTCCACAAATGTAATCAGCAACATCTAGTTGTAACGAACTACGGTTTTCAGAAGTGGTATTGGCTGTCGTTTCGAAGTTCGAAATCGTACTGATTACATATTGAGTACGTTGTGATTGTAAACAAGCATTAGTATACTTCTCATTCGTACCATATTTACAACTTGGTTCCCACTTCTAATCGTATGGGTTACAAACAAAACTAAAATAAACAAAATTTTTTATTTAAGTGGGGAAAATATAAAACAAAATTGAATCTAAAGTAAATTTTTGTATAACAGTTAATGATAAAAACGCGCGGCGGGGTAATTATTATATGTGTGCATACGTGCACATTATAATGAAATCAAACATGTAGTCATAACTGATATACAATAATAATAACTACCACGTATAAACAATTTTTTTTTTTTTTTGTTTTATTAAACAATTTTCATTAATAAAAATAAAAAACAAAAGCAAAAATGATAAATAGTTTAGTTGAAAAGATTTTTTACTCTCGCGATTTTCTTTTCTTAAGTTTTTTTTTTGTATTTTTTGTTTTGTGCTGCAAGCCCCCCAAAAGGAAGACGAAATAAAAGCCATGCATTAAAAATTATCGGAAAATTTAAAAAACTTTTCATTTGACTTTTATTTGTTGAGTTGAAAAGTTTGTTTAAAAAATAATAAAAAATAAAATAAATTTTATTTTTAAAAATATAATTAATTTTTGAAATAATTTATTGATTTTTTAAAATAATAATAAAAAAAATAGTTTTATGCGATTTTAAAAATTTTATAGTGTAAAGTGGATTTAAAATCGGGAAAAACAATTTTAAGTGGAAAATTATAGTTTTATAAAAAAAAAAACACCAGAAATGAAAATAATAATTAACTGTTTTCTAATTCTATGTAAGTTTAAACGATCATGTAAAATTTGGAAGCGATCGACAAGTGGTTGGAAAATTTTTTGTGGAAATTTATTTAAAAAAAAAAAAATTGTCTGTTTATTTAAAAACAAATGTTCTGGTACTCTTATCTACGCGCCTGCTATTTATCTGTTAATAATTTATATAGCATCCTGTTTTGTGCGATCGTTTGTGCGATCTCGATGATTTCTATATGTACTCGCGCTATTAACAAAATAGTGATCATGTTCAAAATACAACTGTGATTTTCTTTTTGTGTGACCTTGTGCGATCTATTTAATTTAAGATCGACCAGCGATCATATATTATAAAATATACACATGCATTTAGAATCGATCACTATATATTGTGTGCGCGACATTGTGTACGATACATAAATTACGCGTGTCAATATCAAGTTCATATCTCGCCATTCTTTAAATTCCGATCGTATACTAAAATACCTGCTTGATCTTATTTTTTGTGCATATGTATTATATATATATATATGTAAGACAATTAAATTCTCATAATTTATTTGTCGTTTTGAGTCATTATATATGTTTGAATTAGCTGCGATATAAATTATGAATAATCACGTGTGTGTGTTTGTGCGTATGTGTATCGTTAGTTGTTAAGAAATTCAATACGATACAAAATTTCCGGTAGAAAATACAATATTTTATAAATAAGGCAGTAAATAATAGATCGCTATTTATCTACTATAGAGGGGCCATTTGTGTAATAAACTGCTTATATAATGTGTACGCTGAAACGATGAAATCGATATAAGTGTTTAAACTATATAATTGGTATACTCAGAAATGATAACGATCGATAAAGTTAGTTGATCATCATAAATGATATCTAATCCAATATAAACAATATTTTTGCATACTACTGGTTCCCGGAATAGGGCCATAATGTTGTCACTCAATTCTCACTAAATCTTTATCGATCACTATTTATTGACTCATTAGTTGAATGATCGCTGATTTTGACTTTATGTGTGATTTACACAATTCGATCATGTATGTTTACACATAATCGCGATTAAGATTAAAATGTCTACGCGGTATACCCTATGGCTGCTCGTTTACAAACAAAATTATCGGATTTAGAGACGATCGTTTAAATATGTTTGATCATACGTGACTACATTAATTGATGAATCGTTTTGAGATCGCAAAAATATTTTTGAATGTCGTATAAGATGGTTTAAAAATATTTTTAAGTGAAGTATTGCATATATTTTTACGTTACGTGATCAAGTACCTTAATTTTGTCGCGAATGCATATTAACAGTTGTAAAATCATTTAATTTCATATTCAAGTGAATTTGAAATATTTTTTTAATTAAAAAGTGGAAACAAATGACGACATGATTAGTTTAAATAAGCATGATGACGAGTGCTGGAAGATATAAGACGTGGGAGTAAAGTTGATATAGTTTCAGAATGCACTTCTAATATCGATGGTTATACAGTACATATGGATTACTGGATTCTTTTGTGAGTCTTCTTAACTGTCTTTATGTTTAGGAAGCAACCACATCTGCCTTTTAATTTATAGTTTTCATCTGGGACTAAGATCTTCATATATCTTTAACGTTCCTTGCTAAGAAGTCTTTAGAAATCGTCCTTATAATCAAACATCATGCAACATCTGAAACTGTTTCATTCTTTTACTTTCCATCCTATAATTTACAGCCTTCATCCGTCCTGTTGAAACCAAATGTTGCCAATATCCTCCTCTTCAATTTTTGTATACAAAAATTCGTTCAACATGGCCCGATAACGATCGCCATTGACTGTAACGGCCACTCCTTGCTCATTTTCGAAGAAAAATGGCCCAATTACGCCTCTGGACCAAAATCCGCACCAAACAGTGACTCGATTTGGGTGTACCGGCTTTTCAATGTATGCGTGCGGGTTTTCCGTGCCTCAAATGCGACAATTTTGCTTGTTTACATACCCGCTAAGATCAAAATGAGCTCCATCCGAAAAGATGATGTTTTTGGCAAAATCGACATCTTCTGTAAGTCGATCGCAGGCCCACTCAGCGAAGCGAAAACGCATTGGATGGTCAGTTGGCCTCAATTCCTGATCCAATTGGACTTTGTATGGCGTCATACTAAGGTCTTTATGCAAAATTCGTCTCAATGATGTCTCCGAAATGTTCAATTGTTGAGAACGACGGTGAATTGATGTTGATGGCGCATCACGCACACTTTCTGCCACAGTATCAATATTCCCGGGTGTACGCACTGTTTTTGGCTTTTCACGCTTTGGTTTATCGATGAGGATGCCAGTTTCTTTCACTTTTTTCACAAGATAACGAACATACGGAGCTGACGGTGCTTCTCTTCTTCCAAAATCCGTACGCAATTTTCGCACACATTCTGCAACATTACCATGATTTTCAAAGTAATGTCGCAATATTTCCCAGCGTTGTTCAAGCGTATACACAACTATATTCGTTCAGCGGAAGGATAAGACTAATTATCTGTCAAATCAGACATGAGCTAAGTGTTACCATTCACGAAATAAGCACTAGTTGAAAAAAAAAACTTTAGATGGCGGACCCGATATAATAAGTGATAATGTCAACAAGAATGTCTAGTGAATTCCAAATCTTACTTTTTCTTAACACATCCTTCTACTAGATGTGATTGAAACTCACATGTATGCTGAAGCAGCTCGATAAATTCAAGACGTATTTTTCTCTGGTCCTATCCTGATCATCTTAACTGTGGAAAATAGACCAACCTTTTGACTTCAAAAGTTGACTTGCCTCCTATTTCATGGAGTCAGTACACAATTTTCAAATGTTTTCCCTCTAAATGGTGATAAATAAGTGAGTTTGAGAACTTTAGAAATACAAACTGAGAATTATACAGACTATATCTCAACTAATCTGTTCTATCTGTCACTACTAAGCTCCTGTGAGGAAAGCTCTACACTTAGTCAACCCATAGTGATACTATGGAAAACTAGAGAGCTGGGTAGACTGAGAAAAAAGATAAGATAACTTTTCAAGGTAATTGTAGAAACAAGAGACTGTTCCCTATACAGATCCTTTTAAAAGGAATGTCTCATAGCAAGTATTATAGACGTAAGAAAGTTTTCTGTCGTTCTAGATAAATGTCATTCTAGATCACCTTTTATTTATATCTGTAGAGCCAGTGGCATTTTTTGACATTGAAAGTGAGTTTGATATTGCAGCTGAAAGACGTGGCATGGAGGACGCAATTAGTCCAATGTTTTGATTACGGTGACTGCCCAGAAGGGATGTCTTCAAGTTAGGATGTTGTCTCTCCTTTTGTGCTGTCTTGTGATTAACTTTAAGACACCACTAGACAATTTAGCAATTTCTTTTGATCAGGACTTTGGGAAGCCTTAGCCTTCCAAAAACTGGAAATCTTGTTATTCCCTTCTTTTCAGATCTTAAGTGTCTTGGAATCTGGTTAGATCAAACGGTTGATTAGGATACAAATATAATCTTAAGTAGAATATTTTTGTAATCTTTCATTTTTATATTTTCAGATCTTTTCTCAGTTATAAAATCAGGATTTGGCTTCAAATGCGTTCTAAATCCATATTATCGCCCCGTATGTGGCACAGACAATAAAACATATGGCAATAAGGATTTATTGAACTGCCATAATCATATGGATCGTGTTAAAATAAAACGTAAGTACAGTAGCAAACTATATAATTTGAATAACTTGAAAAAAAAAAACAATGGAAACCTTGAAAGATCGTCAAGATATTATTTATACTGTCATACGCATTAAAGACTATACAGTGCGTAAAGTCGATCATATATGTTGATATCATGTCGTATATAATTAATATATATATTTATACACAAAATACCAGCCATCCTACATTAATCCAAAAAAAATAGTAGTATTTTGAATTATCATCGATTAAATAATATGATCTTGGGTGGTGGTGATCTTATATATATGTAGCAGCGATCGATTGTCTCGTATACTACAAAACCGTACTTTACATAAGTTTTTACTTATAATGATAATAATATTGATGATCGGATGCCAATTATTGTCTGCGGCATGTATATAGTGAAGCGCGATCGCTTTGATTATCTTTGTGTACGCGCGATCGTTGTATATCGATCATTAATTAATAATCTAAAATACGTAAATAAAATTGTCTTTTTTAGACGAGTTTGTTGTGTGGTTTATTTTATATATAAATAAATATGTTATACATAACCAGATCATTATATGATGTATATAGTTGAGGATGATCGTAAATTTTACTTTATGAAAATAAATAAAATTAAATATATTTTCAAAGTTAATAAATTTTAAAATTAAAATTTGGCTTCGATATTATTTTAAAAATATTTTATAAAATTTTATTTTATTTTCTTATTTAATGTTTACACAATAATGCGATATTGAAATGAAAATTGCATTTTCGATAACTGTAATTACGTCATAGTGAAATATGCTCGTTATGATTTTTGATCTTATGCCGATTCTTTAAATTTTATTACAGCTCCTTTAAGTACATAGTTAAAATATTTTTGTGTCTTAATTTATAGAGTCTGTATGTCTATAAATTTTCTTTTCGAAATACGGGAGACTGTAAAAAAATGGAATGCTAATAAATAAATAATTATTTTAGGTGCATAGAGCCTCGACTTGGCTGGACTGTAAGGGGTTTCGCTTCAGGCGGCATTGCTATCTTATATGTCATCGTTGGTCTTTCTACTTCCCTTTTCTTTTGCGAGCTCCAGTCCAATGACATCCTCGTTATGTCACTTGGCGATTTCCTCAGCGTATGGCCAATCCATCTCGTCTAACTTCTCTTTATTTCAGTCTTTCTGTATGGTTGATTTGTTTTTCTATACAGTTTCATTCTAGTTATAATGTAAGGTCGTCGAAGGAACCTATGTACAGTTTCTTTTTGAGACCAACTTCGTTACCTGTTATATTTTTTGCTGCATGTCTGACTGTTAATGTATGAGTAGGCATAGTTCAAATCATTGAGTTTACCTGTTAAACCCCATTGCATACCAGTAGGAGACGTGACGATCAATTTCTGCATTACATTATCGAATACGATCAAGAACAAATCCAGAGTACGCATCCTGGCCATACACTTCCTATCATTGTTCTCTTCCATGCCAGTACTGGTTTTTCTTATTTTCTGTTTGCTTGCAGGTTCCAGGTCAATGACATCCTGATTATATCACTTAATGATTTTCTCAGTGTATGGGCAATTCATCTCCACTTTATATTTTCTTATGCATCCTGATACATTCTAGCATCCTAATACATTGCTTGTATGAACTAAATCCTTATTGGGATGCCCATTTAGTGTCTGCCATATTGCACTACTATTTATCGTATCAACTGCGCATTCGAAATTAATGAAGAGCAATGGTGGATTTTATTAACAATTTTTCCCAATCTAAAGCCAGTTTGTTCGTTTCCTAATTCGGCATTGATCGTAGGTGAGAAGAGAGATATATCTTGTTAAATTTTGCATTCTCTTAGGTCATCTTTCTTGGGATTGTAATTGACAAGCCTTATAGGTGGTACATTTGTAATTTTGTCGGTGATTTTTGTTACTTAACGGTGGATTGTTTGCATATTTTGGATTGATGCTTCACGTGCCGTTGCTTCGTATCTGCGTTTCACCTCTGTCGTATTGGTTTGCTAAATATTCTTGGTAGCCGAGTATTTTCGTGGCAGTCTTGATGTAGGCTTGTTTGGTTCTTTTATATTTTTATTGGTTCCATTTTATCAATTCCTTAAGTTCTATGAAGGTTGAGTTGGAGCGTTTCATTGACGATGTTTTTTGTTTCCGGATCTTTCAATATGTTTGTGTGAATTTGCCTCCTATAGTTGTCTTTGAGTGTTTCACAGCTATTATTACCAGTTTGATTGCTGTGTACATTGTTCTCCTTTCTGCTCCTTTCATTGATGTGAGGAATTTCTTGTTGATCATTACGTGATCTTCTATCTGATTTAAAATTCTGTCATCCGGTGATGTTCATGTATTTATTTATTTTTGTGTGGAAACCACTGCCGCCTATCAACAAATTTGTGATGCAGTTTTCCCCCATTGTTGTTTTACACACACACGGGTCTGTTCCAATTTTGCCATCGAAATCCTCTTGTATGAATTTGACGTCATTCGTCCCTGCAATTGTAGCTTGTAATTATTCGTAAAATTTATTTTGTGTGGTTTCATCTGCATTTTCGGTTGGGGCATAGCACAGAATGATGATTGATTCTTATTTTTGAATGGAATCTTGCCACTATTATTCTGCTGTTAACTGCATCAAAGTTATTCCATCAAAGTTTTTCTCGCTTTATTTGTTGCTTTCCAATCGGCCAACCTCTAGTACCCACTAGTGAACAGCTAGTAGTTCGGTTCTTATCTTTGCAATATTCACTATACATAGTTTATTTAGCAAAGATAAGAACCGAACTACTAGCAGTTCACTAACTGGTACTAGTGGTTAGACAATTGGAAAGGAACTATTATACACACGCCTTTTTCACGTATGCCAAATCTAACAGAGAATATGCTGTGCTACTAACCTTGCAGCCTTGAGGTTTCCATAAGAGTTTTGATGTTCCAGTTCCCGATTCATGTCGGTGTGCGATAGAGAAGGGTCGATATTTCATTTTTCTGATTTGTATTGTTATTCCTTGTCGTATTCGTTTCTATCCGTCCTTTGAATTTTAGTCAGCTCCCTTTACAACTAGGTAATCCTGGCAAATCAGAAGGGAGGTTTCGTTCCATTCCATTTTAACATTTTTTTAGGGCACTTACGACTTATTTATTATAAACGAATAAATTCGAATAAAAATGTTTGCAAAGAAAAAGATTCAAACATAGAGATTTAGACTGCATACTTCTAGAAATAGAGCATTTCAATAAGACGGATTAGAAGTGAAGAAAGACGAAAATGTACATTCAATAAAAATTGCATAACAAATTCTCATCAATCAACACATTATTATTTATTTATTTATTTGTTAATAATTTAAAAATTCCATACCGACACGACACAAGTGGAAATGAAAAATAATTTTACTGGGCGAGTTAAATTCCATAATATACGAAACGGTGTTGATGTATGTATATGTACCACCGTGTGGAAAATTCCAATATTTTTATGGATTTTGTAATATCATCCGGAATCCATTTCCAAGTGAAATTTAATATTTTTGTCTATTTTAAGAATTTCTAAGATGATTAAAAATTATTAAATGATTTAAGGTGGCCCGGGACTATAACTCTTCTATATTTTATGTCTGTAAGTTTTTATTATTTTGTCGGTTCGTTTTCGATATAAGGTCACACACACGTTCAATAATTGTACGGTCGATTTGTTATAAATTAAATTGTTTAAAAATAAATTTTCTTAATATTTTCATATGCAAATTAAGAAAAGGTATGTTTATATATAAATTTTTTAACATCTCGTGATATCAATTGAAAAACTAATAAATAAATAATTATTATTTTAGAATTGATAATTATGTGCTATTAACATGCATAAACGTATGAAAATGGTTGTGTGTCTCGGACTCGAAAATTGACATATACATATTTATGTACATACCCGATTTCGAGTGTCTTACTCTTATGTAAACATTTGCGTTGGCCCGATACTGATCATGACCTTATAGATATAATATGATCACCGTAACATATGATCTTCAAATTAATATAGTTGCGTGTTTATTACCAATTAGAGGTGATGATTATTCATAACATTTTGATGCAATAATGACTTGGCAATTTGAAATTAATCGAGATCAAATTTAAGTAATAATATATATGATCATCGATCGTCTGCTTAGTCAAAATGTGTAGAGTAGGTTGATATATGCACTCATCATTGCATTATATATTCTGTAAATCAGACACTCGTACACGTATTCTATTTTGTAACTTGCAATTTCATCCTATACTAAATGTCAGACTAATCAAATCTCGAGATAAAATCTTGATGAGTTTTAGAATAATGATTAGAAGAACATGAAATGCAAATGATCACAATTAAGATCCTGTATAGATGAAATCAGCGATCACCAACTAGTTATAGCAACCTTCAAAATCAAACCGTTGTGAAAACTACATGGACCAATCGGTGAAAATTCGAAGATACAGCTCGACAAGTAAAGAAAATGGCAAAGTGTGTTCGTAGGAAATACACAGAAGACATTCTCACATAAACACAAGAAAGGTCACCGACAAATATACAAATGCACCACCAATAAAGGACAAGTCCTAACTACATACAACCAACAACTAAATAGATGAAAAGAGTTCTTCGAGTACAACTGCATATATTGCGAACCAATTGAGGAGCTTCCAGAAAACGAAACCATAAATAGCGAGAAGCAAATAACTTATATTTAACGCTATAAGGAAAATCGCGTCGCTATCATGTGCCAACATGATTTAATTCCGGAGAAGATTAAAAGATGGCACTAGTAGTAGTTGAACGAAATATTTACAGTTTTTAACAACAGTTTTTCTATTCAACGAATTTTTAACGAAACAAAAATTTAAAATCTAGAAAAAAATATTTAATTTTATAATCGAAATTGGAAATTTTTGAGGAAAATGGGCTTATATTTATACATTATAATAAATAAATAAAACAAAATTTGTTTTTTGTTAAAATTATGTCATTTCAATAAAAAATTACTTAGCGTGCCATCTATATTGTTCTCGTTAAAACGTATTGGTATGCCATCTAGAAACCTTCTCCGAAACTTATATTTAACGAAATTATGCTGTCGTTGGCATTTACTATGAAAATTGACACGATTTCCCTTTTAATATTTTAAGTTATTTTGCGGAAAGTACAAAGCCGCTGGAACCGACAACATTTAAGCATTACCCAATGAAGACGCATTTATCACTATTATTATAAGTGTGGATTACTGGGAGATTTCCGCAAAAATGGTAAGAGGGCGTAACCATAACGATTCCAAAGAAAGGCGATTTAAGAGAATGCTAAAACTGGCAAGATATCTCCCTGCTCAACAGTACAATTTAAGTATTAGCAATGGTTATCCTGGATAAAATCTTACCAACTGTGAACTTATTTATAAGAAACGATCAAGCTGGTTTCAGACCAGGGAAAAAAATGTACAGACCACATCAACACAGTCCGAGTTATCGTCGAATAATCCAACGAATGGATCGCATTCGATTCCATCAATAGAAGTGCAATCTGAATAACTCAATCGAGGAATGTACCGGGATGTTGGAAATAAAGTTCAAAACAACTGAAAGCAGAGTGGCACTTACTACAATTATTAATTAATCAAATGCTTCTGGCTGAATATGATCACAAATGAAGAATTAAAAAAAGTTTAGTTTACATCAGTTTCTGACATTTTAGCCTGACTAGTAATGGGCTAACAGTCAAAATAATCTACAGTCCTTAAAAAAAGGAATACTATTTGTGCTATATAAGAGAGTTCAAACATATCGAACCAGCAATGATCTGTCATGCACTTTCAGAATGAGGCGTGGGCTTCCCTATTTCTCTCCACTAATGGACCTTAAAAACAAAGCCTTATATTGGTTAAATATCTCCAAGTGTATAATTGGTTTAATTTGTGAACGTTTCAGCCTAAACTGATAGTTGTAACAAAGGAAGGCTTATACCATTAGAAGAAGTGCCAGGTACGGCATGTAAAGGTACAACCCCGCCTAAAACTGGAACAACAAATTATAATGTTTTCAACAAGCAAGGCGTCTATATTCATTCCCATTACATAATGATAATAAAATAAAAATCAACATTATTTAAACAACGAGAAAATTAATGATTTTCCAACCTCAAAGTCATTAATTCACCATGCATATGCTGACATTCAAATCACATCATAAAAGTTTATGCGGCATTTGAAACATAATTCAAATGCAATAAAATGTTTAATGAAATTAATTGTTTAACCGGAACGCTTGTGAAGGTCAGAAATTTACTTGTACAGTAATAATTGAAGATACACTAGTTTGTACCGCCATTTTATATTAAGACATTTAAAATGGCGGCAACTTAAATATTGATTGGTTTGATTTAGGACTGTTGGACTTGTATTGTATTTCCACTCGAAGATGGACTTAATTAAGGTTTATAACTTAACTTACCTTCACTTGACGATGTCATCTGAATCTAATAAGTCACGTACGAGCATTAAAAATCCGCCATTAATTAATTGCGTCGTAAAATCTTGATAGCAGCGTGCGGTTTATGATTTATGAAAAAATATTAATTCTTAGAATTGAAAATCTAGGACAATATCGCGCTTATAGCGCAAAAATTAATTAAAATTAAATTCTGATAAAAAACAGCTGTGCAGAATTGTATTTTTTTTTGTATTAATTTTCAATTAATTAATTATTATTATTGTTTTGCATCTAATGCATGAACGATTTTAATTAAATTTTCGAGATTTTTATCGGTTAATTGGAAAAACATTACATACAGATTATTGGATGATGACTCAATTGATCGCTGTATAATTATGATCGGAGGCGGAAGTAAAGTGTACACTTACGTTCAAATAAAACACAAAACAGTTTAGATTTCATTGTCGTTTATTTTGTCCAAATTTTATTGAGAACACATTAAAATTTTGGTAAAATTGCATTCAAATCGAATTTAAATGTTTTCCAGGTTTGTAACGATGTTTCGTTTGGAAATTTAATGGTGATTTTCTTTTTTAATTTGCGCAACGATTGCTGGTCGTACTTCTTTTTGATGCGTTGCGTTTTCTCGAAATTCTCTTGTTCCGGTGTCGAAGTTGATGTTGGTGTCGAGAAAAGTTTACGTTTCGGTGGCTCCGATTTTGTTAGAATTGAGTATTTTATTTGTTTTTCCGTTGATGCGGCAGCTGGTGTTTGTTGCGGTGGGGTTTGATGAAAATCAAAAATTTGTGCAATTTTTGAATTTGTAAATATTTTCGATGTTGACGTTGGATTACCGGTGATACTATTTCGACCATTTGTAGTGTTCGGATTTATATTGCTAAACGGACTGCTGCTCGATATATTTTGCGATCGCCGATTTTGTGCTTTATTCGTATTGCCATTTGTGTTATTGTTTTTACCACCACGTTTGAGTGTTTCGAGGTCACCGGTCGAATGATGACGCTGCCGACCGCCACTACAACTTGTCCCATTCACCGAACTCGATCTAGTCCTATCGTTTACCCACTTCTTTAGTCGCTTCATAAATGGCGTTATCATAAAAAAGGAATTCGAATTAATGCCTAAATTTTGTTTCGATACCGTATCGTGCCGCGACACCGGTAAATATTCCAATCGAAACCATTCACATGATTTTATTTCATTACGAGTTTGAGGCTGAAAATTTGTATTTCTCGGTACATTTGGTACAATGTACAATCGGGTGAATTGATCGCTAACTACTGATTCAATATATTCGTTTGGATCAATCAATTGGCTTATATCAAAACCAGTTTCTTCGAGCACTTCTCGAATAGCACAACTCAGTGGTGGTTCAGTTTCATTAATTTTCCCCTTTGGGAAGCCCCACGAACTTTTGGCCCAAAACGATTGGACCAATAGAACATATTTCAAGTCTTCGGATAAAATTATGGCCCCGTATGTTGGTACGGATAGTTTGTATTGTCTCCAATCGTCAAAAATCTTATCTATTGTTGATACATGCTCGCGAAGAAATGGAATATGCTATTTTAAGGAGACAAAATAAGAGTAAAACTAGATTGTGAAGAAAATCGGAAATTTATGAGAAATTGTAATTCACGACTAAGACTTGTGGTTTAAGCAATGTATCTACTTAATCATGAATTTGCGGTTTGTTCACCGACATAACAATGAAAAAATGTAACCGCCAAAAAATAGATCAAGAATTAATCGAAATATAAAGTTTTGATACACAAAATTAGGACAAAATGGATTCAATGAATTTGGAAATTAGCTCTGGATTACAATTTCCCAGAATAAAAACTAATAAATTCTGATTACTTACCTGAAACACTTGCATAGCAAACACTTTATTTCCAATGCCAGTAAATCCACCGCCCGATGGATTTTGTTTGCATATGAAATCAATGTAAAACCAATAGGCGAGCTCAATTTGAAAACACAATCGTATTAAATCAGACCGTTCCTCGACCGGAATATTAATTATAAAACGGCTCGCCAAATCATCCAAAATATCGGACGAAATTCGTTGATTTGGTTTTATATTCTGTTGATTCTCCATGATATGAGAGCTCTACACCAACAATTTTCTTGTTACTCGTGCACACAACAATTATTTTCTCGTCACAATTTATATTTTTTATTTACACAATGAACACTTTAAAATCTAGCATTAATTATTTTACTTTTTATTTTGTTTATTGGAGACATAAAATAATGAATTTATTCAACATTTATAACAAATTAAAATTTTTTTGCTGGTCCACCACCATTTGTTTGATGTTTTGACGTGAGGTTGATGCGAATATAATGAAATGTCATTTTATTTGGTTGCGTTCAGTAGTTGGAATTATTTTGTATTACGATTTATACCAGTTTTTTTATACCACTTATTTTAATATGTGAGATTTTTTCGTTTGTTTGTCTAAAACCACGACATTAGTAGTATTGTGTTTTTTCGAATATTTTCGTTCTAAAAAATTAGTTAATTAAAAGTATTGTAAATTATAAAATGGAAATATAAATTGGCATTACGGTAAATAATATTTCAAATACATTTTATAGACCGACTAAATGGTAATTGTAAGCGATTTTCCCCATCTTATTACGATCGGTGGTGTGAATGAACATATATGCAGATGCTTCTACTTAAATTAGACCTATAAAGCCTTACGTCTTCGACTTGACTATGTAATGGCGTAAATTAGGACGTAAATAAGTCAACCGCGAAAGAGTTGGTGGAGCCTTGAGCCTCAAAACAGATTGCAAAGATAGAAACAGACTGTTTTTACGAAATGCTGTTAGAGTTGAAGACAGTATGTAGTTGATGCAGATGGCGCTAAATGTAGGGGCTACATAAAAGAAATGATGGAGCTGTTTCTCTAATGTGGGATGGATGAGGTCATAATATTCTTACTGCTTCACTATGTGAGTTATAGGTTTATATAATAGGTTACTGCGTTATCGAGATGACGAAGCAAATCGGCCAAACAGCCAAAATGTCCACTAAAAAGTGTTGTAATTGAGCTGTTTTTCTAATGTGCGACCCAGTGAAATCCTAATTCCCACACAATGGGATAATCCATCTTCAATAGGATACTGCGTTAGTAAACATAAGCGATTATATTCGTTGCAGTATGGAAACAGAACTTCCTTCACTTTTTTAAGATTTTGAAGGCATTTGATTCTATAAATCAAAAAATTACTTAGCTTATCACATAGAAATTATTTATCGGATCGTTCACAGAGTTTTTTTTAGTAATTATTATTCTAATTTTCTTCCAGTTACTTTAGGTGTTGCTCAAGGTTTGGTCTTTTTTTATTTTCTATGTACATTAATGACATGAGAATCTTCGTTTCTCCATTATTGGTTTCATATTTTCGCTGATGATGACAAAATTTATAGAAATTATAAGTTAGATCAGCATTCTATTGTTTCTCATATTTCTCTAGTAAACGAGGATTTAGATAGAATCTATAATTGTCGATTTCCAATGAGCAATCTATTATTATTTACAAAAAATCATTAGATACGTTTTTTTTCTTTGTATTCTTCTTAATAGGTCGCTCATTTAGCTAAAGTTAGTGAGACTATATTTGGTTTACTTAGTTGTCTGTCTAAAATGGTTGAGCTTACAGATGGTTCAAAACAGAATGTTTATGCCCTTCCTCCTTCCGCATTTCTTCTACGGTCGTGTTTTCTTATTTGGTATGTTTCAGCCTATGGTATTCAGTAATATTTACCAAAATAATTAATTCGTACACTACATATACGAATCACACAGTACGAATATGAAGTCCGGTAGCATATGCCTGATGAGATGAATATGATCTTCTCAATCACACATTCAGTAACGTCATCATCAGATCAAAACCGGTCTAGCGAATTACAACAAAATAACATGCATGCACAACTTCGAATAACAATTCATCCTCAATTCCAATAACTCGGTGCCTACAATCCTTTACTAAGCTTGTTCTTGGTTTGTAGTTTAATTATAGTTCTTACGGGTATCGAGTTTTCGCTTTTGCTAGGAAGCTAATCAAAACTAAAGAACCAAATTATATCTGTTCAAAACGTTATTATTGAGCAGGTTGCATTACACCAATCTTCAATTGCTGTCTTCTAGAAATTCTTCTAGGTTTTTCTTTATGGAATTCTTTTCCCTTCAATATTAGGAGATCTGTTTAAATCAAAATTTCTTAATGGACAATAAAGGTAGTTTAAACTTAATTGTATAAGATCGTAAGATGTGGTCTGCTCTATGCTGCTGAATGTACATGGAGTTGATTCTTTCAGTAAACAATTAAATAGGTGTTTATGCCTTATGAAAGTAATAAATTTACATGTTGCTTCCAAAAGTGCTTTGCCTTCTTAATAAAAATAATAAGGATTAAATAAATAAACAAAGCAGTAATGTTAAGAGTTATACAATATGCAGATATTTTACCGGAATCACACATTTACAATGAAGTGTGTTACTCAGATCATATCATGCATATAAACATAGGTCTAGTAATGAATGAATTATGTTAATTTCGTACATACTTGTTAATTATAGACCACAGTTTATCACCTGAATACGATTATCCATAATCTAACAAAACAATATATAGTTTATATAAATTCTTATTCTTATAGCAGGAAAACAATTAGATTTTTATCATAATTACAACTCTGAAAGTTACAATATATGTGAACATAAATAAATAAAACATATTACAACAACATTGTTAATTACAGCCTAAAGCACTTTTACATAGCACAATTACGTGAGTAAAATTTTTAATTAAAATTTATAATTTAATAACGAACAATTATTCTATTTGTATTCGTATCTTGAAATATTCAATTTCAAGGAATATTTTTTTTTAGATTTTCTTTTAACAAATCAATCGATTATATTTCACATATCAATACACTATTAATGTATTATCTGTTTTAGAAACATAAAAGGAAAAGTAGAAAACCGCATACATGAATGTGCCGAAGAAAAGTAAAATTTATGTGGCACGATCGTGTGCCATGTGTCAAAGAAATTAACGATAGTTCTTATGTACGAGTGTAATCATACATACAATGTTAGTAAGATAGTTTCGTGTAGGAAGATGCTATTACGCGAGATAGAACACACTTATATATCAATTATTCATTCTATCATTGTAATTAGAATGATATTTTCTTTAAGCATCTTGACGGTTTGCCTATATTACCTCAACTTTTATTAATCACAGAATAATTAATTGTTTATTCTAAATGTAAATTTTTGTTAATTATTTAATTCTCAAACGCTAACGGACTTTTATTGAGATGTGTACCATACTCCTATATATATCATAAATATTTATGTCGGCTGTTTTGTAATTAAAATGCATCTTAATAGTTAATAATATATACAATATAGTGATTTAGTATATTTATTTCACCTTGGATCTAAATCTTGTGCATTTATTACTATGTTTGAGATGATTTGTAGGTTTATGGCTTCAAAACATACAAGTCCTCGGGCTAGTTAAAACTTGACTCAACTGATGTGTTAATTACAAAGTTGCTAATCTGGTTAGATTCTGACTTATCTGTACGTTTAAGTAAATAGTAAGAAGAGCTAATTCTTTAAAATTCAGTATCGTGTTGCATTCATAACTTAAGTATGGCAACGTTCAGGTTAACTATTACATTAGTTTCTAGACTAGTTAGTGAATGATAACTATATTGCTGGGCAGCTCACTGTTGGGATTTTACATGTAAAAAATGTTTTTGTAAAAATGGTATGAAGATTTTTTAACAGATGGTGCTTTAGTTACAATAAGGTTTAATAAGAGATGGCTCGCCAGTTTTTCTACATAAAATTAAATTTAACGTTTTTTACATACAGAATGTAAATAACAACCTTATGTAAATTGCAAGTATTTACATGTAAAAAACCGTGTAAATTACATCGTGTAATCCGAGACCAAGGTTGGGTGTGTAAATTACAAAATGTAATTTACAGGGATTTTTACATTTAAAATGTATGTAAACTGGGTACGTTCATTCAATTGTGCCATCTCTTATCAAAGCTAACAAATTCTAAAAAATTGACTGTGTACTCGACCTTTTATAATGATTATTTCAATTCATGCTAAATGTAGTTTCTATATGTCGTCTTCCAGCTGACAAAACCGATTTATCTATAACTTAGTAACTCAGTTTGGGTCGTTTCAGTATAATTTACATATTGTTGTAAAATACACGAATTTTTTGTAATTTACGTTATTTACATGTAAAATATAAAGAAAGTTCTTTACATGTAAAATGCCCAACTTTGGGCCTTAAGATTTGAATACCTAACTAACTATGTATTATAAAATGAGTTTTTATCTTGGTTTTCGCACACTTTATTATGCCACTTTTTTGCCATAAAACTTTGTGGAGAGCAACAACTTTTAGTAAATACTCATGGTAAGGCCATATCAAACGTGTTATAGGTGCTTCATCTTAAGTTCAAACAATTAAATCGTGGTTCAGTAGATTGTATCATTAAAATAGCTACGACTTCAATTGTATTTCAATCTGTCGTTCGTTCGCGTAACTGGCCACGTATAATCTTAAAAAGATTCGTTTTTTTCAATGTCTCGAAGATAAAACTTCTTTATCTCTGTTAATCGTTAACATTATATAACATTTATCAAACATCCGGTACTTAGATGTTATGAGACTGTTATAGCAACAGCAGTGAAATGCAACAATAATGAGCTAATAAAAATCATTCAACTGCACCATGTCTTATGTCTAGTAAAGTTTTATTACTCTCGAAACGAGGATATTCTTATCGTACGAATGTCATGTGCCAAACATAAAAAAATGAACAATTGCTTTTGGGAAATACATATATATTGTCACCTCAGTAGTTAAATTATATCAACTCACTTCGGTTGAGGCATAGATTTAATTACTGAGTACTGAGGTGACGATATGTTTACACGTTTTAAAACGCACTTACAATACAATTATTTCTTGAAGCCATAGTCTGGCGATTTACTCTAATTCTTTCTCGTATATATATATATATATATATATATATATATATATATATATATATATATATATATATATAAACAGGGTGTCCCGCAAGTGACAGACACGAATGGTACGGTTGGTATCCTTGATCAAAGCTAAGACGACTTTACTTTTGCTACTTCGCACTGTGAAGCTCCTCTATATCAAGTTTTAGGCGTTTGAAGAAGCGCCGTCCAACTAAGCACCTTGTATTAAAGCTCGAGATCAATATCAATCAATATCTCGAGCAATAACCAAGCTAATCGGGCTCGGACACTTGCTCAACGGATATATCGAAATCCATACCCTAATTGTCATCCGTTAGCACGTTTGTTAGTGCAGATCGGAATTTGCGAGAGAAATTTTGTTTTTTAACATATCTGAGGGTTGTACCAGGACGTATAGCAACATTACACCATAACACCGAAAGAGTCTTGCGCGAAATTCATAACAATCCAACGACTAAAGTTAGGAAAATTACGGCAAAAACCGGAATTGCAAAATCTGTAGTTTACAGGATAATTAAAAAGAAAACCTCCACCCTTAACATTATCAACCGGTCCAAGAAATTTTGGATAGTGATAATATAACAAGAAATTTTTTTTGTGAATTGGTAATCGAGGAAGCTGCATTTACCCGAGACGGATGTATAAATTTACATAATACACATTTCTGGTCTTCAAGCAATCTCACATAAATTCACCGTTAGTGGTATATTTGGAGATGAATTACTGGGACCGATAATACTTCCAGACAGTTAAGATGGTCCAAAATATTTAAATTTCCTTCGAAACTAATTCGAAGAACTCTTGGAAAAAATTCCGTTGATGATGGTGCTCCACCACATTTTACAAGAAACGTTCAATTACATTTAAATAATTGGAATCAGTGGCTGGGACGCGGTGGACCAATACATTGGCCGGGAAGATCACCGGATCTTAATCGATTAAATTTCTTCTACTATCCCAAATAAAAAAACCTTGATGGTTCAAATATTTGAAGCTTGTAACGAGATCAAACGAGACAGAAAAGTTTTCGTCAGAGTTTCACAATTCGTCCATGAAGAGTTGTTTGAAATGTGTATGAGATGTTTGAAAAGCTAATGTTGATCATATTGAGCATTTGTTATAAATGTTTCGAAATAGTATTACGTAATGCCAGTACTTATTTGTACTGCCTATACATACTTGTGTCTAATAACGAAAATTCAAAATTTTTATTGGAAGGTGCTACGTTGAAAGGCGCCTCTTCAAACGCCTATAACTTTCGAAAATAATTAAGCTATGAGTAACGATTTTTTATGGCCGGAATTAGAAGATATTGATGTGAACGATGTTTATTTTTAGCAAGACGGTGCTCGTGCTACACAAGCAACGAAACAATCACAATTTTGCTTGATAAGTTTCTTGACTTGAAACGGGGCTTCACAATGCGAAATGGTAAAAGTAAAGTCGTCTTCGCTTTGATCAAGGAATCCAACCGTACCATTCGTGTCTCTCTCAGTCTTATGAGGTGTCCGGTAAAGTGAGGTTTTATGGATGATTTGAAAATTTTTGGGTTCAATGTTTTGTGTAAAAAATCAAATACATTATAATTTAGCATATTATAATTCACATTTTATTTCATTATTTAATATTAAATATAACTTAAAACTAATGTTATAAATATTTCAATATTAAAATTATAAAAATTAAAAGAACATTCGTTTTTGAATTTATAAATTCAAATGAAATAAATAATATTCGAGGTAGGGTTTGTTATTTTTTGGGAGAAAAATCAGTTATGTTTGATTGTCGCACCGTTGAAGTTAATATCGATAAAAGCTCTACATCTCCCGTTTTAGTAGAAAATATTAATAATGGTTGAAGATATTTCAACGCTTCACCGAATGAATTTGTTGTGTTCACTTTCTTTATCGTCATCATCTTCACATAAACTTATGTTATCCTCTTCTTGGTCAAGTTCATTAACTATTTCAACAAGATCAAGCGAATCGTTTTCAACTAAAACTTCAGCATCCATATTAACAAATTCTGCAGATATTATGTCGTAATTACTCAAATTGAGAATTGATTGTAAGTTTGTTAAATCTGGATTACTTATAACTTCGGCATTGTCTTTGACAGGAAAACCAGCAGCATGCATAAAACAGTTTGTAATAGTTCCGACAGAAAAATTTTTCCAATCATAATCAATCCATTGTACTGAGTGAGGTATGGTACATATATTAATCACTAAATTTTTCTCGGTTGCCTTGGCACAGGCAAGCTATGGTTTAGCATTTACTCTCTATAATAATGCTTAAAGTTTGGAATGATTCCTTCTTCTAAAGGTTGACAATAACTGGTTGTGTTGATTAAGTCCATTTAAATAGTTCGTCATTATATCCCGAGTCATTCATTCTTTTTTATTTAATTCCCATTTTACAGGAAGGGTTTATATTTTTATCGCGTCCCCGAAGATTCGGTAAATCCCTGTTTGTTAGTACGCTAGACGAGATAGCGAAAGGAAATAAAGATCTATTTAAGGATTGTTTGACTGGCAGGTCTGATTACTCATGGAAAAAGTACTCAGTACTTAAATTAAGTTTATCTGGATTAAGTAATACGACAACTGAAAATTTATTTTTGTCTTAAGAAGATAAATTAATAGAAATTGCTTCAAGTTACTTGCTATCTTATCTATATGCTTGCCTTCTCGTGTAAAACAGCTCTTCTTTGCAGCTTCAAGCTTTGCACTCACTCGTTCCATTTTAGACTGAAGCCCTTGTATCTGTATTTTCTAGTCTGTGGCTCACTTTTAAATATATATATATATATATATATATATATATATATATATATATATATATATATATATATATATATATATATATATATATATATATATATAAATATATATATATAAATATATAATAAATGTTACGTTGGAACGCGCTTCTTCAAACATCTATAACTTGATATAGCGTGACTTCACAGTGCGAAGTGGTACAAAAAAAGTCGTCTTCGCTTTGATCAAGGAATCCAACCGTACCATTCGTGTCAGTCACTTTCGGGACACCCTATATATATATATATATATATATATATATATATATATATATATATATATATATATATATATATATATATATATATATATATATATAATCTACAGTACAAAATAATCGAATAACTTTAACATTATTATCACTTCTGTATAAATAATAATAAAAATTAATAAATCTATAACTATTTTTATGCTTTCTGTCTAGTCGATTTTAAAACAGCATAGACAAAACTACTAAAATGGACATAAAAATGTGAAACAAACTCAACTTTCTTGAACATACATATCAACTATCAATCATCAAATAGATCATAAATACTATATCAAACTGCACAATTATAGACGATTTTCTTCTTCAATTACATCAATTACAAGTATATGCAATGAATAAACGAATATGATCATGTAATTGGATCATAATTGTAAATCGGTTTCGATATTGTTGCATGCGCCTCTTATATAGATATCGATATGATATAATTCTATAATTAGCTATTTGTATATAATGATGGGAAAGTGTATTCAGATTCCAATCACATTAACTATTTATTAATACTAGCATAGTACAAATCATTCAATTGAGATGGATAAAGCTATAACCGAGCTAATACGACAATTATTATAGCGTACATGCTATAAATTAGTTTTGTTTACATAAAAAATATAAATTACAGCCGGGGTAATTAATTTATCTGTGTACATAGTGGACACAGTATAAAATTATGATAATTATGAAAATAATAATTTTATAATTCGATTATATATAAATTATTTATAAAATATAATTTACATATTTTGATTAGATATTCGTTAGATTAAGAAATTTGTATGCAAATTGCAAGATAATATACAAACAGGTGTCGAATTGGGTGGTATTATAAGCGAGTAGTATAAAATATGTAGATTTAATTGCAAGTAGAGCATACTGTCGAAAGCGTAAAAATAATGAATGCGTCGGCCGGGAATCGAACCCGGATCAACTGCTTGGAAGGCAACTATGCTGACCATTACACCACCGACGCTGTATAATCGTTGATATCGACTTTCAATAATTTGAAAAGATATTTCAAAACCTCTAAAATAATATTTAAAATGGGAATAAATCACCAGATTACCAACCGGTCAAAAGCCATTGAGGAAAATATTAATTATTTTTTCAAAATTCGACTGTGGAGAGTGCAAATATTCCCTCAAACAATTTTGCTTGTATTTTGGAGACACAACAAAAGTGATGATGAATGAGTTATTGGTAGAACGCGACTATCGTATGATGCGACTAAAATATTTTGCACACGTTGAGGTTTATATAGATGCTAGTGTAAGTCAGGATCTAGATTCCATCGTTAAAAAAAGGTTGAGACTAAATGACAGTATCCGTATAATAAATGCTGAGTTGATTGGTATAATTGAAGGAATCAAGTTGGCTATGGCTGGACGAAGGAGGAGAGTAGTTCTATTCTCTGACTCCCTTAGTGGATAAGAGTTAATAAAACGGGGAGGTCGTACTCAGGGAATTGTGTATGTAGAAAACCTGTAATTTTGTGGGAACGAGGTTATTCTTCAATGGATACCACAAATTGAAAGAGCTGATATGCTTGCAAAACGGAGTTGTTTGCTTGAAAAAATAAATGAATATTACTTTGTGGGTTCAAGAGATGTACTTCGTATGTACTAAATGGCAGAATGAATTTAGACAAAAGAGCCAGGAAAAAGGAAAAAAAGTACTTTGAGTCGAATAGTCAGCCTTTGATTAAGCCCTTTTTCAGGGAGGTCAAACGTGGCACGAGAATGATTAAAACAATGGAGCGGGTGGGATGAAATCATGGTAATTGGAACGAATGTCTTTATAAATGTCAATTGAGTGATACTAATTTATGTGTAAGTTATTTGGTTTTTGAGGACATTGAACATTTGGTTCTGAATTGTACTAATTTTAGCCAAAAGAGAGCATTATTCGATGTCTTCACGGGTGGAAGGAATCTGATTGGATTTTTAGTATAAGGAGAGTAAATGATTTTTTTTCAAAACAAATTTAATTAAAATATTAAAAACTATAAATAAAAACTGGGCTATATGACGCCTACTCGACCCTTTGCAGTTAGTGCTAAAATAAAAAAATATTATCCCATAAATCAATGGTAGAGGTTCTGGTTGAGCACAAGCCAGAAATGCCCTGCTAGATGTCAAAGATAATGGAAATTAATTCTTACGAATGATGCTGGATGTTTCAAATATTTTACGTGTAGTGAATGCATGACTGACAGTGGTGTTTAAATGGGAAGAATTTCTAAAGGTTTAAAACACTTCAAAGCCCATAAATATTTGAAAAAATATTTATTTAAAAAAAGATTTGTTTCCGCCCGGGATCGAACCGGGGGCCTTCCGCGTGTTAGGCGGATGTGATAACCACTACACCACGGAAACTCATAGTTTTAGTGATGCATAAAGTGAGATTCTGCATTCTAGTATTTTGTGTTGGACATGATAACCACATTGCGAAAAGAATTAGTGTATCAAGGTGATTAACTGAGTGAAAGGTAAGATCCAATGTATGCGTGAGTCTTGGTCAAGTGAAACTTGGAAGCGTGAAAACAAGACGTTTAGGATGAAAGGATACCATTTTCGACCGAGACCGAGTGCGGTTGGTATCAAAACAGGTTGTGGTTCCTCGCTTTGAATATATTGAAGCCATCGCTGACAAAACACGGATTCTGGCCGGAATTATAACCAAATTGCAGGCAGTGACAGACTTTAGGAAAACTCAAAGAACCCGCTTGATCTTGGAAAGTATGAACATATTCGATCAGATCTAAAAAACGTGTCCTACATATCTGGTGGTTTGCTTGAATTATGGAGACTGCGTTCGAGAAAAAGGGATTGCATGAATGAGGTAAATAAATATGATTTTATGGATGCTAGAGATGTACTTCGTATGTTCCAGGCGAATCTGTAGAGAAAATGGGAGAGTGAATTTATGCAAAAATGTCAAATAAAAGGCAAGAAGTATTTTGAATGGTGTAGGGTTTCTTTGAAAATGCCTTTAATAGGAAAATCAAAGGAGACATTATACATTGGAGCGAGTGATATTGAATCATGGAATGTCTACATTAACGTCATTTGAGTAAAGAAAATGTGTATGATACTTGTGTTGTAGTTAAGGACATTACACATATGCTTCTAAACCAAATATGATTAGCATAAAATATACTTCGAAGTCCTCATAACCTAGCCATCGTATAAGGCGATCTTATGATTTTATGAAAATGATTGGTATTAAAGTATGTATATGAAATCGGATCGATGCGTGGAAAAAAATGTTGAAAGAATGAAAATAAATTATTGCTATCATATGGAGTACTTAAACCCATTCTACAATATAATGTGCGGTGAGAAATTGGTTTGGGAAGTAAAAGTAATATAATATACAAGTTTATGTAATGTAGGTGTAATTACACCATTATCGACACGTGTCTAGATAAAATTTGTCGAAGTTGTAGAATGAACGTTCTATTACATAATCATTATTCAGGAACAACTTAAAGCCATATATAACTTATATAGTGGGGTTTTAGTAACAATGTGCTGGGAATGTTTAAACCAATCATCGGGAAATATGGTGGTGATCGTATTTTTTCGATGACAGAGATCGTAATCGTTACTCGTTATTTTAGAAGTGTCAGCGGGCTTGTTGTCATAATGTAAAATGTAGCGCCCCGCAAATCCTCTTTCTTCCGGTTATCCAACAAAGTTTTGAAAAATTCTAGTGAGCGTAGTCTTTGGTATACCATTTTGTAGCTAACGTCTAACTCTTTTTTACGGGAAAACAGCTACAATTTTTGATCGGGTAAAGTAAACTGGCATCATTACCATATGTACTATTGTTTGATTTCCGGGTCGTACTAATAGAACCAGGATTCGTTACTAAAGTTGTTTGAATGTCTATTTTCGAAATTATATTTAGGAAACATTTAGCAAAATGCACTCTAGCCTCCTTTTTGGGCCTCATCTAAAATTCGTGGAACCCTTCGTGCAGATTTTTTCCTGTAATCTAGATGATTATATTTGCAACACAGCAATGGCATCCAAAGCCAGTTCATCAGCAATAATAATGTTTCAACAGTGGAGGATTTTGGTCGACTTTTTGTTACCTTTTGTTACCCCCCTCGCAATACCGCCCAGGTGGTGCAATGGTTAAAGCTGCGGCAGTTGGAGCGGGAGGTACTGGATTCGAATCTCGATTCGGGACAAGATGGGGTTTTCACCTTCGATCGTTTGGGGGTGCGATCGGTGCTGTAAAATGAACATATCTAGATTCCCTGTCGTGTTTAGAATCCATGGGCCGACCCATCTTCTATGTCAGTACTATAGGCTGACATAGAGCTATGCAATGCGCAGATGGTTCTACGAAAACTCTAAGTGTGCGATAGCAGCCACAACAGCCTAACCTAACCTACTCCCCTCGTACATATTTATTAATCATTGCCATATCCGACTCCATTCACAACCATTTAATAAAACAAAACAAATCTGTTAATTACAATATAGTTTATTCAATTACATCGATTAATTGATCGTTACGTAAATGATTTGACATTATCACCTGTCGAGAATTGGTTTCATCACGTATGAGACGTTCATGTATTGATTAAAACTCCATCAATCGATTAAATTAATGAATCGTGATATTTTTAGCATAATAATATTGTTTATTGTGTGCGGTGGTGAATACATACGAAAATTTTGGGGTCACATATTCTTATGTATACATCATATACAGACAGCGACATAAAACATATTTTATGTAATAAATCATAAATCGAATATGAATGCGAATAGAATAAAAAAGATGCCGACATGAAAAGAAATTGATTAAATCATTATATAGTGTGTGCCGTATATTAACCCTTTTTATTGCAAAGTAATCAATTAACTCTGGCGTGTGTATATTCCAATCCAATGTACATTACATATATTGTGTGGACAGTTCCGATTCCGATTATGTCATCGATGTTTGAACAATATAGAATTTCGATATGATTTATAAGAACTGGCTTATTGTATTTGTACAGCTTTTATTTATATATAATTGTGTCAGTCATTCAACTTAAAATATATCTTCAACCTTGGCCTTAAGCTAACATCAGCGAGTATATATAGATAGATACCTTGTGCAATCTGAATCTAAATATTTAAAAATGCAATTTTGTGGTTTTCTTGGCAAAAAGCGATTTTCGGTGTCTTATCAGTTTACACAGTATGTATATATCCACATATTTTATCAAGTAAATATTTATACATGAAATATAAATTTAAGCATTTAGACAGTATATATATATATACATATATACATATACAATTCGACGGAGAGGAACGACATTGAATGTTCAGTTCATTTAAGAATTTTTTCTTATATAATACGTTTATTTATCTTATTACTGAATCTGTGTTTACAGACAGACTGTTTAAAAAATATTTTGATTCGTAATAAGAAATTCTTAATCGTTGCATTTGTTGCGAAATCTAAACCGGATGCCGCACTCTATACGTATACACTATGATTTTTTCGACAAACTATCAATTATCTATGAACAGCTTGAAATTTTACGATTAGTTGTATCTAGGTATATAGCATTATTTGTATTAGTCCAATGTTGGTATATTCGTCATCCAGCTTCACTTGAGAACGTGACACAAGAACCGATTGACACAGGAAAGCGGGCTCGGTAGGGTTCGGTAAATCGTTAAAAAAGCTGGGTCTGAGAAGATTCGTTTGGTAGATAGAAAAGTGAAAACTAAGTACTCCACGTATTTGTGGCTAAACCTTAGACGCCTTCCAAGCTATTATTGATATGGATCGCTTACGTTAACGATATCTATAACAAACGACAAGGCTGTATCAATATCCTACATGATCACTATACGAAAAAAAATTTTAATCGAATCTGTAGAAGAAAACAAAAAGAATGACACACACAATATATCCCTGCATTATAGAGATTATATGACAATGTTTAAATATGATTCCGGTCATGTAGAAGCCGCGGCTGTCGCGTACAATCCGCAATCAATTTCCAAATTGCAAAAAATCAAAAAATTTTCACAAACTTTGCGGCTGTTTTTCGAATGCTGATTTCCAGGTTTTCAATTGTCTCTGGTTTATCGACGTAGATATAAGTGACTTTACATAAACCCTAAGAAAATAATCCAATCGGGTTAAATCACATGATCTAGGTAGCCAATTAATTGGGCCATGACGCGAAATTAATTTTTCATCAGTTTCATTGAGTAAATAAATTGTAGCGCGTGCTGTGTGGCACGTGGCTCCATCCTGTTGGAACTACATGTCAGCAAGATTAATGTCAGCTAATCGCGAGGTACAAAAAAAGTTTCTAATCATGTCGCTATACTGCTCACTATTGACAGTAACATTCTGACCATCATCGTTTTTGAAGAAATAAGAATCAATAAAGTGTGTCAGTTGAAGTAGCAGGTACCAGGTTTCAATCTTGATAGAGGTTGGATGCAAAAGCGAATTATCATCATTCGATTCAAAGATACCACTTGATACTGATTTAATTCTATATTGTGGTCTCTCTTCTCAAGCATACTAATGCCATTTGGGTATTTCATAGTTTCATACAACAAATTGTATTGGCTGGATAATGGTTCGGTCCATTGACTCTACACACCATTAAGCGGTAGTGCTCTTACATTATCAATTTTTTTCGTTTAATGTTAAGTATGAGGGAAACGGCTAACAACCGAATGTGGATGAATACATCTACTACCTATCTGAGTGAAAACTGATCAGCTTATCGGGTTTCGCACTTTTATCAATTTTTCATCATACATAGCTAATCGATTGTCTGAACGACGGTTCAGTCTATTAGTTCTACACACCATTAATCGTTTGCAGAACCAATACACCAATCCTGATAGAAGTTGAATGCAACATCATTTTTATTATTCGATTACGATTTCTACTAGGCTTGGATCCTGATAGAGGCTGGATGCTAATCCATTTTTCCATCATACGATTACGAACGGTGCCATGGAAAGTAACGAGTAAACTACTTGAGACTGATTTAATTATACCAACTAGCGTATTGTGACCTCCTTTCCCAAGTACACTATTGTTAACTTCGGTTCATTAATTCTGCACACCATAAAGGGAAACGGTCTTTCTTGAGTTCAGACTGATGAGCCGATCTATCCGCGCTGAAAGAGTTTCTTATCATTTTTCATCATATACATAGCTAATCGATTTTGGATATAACATCTTCGTTTTACAAATTTTGCTCCTAGATAGTTTATCATTACAAGGCCAGATGGCTCATTTCCCCATGCCATAGAACTGTCACTCAATTAAGATCTGATACGATCGTAAACATTTTGGTAAACATAACTAGTATCATAAATAAGACGACATCATATATCGTTTGTATTCTATAAACACTTTCATATTTTATCGTCGCCGCATCTTATTGATTTTTCTGGAATTTAGCTCCGTCGGCCCATAAAGGTAATACGCACCGGTAATTTTCAGTGGATATGTAATGGTGTTTCGACAAAAGCTGTTGGAATATCCTCACTCCAAATGTGACAATTATGCTTATTTACGTAACCATTCAACCAAAAATGGGCTTTGTCCGGAGAACAATATTTTGAATGGAAATTCAACATTAATATATCAATTTGTGCTTCAGCCCATTCGCCGAATTGGAGAGACACAACGTCAGTTACTGAGAACGGCGACGAAGTGATTGATTTGGATGTTCTTCAATGCTATCCTGTACAGCGGCTACAGCGTCTTCTGTACATTTTATTGACGACTGACTAACTAACTCGGGTATGACCATCTCGTTTCAACTGAGACCTAACCGCGTCTCAACTGAGACTTTACGAACCTTTTAGACGTATTGGTGCACATTGTAGATGACCAGCCCAACGAAGATATTTTACATACAACCGCTTTTTACGTCATCCGGAGCATGTTAATTTTTGGTCAACGACGAGAATCGCACTCGAGTCCGCGGTGGGTTGAGAAAATCTCTAAACCATTAAGCTAAAACCGGCGACATTGTATCATGAACTCATATCGAAATTAAATAAATTAGTGCTGACGGAGGTAAATTCCAAATCGGACAATTTATAGGGAACGAATCTAAGAAGAAATTAACACTATGAGGATGGTGTTGGTGAGATGTGGCTTACAGTTGGTATTTTACAATGTAAAAAATATTTTTTACATTTTTTAACAGTGTAAATTACATAAAATGTAAATTACTTGTAAAAAATGAGGACATCACCATATCGCAGTGCCATCTGTTTTAAAACGTCAAAAATTTACTATAGTGCCATCTATTATAAAATGATTAAAATTTTCCAACAATGAAAGTTCAATCAATGTAAAAGTAAATCTTTCCCGTTTCAAAAAAATCCGATAGATCAGTCTATACCTACTTTTGTCAAAATGTTCAGATTATTAATGTCCACGACTATTCTGAGAATATGTCTGAAGGAATGTGTAGTAAATGTACGAGCGTATAGTCATACTCCGTTGAACTTAGTATACGAATAATGAACAGAGAATGGAGACCTTGAGAGAATTATCGGACATTAAATCACGTAAGCATTCCAGATCGATATTCAGTATTACATGTCCAGGACTTTACATATCAACTTTCTGATAACTGCATATTTATTATATTACAATTACATTGTAGTGGTTCCATTTGACATTCGAGAAACAGCCAAAAAAACAATTTTTTAGGTTGTTCGAGTTTTTTAATGATATTTGGACTCAGGATTAAGCAAAATTTTCTCAGCACATACTGCGTAAAGTTTGGTTCGGATTAAAATTATTTTTTATTATTTAGTCATTGTTGGCATTCGGTTTTGATCCTGTACCTAGAAAACTAACATCAAACTTATACAAAACTTCCAGAATAAGGTACATACTTAGGAGTATAGGCAATGTACACGGTACATACAAAATAGTGATTTGCAACGTGATTTGGGGATTCCGGATAAAAAAAAACACGTCAAATTATATTGGTAAAAATAGAAATTGAGACCGACCAAATGGTGCAGAGTAGAAATATTACGATCGGTGGTGTAGATGAACACATTTATGATCCCTCTGTACGAGTGCAGAATTTATGGAACAACCCATTTTCCATGTCCGTACTATAGGTGGCATGGAGCTATGCAATATGCAGCCGGTTCTACGTAGATCGGACCTATATCCGTACGTCCTCGATTTGGAATTTTACATGTGTTTTATACAGTGAGTCCCTTTCAAAACGAAAAGGAAGGAAACTGAAAGTAATAGAAATTTGATAAGTGTATACTAATAACGATGCAGATCACGATGAAAAAGGCTACATAGCAGTCTAAGAGAATTCTAGAATGATGTTGACCGTCTACTTTCCAGAGCTGTACAATTCGTCGAGGTCATGAGACCCAGTGGAGTTTTCTGACAGTGCTTCTTGTTCCAACCATCTATAAAATTACTGACGAGAGTGTTGAACACTCTACCTGTAACGTACTCTGTACTGACACTTTCCATGACACTTTAGCCACGTTTTTTACATTTTTTATGTAAATTACGTAAAAAACGGTGTAAATTACATTAAACGTAAATAACATGTAAAAAACGAAGACAACATCATTCGCAGTGCCATCTATTATGTCAAAAATTTACAAACGTTGGCTTTGCTCAATAAATTAACATTGATAAATGGGTATTTGTAAAATCAGTTAGTTTTCAAGTCCGCGTTATAAGTTGTAAAGCGATTTTGGTCACCTTCGCCCGAGCCAGTTAAAATGATTTTTAACGAAATTATCCTGTTAATAATTTTAATCTTACTCAACATTTTTTGTGACATTATGTAGTCGAAAAAAATGCTACACAGTTAATTATTTCACAAATTATATTAGTAAAAAAGTAAAACAATTTTTTAACAGATGGTGCTTTGGTAACAGTTAGATTTAATAAGAGATGGCGCGTCAGATTTTTACATAAAATCGTTTTTTACATAAAGAATGTAAACAATAACCTTATGTTAATAACGGGTTTTTACATGTAAAAAACCGTGTAAATAACAACGTGTAATTAACACGCCCAACGTCTTTCGATCACAGTTGGGATGTTACATGTAAAAAACTTATTTAAATTTTTTATGTAAAGTACATTAAAGGTAAATTGTACTCAAAAAAACATTTGCAGTGCCATCTGTTTTTAAATCTCAGAAATCTAGCGACGTTCGGTTTGCCGAAAAAAATTGTGCATTCAAATGTAGTTGTAATTTGATAAGAGATGGCGCATTAGTTTTTTTTACATGAAATTTTACATATAGAATGTAAAAAATAGCTTTATGTAAATTATACGTTGTTTACATGTAAAAAACCATGTAAATTACATCTTGTAATATATACGCCTAACTGTAAACAAGGCGATTTAATGGCGTAAAGTAGGATGTAAATAAGTGAACCGCGAAAGAGTATATAGGGAGAGTCTTGAGCATAGAAACAGACAGACAGATAGTGATTAAAATTGGGCAAGTTCTAGTGTATAGTGCAGAAGGTAGTGACCCAGTCTTCCAAGCTCTGAAATAAACTGATGTGTAAATATTGTTTACCCGAAAAAGAGAGTAGGCTGAAGAAAAAGTCAGAGTATGCCTTATCAATAGTATCTCATGACGCAGTTCTCTATGCAACTATGTATATTCGTGCAACTTGGAAGTGTATTTAAGTGCGGCGTTAGTTAGTCTTAAATAACATGAAAAACGTTTTAAAAACTTTTTATTTATAAAACTATTGTTATAAATCATTATCATAACAAATTTAATCTGATGTCAAATCTAATTGTTTTATAATATATTTTGATGATCTTATTATAAAACTATTACTATTGTTAGAATTAATTTTTTATTAATAGAGGTGGGGTTTTTCAGGCATACTCGTATATAGGATTTATGTGTACGCTTGTAATTGAATTTACATGTTTTTATTCACCTTGATTGCAATTACAGTAATTACTTTAAACAATATCGTTTGATCGTAAGATCGTATATATACCATATCTAGAGGATCAAGGCGATAGTCTTAACATGAAAACCAATAAATTATTTTTTTATTAATTTAAGATAATTGGAAATAATGTTCACCGATCATCGAGTATGTTTCAATTAAATACGTCATCGCGGTAGCGACAAATTGGATATTTATTATCGAAATGCCAAAGTGCAATACTGAACAGTGACAATATATCTAGATCATTTGGCTTGAACTAGTATGCATATATGCACGTATACGTGCCTAACTTTTGTAATTCACATCTGACATAACACATGTTATGTCAATCGAATACACTCGTATGTGCATACATATGTGGAACGTTTCAAAAATATTAAATACCTCAATTACATATTCAAAAGCTATTATTTATGTCAAACGAATTTTATTTATTATTTCTACCTTTCAATACATAATTGGCATATAAATTATTTATAATTTTATTTAAAATAAATTATAAATTTATGAGTTGATTAGATCATTTACTGGACGTATGAAGGTATTTCGGAAGTAAGTCACTTAGCTATGTGGCTATGTGGACCAACTAGTTGGAATATAATCTAGAAGTCACAACGAATACCCTTTTGTGGTAAAAGGGCATGTTCTTGTGGGTTGCAACTCACTTCGTCAGCTTGGTGTTCAGATTACCAACAATTTAAAATGGAATGAACACATTATAGCATTGGCCTTGGAATGAACACATGATAGCATTCCACTGCTGAAATCAAAATATCTTGCAAATGCGGATAAGCTGAAGCTGTACAGAGTGTTGATCAGTCTCGTTGTCATGTATGGATGTGAGAGTTGGACCTTGACGGATGAGTACGATAGATGGCTTCTAACATTCGAGAGAAGAATCATGCGTGTGATATATGGCCCAAAACGCGACGATGATGGCACATACCGAGTTCGTTTCAAACACGAGATCAGGAATTTAATGCAAATTCCTGATATCGTGCATGATATCAAAGGGCAGCGAGTACGCTTGCTCGGTCACGTTCTGCGTGCTGATCCGAACCGAATGATACAGCGATCTTTGAAGAGAGAGCCGCCTTTCGGTAGGCGAAGAGGTCGCTGTCGGCGACGATGGCTTTACGGCGTAGAGAGCGATCTGGCATCTTCTGGTTGCTTGCAACAATATGAAGAGCTGGCTCGTGATAGAAACCGATGGAGTCAGATTGTTGACACGGTACGGGCTAATAATAGCCTGTAAAAGCCGTACCAAAAATAGCATTGGCCAAATCAGCTTCACGTAAACTCGGGTTCCTCAATAGATGCAGATGGTTTTTTAAATCGCATCAGGTTTTCCAGACATATAAAACCTTTATTAGACATTGTATAGAATATTGCTGTAAGGTTTAGGGTGGAGAATATGGCATTGCTATCTGATAGAATTCAGTGGCGTGCCATCCAAAAATTACGAAACTCCAGACTTACAAAAGATCAAGACAGCCTACAGCACCGCAGAGATGTTGCAGAATTCTGCGTGTTCTAATAGATTAATAAATCGCAAATGTTCTGCAGAATTAGAGGAGAAAATACCACCATTTGTTACGCCAGGACGGGTAACACGAGGAACAGTTAATACACATAGGTTTACGGTGAAGCTGCCGAAACTTCGAACTGAAGGTGTAAAGCGCGAATCTAGGAAAATTTCAGTTTTCGTTGGAGTATAAAATGCACAGTATATGGCAGCTATCAACCTTTACTTGAAGGACCGCACGTTGGGTGCAGAAGCCTTGACAGCTACAAAGAGCTAGGACAGTCTAAAAGTCCATTCTGCACCCAATTAAAACTAACTTTAAAAAAAAATACTATAGGCTGCCATAGAGCTCAATGTGCAGATGGTTCTACGATTTGGATATGTAATAGCGTAAAATAAGATGCAGACAAGCGAACTGCGAAGAGCTTTCAACCCCGAAACAGATTCCAAAGATAGAAGCAGAATTTGTATTAAGAAGCATCAAGTAAAGAGTAAGGGTTGATACTGCTATATCTTACGAACCAGTACTGAACTCCATCAAGAATAAATTAGCTTATTATAATTCCGGGGCTATATAAAAATTTTTAGTTCGGTGTAGTGGGCTAATGTAAAACTGTTGTAAGCATAGCTGCATCTAGTATATTATATGATTTGACATATCCTAGTTGCGGCTTGTTACTACTGATTTCGGCCTTAAAGTTACTGTTAAGCTTTTCTTGTGTGATCAGGCGAATGCCAGCATGTATTTAAACCCTTACATATATTTTTAACCCTTACTCAAAATTAAGGTCAAAATTCAGCATTACAAAAGATTCCTCAAGATGTACAGGAAACCAAACTTCAATCATTGCGATACATTAAGTTAGTTAACAGTTGCAGAATATGCGACATCTATTATACAACACGCGAGTTGACTGGGTGAAATCCAAAAAGTATTTATCGTGTTTAGATGATGCTGATCTTATAAACCTTTGCGATTCCTAGGACGTATACTCAATACCTGGTATAAATACATGGTTGCGGTTAAACCAGCTCAAACAGCTTGGAATTTATTCTAGGGTTGACCCTGGAGAAATAAAATAACTAGATTAACGATTGATTTACTCTTACATTGTGTCCAAGTGGATGTTTTTGGTATGTCTGGTTGATAGAGAAACCGGGAACTTACGAACGGTTTAAAGTCTATAGGATTCGGTGTATATAGAAACAGCATGTCTGCGAATTTGTGCATCGATAATAAATTTATAATTTGTTGCTACCAGATGACGCAGCATGTACCAAGAGGTGATAGCGATTGAGGAGGTCCTGAATTTGTTGAGACATAATATGGTATCCACGACTGATATCGCAATCTATATGTGGATAGTCAGACGGCAATCAAGTAAGTGGACTCTGTTTATCTGACGTCTAGAGTGGTATTGGGTTACCACTTGTCTCTGAATGAGTTGAGTGAGCATTTCAACATTCAGATGGTCTAGGTCTCCGGCCACTCGTACGTCAAGGAAAACTACAGGGCGGGCGAACTAGCGAGGCATGTTACAACTCTCCATACTGTTACCGGAAAAGGTTCATTTGAGGAGACACATAAATAGAGGCGGTAACCTCAGTGAATGAAAGGTGGATGAACACTCTATCATGTCTGTGTAGCAAGGCTAGCTGGACTTGAAACGCTCAAAGACACTGATCTCCCTACGAAGCTAATGACTGCTGCAGAAACTGTATGGGCGAGAAGGAGGAAATGATGGTAGCCCACCTCCTATGCTCCTGTTCGGGTTTGGCACACAAATACATGAATACTTGGATAATTTCTTAATGGACTACCTCTCTGATCTCGAAAACTGCAAGGTGCGACACTTATCACGCTACATAAGTTGCTCAAACTGGATCTCATAAGGGTAATAGAGAAGTAAGATCCTGTGGTATCATTACGAACCGTGGCCGGTCTAAGTGTGCTGTAGCAGCCACTCAACCCAACCTAACCTATTGAAAGTTGTTCTCCATTTTCTCGAGAAGAGGTCGAGAACGTCAATACGTATAAATTCCAGAGTAAATCGATTTAAATTACTACTCAAATGATCGACATATCCAGTACAGCGTCAATATGTCTGTTGCAATTAATAATCAACGTGTTCGACTATTAATATTATTTTCACGTGACAAATAATTTTCCATATTATTCATCGACAGCCAGAATTAATTTGACATTTACTTGCTACACAGTCTCAAATTTCATCTATACCAAAGACACTCTCGTTTAATTATTCCGAGTCTATACAAAACGATAAAAATCTTAAATATTTCTCTAGATCAATTGTGTAATACAATATGAATGTGTACATACATTGTGTCTGACATATTATTATGTCTGTAATTGACATGTAATTGTACTACATATATTTAAATGCACAAATAATAAATTACATTATCACCATAATATTTAGTGTTAATTGACATCAATTGTTTATTTATATTGGAGAATTTATAAACAATTTAATTTATTGTATTGATGATTTAAAGGGTTTTCCAATAAGAGGTTTCATTTTGATATTTTGAAACCAAATGGCCCTTCAGCTACGCTTATAGCATCCTTTCCATTATCAATTCGCCCATATTTGAGACTGCATGTCCTCGATAACTTCACGAATTCCATCTTTAAGGTTTTGAATCGATTGTGGAGCATTGACAAAAAAGTCTAAAGGTGTTAAATCATAAGCTGTTAAAAATCATAAGGTGTTAAAAATTGCGATTGTTTCGTTGCTTGTGTGGTACGTAGCGCCATCTTGTTGAAAATCAACATCACATCAATATCTTCTAATTCCGGCAGTAAAAAATCTTTAATCATCGCTCGGTAGTGCAATCCAATCTCCGTAACAGTTGCACTAGCCTCATTTTCGAAAAACAAGATACAATCACACCGGCAGCCCAAACACCACACCAATCAGTGACACTTTGAGGATGGGGTGGCTTTTGCAAGAATCATAGCCTTCGGTGTGATAATTGGCCTCATTACTGAAGATGATTTTTCGATGAATTTCGATTAATTTTGGGCCATTTCAAGGACCCAATCAGCGACGATACGACGTTTATGGTGATCGACCGGCTTGAGTACTTGTCTTAACTGAACTTTAAAAGATTCAAGACCTAAGTCTTTATGCAACATATACGGTGTAATGTCGTTTGTGGAAAGCCTAATTCCAAAGATCAAGGAATCGACAAACCTGTGTTTTCTTCAACACTACGGGCTACAGCAGCAATATTATCAGTTGATCTTGAGCGAAGCACACAGTTTCGATTCCTCACGCCACTAACTTGTCCCAATAGCTCAATCGTACCACAAAGATGACAGCTCCACAAATACAAGGTTATTCAAAATGAAACCTCTTACTGGAAAACTCTTTATTTATTTATAAACGCGTCTTTGCGATCGAACTCAAATCAATAGAAAAGTGATTAACGAGCTTGAACTATTGGAAATATTTAATTGAATAATGACTTGTAGGTTATCAGTGGCTTCAAGATTGGGATCTAAAGGGTTTATTACACTACTTGGTTGACTTGATATATAATTGCGTGTAGTCCGAGCGGAATGTACTTCTATCGGTGTAGATGAACAACAACATTTATGATCAGTAGTTTGAGTTGTAGGTTATGATAATGATATTTCAACGTGGCAGCTGATGGGTGTTGAATCAACCAGCCGTTGAGCCTTTTTGAATTGTATGTATGATGTATGATAGGTGATAAATGATTGATGCTGGGTGCTGTAATCGTGACAGTTAATGATAATGATGGGAGTTGAACTTGAACTCCGCGGTGTGGCACTGATTGACAGCTATATGGTGCTGAATAAACCAACCGACGAAGACGTTTGTTTTATAAAATATATGGCATCTTTGTACATATATGATCTGTAATATTAGGCTGGTTTGGATCTGATGACGTCATTGACTCGTTATGGCATATGCGACCGGACTTGATGTATGTTGCATTTCGTTTCTATATACATATATTGTGCGATTATGTTGCAACAGTTCAAGCGAATTACAAAATTTTGAATCGAAATCTTCGATCTGATGATGTCATCTCACAAGTACCTCATAATAAATATCAATAATTGCTACACTCTGCGAAGAGTAAATTATACACCATATATGCAATGTCTTAATGATAGAAATCCATGCTACTTAAGGCAAGTCATACCTCAACTACAGAGACAGTCGGGTCCTTATCATTTCTGGATCTACAGTTTATTTCTATATGGCGTTTGGTGGTTTCTCAACTGCGTTTAATGCTATAACGTCAATGGCCGGTATGTTCAACAACTGGTACGAGAATTGTGATATCTCTCTACCGTATCCAGGAAATTGTGAATTTCACAAAGTTCCTTTTGGCCCTGAATTCGTTTATGCATTTTTGATATTCGTTGTCATAATGTTCGCGTGCGATCATTTGTTTCTTGAAAATGAAATAAAAAGGGTTAGAGGCATAAAAAGGGTTAGTTGGCTCAAACGCCGACTAATTGTATTCAAAAACGATTCATTGTAGTTGTTTCAGACTGGATATCCCCATGAAGTGCGACTCTTTGGGCTATCGTAACAGAGCCACTCGAATGGCATCCAATCTTTGCTTCTTGGAGATTCTTAACTTTATCAGGAGGCTTCATATTTGAAAACTTATTTTTCGCTTTTCCACCGTTATACCGATCTCCGTTGTGAGAACCATGACTCTGGAAGTGTAAAAATCAGTTTCGACACGTTATTTCACCCAAAGCAGCCTCACTATAAGTATCTGAGAACATTCGAGTATTGGGAATTTATTTACAATTCATCTGGAGTAAACATACAAAAATAGTGGGGAAGATTTCTTACTATTGAACGTGCTTCACTTTTTTTTGGCGATCCAAATATGATCACAGTCAACATCAACGCTTGAGTCACCTGGTCAAGGACGCAATTGGACATGGTAGTCGCCTTTTAGCTCGATACACTTAGTCCAACGTTTTTCCAATTTTTTGATCCCTTTCGAAAAATATAACTTCATCAACCCTTCAAAACAGACGTTTGTTGTCGATGATCCTCTAGTTAGAGTCGATTCTCTTTCCGTCGAGAAATTTCTTCATGTTCGGAAATAGGAAATAGTCGCAGGGGACTAAGTCTGGAGAATATAGTAATTCACGGATTTTGCCAATGGTAACTATACATACGTGCATTATCTTGATGGAAGAGACATTTTTTTTTCACCGCCATCCCTAAAAACTGCAGCCATGACCTTGTTGGTCAAATGAACCGCTTTACCTTCTTCGGCTCAGATTCGCAAGTAGGAATTCACTGTTTAGACTGTTCTCTAGTCTCCGGTGTATAGTCATGGATCCACAGTTCTGAAACGACGCAAAAACTTCCTTTCTAATTTGCTTGAAGATCACCAAACCGGCATCTGAAGTTGTCACTCGTGTCTATTTTTGGTCGATTGTAACTGGTCGATTGGTCGGTCGATTGTTACAGCTATCTCGCGCACTTTCACTCTGCGGTCTTGCAATACCATATCATGGATTTTAACAATTATTTTTAGTGTAGTTCTGAACGTTCGGAATCAGTTGTGCTTGTACGACCCCAAACGATACCAGTAAACCACTTGTGAATAGTACCGCCAAATGGGTTGGCCGTTTTAATAGCTCTCAAAACTGAACCAAATGACAGCTCTGTCTGAAAATTTTAATTTGGTCTAGTGACAGATGATATTGAACCAAAATATCTGTGATTTAAGATTGTGGCGCCCTCTGCTGCAATTTACCAGACTTCTCACTCCGTCCTCGTATTTAACGAGATAATTTATGAGTATTTGAGGGTGTATGGTTTTTTAGCAACTTATACGCATATGTGGCGCACAGTAGAGAGATACACATCGTTCCTGAACAGGGAAAGCGATACGCCTCGATGAGACAAATAAAGGCCAACAACCAAAGTATTTTGCAATTTGTCAGTCAGTTCGTTCACGTGTCGTTCGATTCTTATAAGTCAAAGTTTTATGTTAACTTCTTTGCATAATATAAGAATTAATTATAACCACAATAAGAAGGCAAATTGAATCTATATATGCTCGCCATATAAATTATGGGAATATACTCGTATCACAAACAATTAAATAAATCATAAATATTTATTGCAATGTGACACAAATGAGCTATAAAACAAATATTTTTATCGCATTTTTTATGTAATCTCAAATCAAATATGTAAGATTATAATCTTAGCAATAACATTGCGAATTAAACATATGTATCGGAAGTCATATGCAATAAAAAAATTTCATTACATTTTTTTTGCGCGATACACAAATTTTTTCACTCTATCATGCTATAGATACAAACATACGAGTACATACGAGTACATACATACATCATTGGAAAAACGTAAAATGTAAATAAATTTTCGTTTAAGTCATGGAAACACACACCGCCGCACCCACTCGCGCAATGAAAATGGATTGTCGTGCCAATTCTTGTCTTATAGATTTCCATTGCTGTTATGATTATATTTATAATCACAATGTCAAAATACTATTGTGGATATGTGTGTACAGGGTGTTCCATGGGCTACGATCCTAAGCCAATAGGTCATGCAGAAATGGACTAGAATTTAGATAAATGTCCATCAAAGTTTCAACTAAACATCTCGCTTTCGGAAATGGAATGGTGGGAAGTTTGAAGTTCTTGGTAGTCCAATTGTCCATGTGCATTGCACCCAATCTAACTTCATCTGGGTAATGCTGGTTAATATAGGCAAATATATAGGAACAATATAGGCTGTGATGTACCATAAATCCTCATGGGTCATCTAATAAAGGATTTTTCAATAAGAGGTTACATTTTGTATGTCTGTGCTACTTGGGCAGCTGTCCATTTTGAAGCTGTCATATTTTGACATTTGACAAGTAGAAAGTATGCCGTTATACGCTTCAACGACAAAATTGTTACCTACAAAATGGTGAAAATTTTGTCACAAAATTGTCACCATTTTTTTAGTGAATTTTAACAAAACTATTTCACTTTCTTGGCCGATAATAGTGAAACTGGTGGAAAAATTTGAGCTGTTGGGACAAGTTAGTGACATGAAGAGTCGAAACCGTGCGTCGTCGCTCAAGAACAACTGAGGGTAATGCTTTGGTAGCCTGTAGTGTTGAACAAACCCCAGGTTAGTCGATTCCTTGCCAATCTTCGGAATTAGACGTTCCACAAATGACATTACACCGTACTTTACATAAACACTTAGGTCTTAAGGCTTTTAAAGTTTAGTTAACAAAAGGACTCAAGTCGCTCGATCACTATACACGTCGTATCTTCGCAGATTCGGTTCTTCAAATCCGAATTCGAGCCTCTCCATCCTCAACGTGTAATTGATTGGTGTGGTTTTTGGGCTGGCGGTGTGATTGAAACTTACTTTTTCAAAAATGAGGCTGATGCATCTGTTACGGTGATATTGATGTGGACGGCAATTATTTATAGCACGACGGCGCTACGTGCCACACAAGCAACGAAACAGTCGCAATTTTGCAAGAAAGTTTTCCTTGATCAATTGGCCACCGAGATCTTGTGATTTAACACCCTTAGACTTTTTCTTTGGGGCCACGTGAAAGATAAGGTCTATGCCAACTTTATCGTTCAAAACCTAGAGGTAATTCTCAAGATTTAATCTATTTCGTAGACAAATTTCGTAAAGATGAATCTTTGACTAGCGGAAGGAAAAATAGCAATGGATGCATCCGTTGGGCTGGACACCGCTGATATGGATGAAGATTAAATTTAGTAACTCTCCAGCCATCAGTTCTATTTATACTAAGTAGTACATCTAATGACAGGATTTGTTCTTACTAAGTATAAAACCTGATCAATTACCTTTTGACATTCTCGAATCAATTGTGATCTGTTTACCCATCTATCATAAGAGATATTTAATGGCAAGGGTTAGTTTCTGGTTTCGGTTCAAAGAATTCAGATGCGTTCATTCACACCACCGATCGCACTGCCCAAACGATTGATGGTGAAAAGTTCCTTCTGTATCTTGCCCCGAATCAAGATTCGAACCTGGTACCTCCCGCTCCAACTGCTGCAGCTTTAATCAATGCGCCACCTGGGCGGTCAAAAGTGGCATATAACAGAACCAAACGAAGACAAAGAAAGATATGGCGGTTTGCAACTTAAAGTGAAGGAAGATCCGGCACTGAATACCCTTCAAAGAAGAATAATGGTCAACCTTAGTAGTCTGTCTTCTGGGGGAATGAAGAAATTTCGGAGTTATGAAGTAAGTTCGGGCATCAAAGCCCGAAAAAATTGATTATTGGAAAAGACTGCTCTGTGGTAAGCGTATAGTGTACGTTAGATCTAAACGGTGCTATCAAACTAAGTAAGCCAAAGTGATTCTGCGAATTGTGCTAAGAAGACGACTACAACCCTACGGGTAGACCAAGTCACACTACTGCTCAGACTTACTCGATGATGTTGTGTTAAGAAAGAGGTCTTAAGGCATGTTTCAAAATGGAGACCAACAAGGCTCCAGGTTCAGATAATGTTCCAAATATGGCGTTGAACTCAGCAGTTCGCGTAAATCCAGGTATTTTATACGAGGTCGAGGTGTTTATACTAGGTGCTTGAAATAAAATAATTTTCTGTTAGTTACAAATGAAAGGAACACCGCCGATACTGTTTCCTAAATGAGGCAAGCCATCGGAGGAACAATCCTCTTACCGTTCAATATGTTTATTAGATACGGCAGGAAAAATCCTGAAACGAATTGTATCCGATCGGCTACAGGAAACTATAGCAAGGTCAGGTGACCTGTCAGAACGCCACTGTGGTTTTTGAAAGGTCGTTTGACGGGGTGGATGCCATTAAATATGTAGTAGATAATGGTGCTCACTCTAGCTAGGTCCCCGTACATCATCAACCGTCGTAGTAAAGGGGATAAAATGACTTATTGAGGTAAATTTCAGACCAAAGAAAATGCTAACAGACGTCATGGTGAATTTAACAAGTTCCATATAAATGAACTGTCCTTCTAACAGTATTGAATTTAAAAATTTCTGGATTAGATTGTTAGTCTACCTCACTAAGTAAGCCACGGTTGTATGACAGATATGAAGTAACACAAGACCCTGAAAAGTGAGTCTAACGAAGTGTCTTATATTATTCCCATTTCTACCATCCAAATGGCGCATTGGTTAAAGCTGCGGCAGTTGGAGCTACCAGGTTCAAATCCCGATAGGGGCAGGATGCAAAAGGGATTTTCCACCATCTGATTACGATCAGTGGTGAGAGTGAACACAACTGTGATCACCTGTTGAGTTAAGAATCCATCAGCTGATCCATCTTCCATGGCAGTACTATATGCTGGCATGGAGCTGTATGCAATGTGCAAATGGATCCTCATAAATCAGACCACAACAAACAAAGAAAAAATCCCCATTTCTCAGTCAAGCTTCCATTCCCGTTTAGCCCGTCATGCAATCCGTCAGCAGTAGTAAATCGATCGGACACCTGCGATTTATGATAGCCTTAAAAAGGAAGTAAATTACACGATCTCGGTGGCTACGTTATCACGACACAAGATAATTTTGTCCACTCAAATCACACATCTATAGAATGTATCACCCAGTTTAACCCCACACAAGAAGTTGTTTATCTTCAATCTGTAGGTCCAACCATCGAACACACGACATTTTCTTTTGACTTTAATCGTTATTTCCCAGGTGAGTTGGATTTAATACGGCTGCAGGGCCAAGTCCCAATGGAAACAACTAAGTGCTAGTGATGGTTATACATGTGTTCATTTACACCACCGATCGTAATCGTATCGGGATTCGAACCCGGTACCTCCCGCTCCAATTGCTGCAGCTTTGACCACTGCGCCACCTGGGCTCGTAAACTCTCTTACACACAGTAGTAATGTCTACATCAGACCTTTTGGGTGCGAACACGGATGTTGTCTGATTATTTATCGACTTGGTCGTTACGAATCACCAAACGAACGCTTGGAACGTTCCTCTAGCGTCCTTATTGAAAGACTCTTCATATATCTTGGAACACCCTGTATATACATAAGAAACCAACCCGAATAACATTTTATTAAATAATTAATAAATTTAACGAGTTTTTAGATCTTGCTAAGTAGTGTTTACGAACAAAATTGAAACCATCGCAAATCTCTAATTCAATCTCAGCACATATTAGAGTCGTAAAACAGAACTAAACTCTGCGATGGTGTACGGAATATTTAACTTTACGATGCGATTTTTTATGTGCACGACTATATGACTCAACGTATCCGATTTAAGGTCATCTTAAATGATTTGATGACAAATTATTGATATCATCAGTCTTGGCTATCGTATCAACCCTATATATCGGGTTTAGTCATGTATCGTTATGCTCATAATTTCCGCATATACATGCGGTTAACCAACAAGATTGACAGGCGTGGTACGTTAATTAGACTGTACATAACAAATTATGAATAAATAATTTATTTTTCCATATATTACGCCAATAGGTGTGTCGAGCGTACATGTAACCACTTTAAACCATGGCACCGTGTCATGATCAATTCTGACTGCGATATACACTATTATTGGCCTCGTTACGCAACTCATTCTCACCTGCACATTTTAGATATTATTTTCTATACATTGTATGTGTCGATAGCAATTCGATTTCCGAACTGACGTCACAAATTTATTGTAAACAAGAGTATTGTTGTTCAACGATTTTCCAATTAACAAAACATTGCAAAATTTTCATTAACGCCAATTATAAGACCGCGTTCCATATACACAGCATCTATGTCAATGACAAAGTCTTATGTTTACATTATCAGTTGCATTGTTACTATCTATATAAACAAACAGATGAAGTTCATGAGTTACGTCACTCCTGAGATTAGAATTGTTTGTTATTTGTTGGCTTTACTCGTAGCTTATAGGAATTTGTTGAAGTGCACTTGAAACGCTTTGGGGCTTAAATAGTAGTTATATGACGGTAATCAATCAATGTAAGCTTCACGCTGCTGATAAGCGTTAGTCTGTCTAATTGTTGACAAGCTAATAAGGAAGCGTATACAGTTATTCGTTGTAAGTGTAAACATAAGGGCAACTATGTAACTCAGGTAAGTTCACTTTGGTTGGGAGGGCCAGTCATTGCAATACTACAAACGTTATGATTCAATAATATGTTCAGTAACTGTAGAGGTGTCAAATTATGACACACACACATTAAAAAGAAACCAGGCCAGTCGGCTAATGGTTAAATCTATCCTCTATGTCGGACCAGAAAATGGGAAGCGGAAAGTCAAGCTTATACCTCAATGCAAAGAATGTCAAGCGTACCAACATACACTCATTGTTGCAAGAAGTATCGAAGGTGTGCCAAATGTACTGGTACACATCAAACAAGGAGTTGTAACAGACCTATACAAACCACCCAGATGGCGCATTGGTGAATGTAGGGGCACTAAGAGCGGGAGGTATCGAAGTTCGAAGCCCGATAGGGGAAGGATGGAAATGAATTTTTTCACCATCTGATTACGATCGGTGGGGTAATGAACACATCTATGTGAACCCCTGTTAGGTTAAGGATTAAGAGACTGACCATTGTTATAAGCGTTGGTATGAAGCTATGCAATGAGCAGATGTGGTTCTACGTAAATCGGACTTATAACCACAGGTCGTGGGGACGGCACAATGAGCCAATTGAGAAATTGGTGACGGAGGATCGATTAGCCTTAATGTGTTCACTGTGGTGAAAACCATCCGGCTTATACAGAAGATACTGAAACAAACAAAATACCAGATCTCGATGGAGTATTTTATAAGTTAGAATGCATGTATAACTTATGTCCAGTTTACTGAACTCATGACTTAAACTCTGACCACTTTACTTCTGACATTAAGTGCTACTACTATTCCAAAAGATTCAAACCCGGCTTTATGCAAATAAACGCACTTATCGAGAATACAAATTTAGGCAATCGTTAGAGGATAAAATAAATTTAAGTGTTCTGCCAGAGATCAGCTTGAGAACTGAAGAATCAACGACTACAGGAGAGTTAGAGAACTCCTGAAAGGTTTTCGGAATTTCTTGAAAAATATTTCAACCAGATGATAGTTCGAAACCGAGATAAAACCTGGAGAATTCAAGTACTGGTACTGGATTTGAACAACAGGGGGTCGAATAAAGCTTTTTTGTTTTTTTTGTTTTTTTTGTATCTCTAATCTGTTGTGGGGCTCTAGACACTCCATAATTGTTCGCGGTTCGTTTATTTACGTCCTTACTTTTACGCCATTACTGCCAATACGAGAACGTACGGCTATAGGTCCGATTTTCCTAACTATCTGCACATTGCATAGTTCCATGCCAGCCAATAGTGCTGACATGGAAGATGGGTCACCCCATGAGTTCTGCACTCCATCAGGGGGTCATACTTGTGTTAATTCACACCACAGATTGTAATCTCATGGTGAAAAATCCCTTTTGCACCCTGCCCTATGGAGATTTGAACCCGGTACCTCCCGCTCCTTGTGTCTTTACTGTTTGAGTAGTTGGTGGTCAAACACCCCAGGTGGCGCAGTGGTTAAAACTACGGCAAATGGAGCGTGAGGTACTGGGTTCGAATCCGGATAGAGGCAGGATGCATAAGGGATTTTTCACCATCGATCATTTGGGCGATGAGATCAATGGTGCGGATGAACACATCTGAGACCCCCTGCTGACTTAAGCATCCGTGGGGCGTCCCATCTACCCACAGTCGTTGAAATAAAATCAATTTAAGGGTTCTGCTATACATTAGCTTGTGAACATACTTTTGATATTAAAAAATTGAGTATAAGAAATAACTTCTCCAGGGAAGCTATAACACCTGCCTGAAAAAAGAAAACCTTGAAGAATTTGGCAGGAAGTAAGAGCTCCACAAGATGAATCTTAAATGCATATTCTCACTCAGTAACTGAGATGATAAATCAACAAATTGGAAGTGAATTGAAAGACTAAAGCACACTAACTGATGACAATAGTGTTATTAGCTCAAAGATTTCCTGAACACCTCGAAAATTATTCCAACCAGATGATGGCCAATCACTGGAAACCGACATAAAAACTTCTGGTTTTGATAATATAGTATTTTATAAGAAGGTATTTTATAAGAAATACCATGAAAAACTCTAGTAAAGCTCACTCATCTTATAAATTAAGGCTAAATCTAAAATCAGGAAATCCACCACATGAAACATCATCTTGCAGGACAATCTCGTTATCATCGTTAGGTTAGATTGACGGTCCGTTGTGATACCACAGGATCTTACTTCTCTATTACTCTTATGAGAACCAGTTTGAGCAACTCCTCCTTAGCCATACAGCTTCTGCAAAAGTCATTAGCTTCTAGACCTAGCCTCCTCGTATGTTCTCCAAGTAGGCAGTGCCCTGTAAGTATCCCCTCGATCGGTTTTAGTTTACATCTTCGTAGGGAGTTCAATGAGCGGTTCAATGTCTTCTGCCTCCTTTTTAAGCACAGTCTTGATTGCTTTAATTGGCATCCCCAAATTTACTCTTTCCGGTAACAGTTGGAGAGTTGTACCATGCCTCGATAGTTCGTTCGCCCTGCAGTTTCCCATGACGTCTGATTATCTGAAAGTTGAAATGCTCACTCATCTCATTCAGAGACAAGTGGCAACATAAACAGCGATATCAGTCGAGGATACCACATTATATCTCAACTATTCAGAACTTCCTCAATCGCTATCACCTCTGCCTGGTACACGCTGTAGTGATCAGGGAGACCCACTGATATATCTACTTCCATTTATCAGAAAAAACTCTAGCTCCTACTTTACCGTGTAGCTTGGAGCCATCCGTAAAGAATGATTCCGTTTTCGCAATCGACGCACTCCTCCAAGATTCCTTTGAGCGGGAGGAAGTTCAGAACCTTTTCTCCAGTCTAGATTCCCGAGTTCTTTCCTTAGTGATATAATTACCGTCGCGACTGTCCTTTCTGAAGACGTTTCCACTGAGATATGGTTGATAGTCGGGTGGCCGTAATCGCCGCCATCTGTTTACCATAAATATCGACGGTAGAAGGTGAAACATAACCTCCAAGGCACGTGTTGGTGTTGTCCTCAGCGCCCCGCTTATAAGCATGTAGGCCGTATTTTGCACATTCTCGATCCTCTTTTTGTACGTTACTTTATCAAGAGCTGGCTCTACCACGTGCTCACTCCATACATAAGTACAGGTCTTAATACAGAAGTGAATAGCCAGTGTACTATCTCCGGGTTTAAGCCCCATTTATTTCCAATGGCGTTTCTGCACGAGTAAATTTCTTGTCCACTGTCTAATATACGTCTAAAAATCCTGCCTTGTCAGTAAAAGCTAGTCTCCTGCCGTTTAAGTGAGGTGGACCTACTACCGGGATTATATATTTCCTAAAATAGTACCAGTTCAGTTTTGGACGAGCTAATTACCAGTCCACATCTGATGGCATACCTCATAATGATTAGGAGGGCATTTTGGATTACCTCCTTCACCGTGCTTAAATATTTACCAGAGACCGCTTCGTCACCTCTAACTCTAACAGCAACCCATTGATTGCTAGGTTCTGGAGAAGAGGAGACAGGACACCTCCCTGTGGGATTCTTCTAGTCACCCGCCCTCTGGTGGTGGATTCCCCCAGCTCCACGTTAACCATTTTGCACCCAAGCATGTGATTGATTAAACCACTTTCCTTTGAGTAGCCATGTGAGCATTTACCCGCTGTTGGAATAATGATCACTCTTACTTTTGCTCACCCCGCGGAATAAAGACCTGTCTTAAACACCTTTTGACGATTACTTGCAGCGAAGAGAGAGTAATCATAGGTCAGGATCCGTACTTTGGTTACGATATCTTCTATGCGCAGTGAATGAACTTCTCGATGAGTACTAGTTTCTGTCGAGTCGTCAAAGCTTCCTGAAAAGTGAGTTTCGATGGGAAGTTTCAACGATTCCTCACTAGAAGCAGTCCAGGTTCCATCCGGTTTAATTAAATAACTGGGACAAGTAGGATTAGTAGACAGTATCTTCCTAAGACGAGGGGCCTCGGTGACTTCTTCCATTTTTACCACAGAAGGGTCTCCATGGCCTCCTTTTACCTTCCTCAGTGCTTTTTTGTATACTTTGAGGTCCTTCTAGTCCTAGTCTTGAGCCTCTCTCGTACCTACCTTATAAATCGTAATGTATCTAGTTTATGGAAAGTTCTATTAGTAATCATGATTTCAAAACCTCGGAATTCACTATTTGAACATGATTAGAGGCAAAACAGGTCTGTTCGAAAATAGTTTATATGTTGCACAGGCTTTTGATAAAGTCTGGATGAAGGACTAAGATAAAAGGAATCACAGCGGAAGTATCACAGAAAAGTGTTCTACGGTCGGCGAAAAATGCTGCAAAGTTACCAGCTGCAAAGAACGCAACAGCAAGAAGATTATAGCATCACATAAACATTGAGGAAGCCAAACTGTGAACCACCCTTTGATTTATTGTAAGGAATTCAGTTTGATTCAAAAACATACCCTTCACTATGGAACGTCAAAGTGGCAGAGTTTGGACTCTCTGGCTTGAATATTTGATGTCTAAAAAAGAACTCAGGAACTAGCTTATGCTGGATTGACGTATCTAGATCTCCTCTGATAATTTAGATAATACTGCCTTTCCATCCTGGTTAGTTAAATAACAGTGCCATGTATATGATGGGCAGCTACAACACCATATAATTGAGGATCATAATCATCTGATCAGAAACGTATATAAGATTCGAATTCGGTTTGGTGCAATGTTCTGAAGCAGCTTTGTTCTCATGGAAGTTGCAGAAGAGTAATAATCTAGGGCTTAAGGTCATTAACGGCCCGAAACCGAGTCTCAATTGAGACCTTCGAACCATTTATACGTATTGGTGCACATTGTAGGTGGCCAAAAACTTAGCGAATGCTTTTATATCGGTGGGAAATTCTATTAACCATTAAGCCGCCACCGGTGACACAAGTATGTTGACTCATACGACACCAAAACATTGTCGTTGGATTCGTTTTACGGTTTTTGCATCCACTGTATGTGTTTGAAGGTAGTTTATCCAGGTGGTTTAGGAATCCGATGATAGCTTCAATTGGATGGACTTGTATAATAAATTTAGTGAGTTGGAAAATCACTTAGTCGCTTATCTATAATCTCTGAGATATAAATCAAAGTTGTATAGTTCAAATAGTGACTGATGCAACATGTAATCGCGATCAAGATGTTTGTGTCTACGTTATAATAACTATTCAAACTACTATCGTAGCATCTCAATGTCACATAGTTGAAGCGCGTATTTTATTAGAATACCTAATTAAGCAAACAATAAAATCTCTAATCTTATCTTATCTCGAAATATAGTTCCGCGTAATTTTCTTAATTAACCATTATGTCAATTACGACATATAGCATTCTGCTAATTTTATAAGTAGATTGTTTATGTACGATAGATATTCGAAATATGTCCATTCATAAATTTCCCTCAATTTTCGGTAATTGAAAGATGAGCGTGCGTGGGCAGTCAGTCGGGCACACTGGATTCCAATTCTCTACCTACACATGCACTAAACTATAAACATGCTATAAATACATATTATCTAAGAGTAATGACTTTCCGATGCCAGACAATAACATAATTCAAATGAATCATTTAGATGTATAATATATAGATTGGCCGCGAGCCGCGCACTTGAAATTGCATTTGCGCTATAATTATCGAAATCGAATAATTTACGTTTTTTGTGCTATTTTCAGCTGTTAAGATAGCAATGCACCGAGAATGTAAACCATTGATGTGCCCATCGTATGATAGCTTGATGAATAAACCGTGGCCAAATATACAACCAGTGTGCGCAACCAATGGATACACATATGGCCATATACATCAGGTGCGATGTTTAAAGGATTTCTATCCAGGTCAGTAGTTGCCCAATTTCTATACCTATATACGATCGAAACACACTTTATATATTTATGTTCATTTCTAGATCTTCATATTAAACACGAAGGTGGTTGTACATTGTACGAAGCTCGTCGAGGGCTGGGGCGAAATGCGCGCCAAAAAGCGTGCCACGTGAATCGGCGCATGATCGAACAAAATCCGATTTGTCTTACGAATAATATCACGTATACGAATGCATTTCAAGCTATTTGCACGAAACCACATTTGACTGAGCGAATTGGTGGCACATGCCGTTGTCCGTATCAAAGGGCGTGCGAAGAATCTGATCGTGTGATGGACTCGTTGCGGACGGCACCGATAGCTGAACGAAATCGTTTTATTGTATGCGGCAGTGATTATAAAAATTATCGATCGGAATATCATTTGGAGTGCTCGCGACGGTATAATCCATGTAAGTATCGTCCTACCTGGACAGGGTTGGTTGCATAAACTCAGTTCTCTTTATATATGTGATGTGATTCTGATATTCTTTTGATACCCATATCACTCGGGTTTAGTGAAGTCTGATTTCAGTCAGACAACCAAGACGATTCGAGGTAGTTTCAACTGTCAGGTTAATATCTGTCAGGCAGGTTGACTGTATTAGAAAATGCAGACACAACGATCTCTCACCCTCCATAGAGTGCTGGTCTTAAAATTGCAGAAATGTTCGACAGGAAGCATAGCGTATCTACAAAGGAGGACAGATAATTTCATTTCAGGATTTAATACGTATATAGCCCCCGATCAATATTATCAGACAGATAATGGCATACTGGTCCAATCGTCAGGAAGGTAGAGAATGGGTTATTGTGTTTCCATGCCTTTCTTTGATCATTACACTAAATAATTTTTTAAAAATATGTTTGGAATCCGAAGTATCCGAGGGTATGTGATCAGTTTTGTGACCGTACTTCCACCTCCATATTTAGCAGTGCCCACCACTGCTAAAGGGATTGTTTCTATCCTGCTCACCTCCTGATATAAAAATCAAGGGGAATAAAGTCATATCATTGCCTAATTCGGCAGTTACTGTCGTTGGCTTAAGCATGGCACTTAACCACTTATAACAAGTCTAGCCTTCACTTGTTCATAACACTGAAGTCCAGGTCGTTCAACGTCTAAAAACCCTCCGAAGACAAATTCCTTTTTTTCTTTCAATGCTTTGTCAAATCAGGCTCTCGACCACTTTTACAATTAATTCTGGTGTTCACCAAGAGATGTCCACCGACGAACAAGATTCAGCCATCGTCTCAAAATTAATCGTTCCAAAAATTTTTTTTTTTTTTTATAATTTATTCCTTGCTATCTTTTTTGGGGCTCAAGGCTCTCCCAGCTCTTTTGCGGTTCGCTTATTTACGTCCTACTTTACGCCTTAACGGCCAAATCGAGGACGTACGACTATAGGTCCGATTTTCGTAGAACCATCTGCGCATTGCATAGCTCCACGCCAGCCTATAGTACTGACATGGAAGATGGGTCGGCCCATGAGTTCTGCACTCCAACAGGGGGTCATAGATGTGTTCATTAACACCACCGATCGTAATCAGATGGTGAAAAATCCCTTTTGCATCCTGCCTCTATCGGGATTCGAACCCGGTACCTCCCGCTCCAACTGCCACAGCTTTAACCACTGAGCCACCTGGGCGGTGTTCCAAAAATTTGATGTCGTTATTCGAACTAACGGAAGTAAAACCTTTGTCGGATTTTGTTTTCTATAAAAACTCTCTTTTATCTCATCTCACTTACCTCTAATCATATCTATTTTTTATAATTCCAGATCTATACAAACTTCGAAACGGTCCCTGCCGCAAAATGTCCAATCCATGTCCCGACACATTAAAACAAGTTTACATACTTAATCCCGTTTGTGGATCGGATCATCGATCGTACATCTCGTATGAAGCCCTACTATGTGCCCAGCATCGGATAAGCCATCAGCTGACATTCCTTCATTCGGGCGCCTGTGTCAAACGAACATAAATTTTATGAGTTCGTATAATGACACATTCGATTCGCATGCATCACGTTACGATTACCATTAATTAGTAGAAATAAATTTATTAACACAGCCACAGTAGCAACAACAACAGTAACAACAGCATCACGTTAACCGAATATAATGAGAAATAATTAAACACTGCCTGATTAAAATGAGGGCTGCCAAAGTCTAATCAGTTCATTCGGATGTATAGATAAATAGAATTTTTAGGTGTAGGTAGTTTTTCACTTTGGCCGAATGCACGAAGCGGGCTATATCAGATCCGCTTGGATGTGTTTGGCCACTGTCTAGTACGATCGCCATAGTTTATTAAGTATCGAAGCACACAGATTATATAAAAATTGTAATTAATCCAAATATATTTATGATAAATATAAATTATTATTTAATTAATTAGTAGAAATTAAATTATTAAAAAATTAAATTTTTTGTTTATTGTTTTATAATTTTTTTTTTTGAAAATATAAGAAATCTGTGATAAGACATAGTTAAAAAAATTTATAAAAGAAATTAATTTTTAAATAATTGGTATTAAAATAATTTTATGTAATTATATTATTTATTAACAAACAATTTTATTATAATTACTGTTCGTTTTAAATTAATTATTTAATTATATATTTAGTTTGTGTATATATATAAATTAAAAATGATTTAATAAATAATTTTTTAATTTATGTTTATTAATTATATATTTGTTTATCTCGAATCAGGAAGAAAATTAAATTGACTGTGAGTGGTAAATGAAAGGGCAGATGGCGTGTTTGAAATACATTTATTAGTTCCTATACGAGAAAAGAACTGGGTGAGCTCTGAGGAATGATAAAAGTGAAAAAGCATGACAATGGAAGGCAAAATTTGGACAGATCCTTTCAAAGAGACCACAAGAAATACTGTAGGGAAAAGCATTAGGAGAACTCAGAGAAAAGCACTTATTAGTTCCTATATGAGAAGAATCCAAGAGAAGTGGGTGCCCTTTGAGGAATGAGAAAAATTAAAAGGCATGATAATAGAAGGCAAAACTTGTTCAAATTGCAGGGAAAAGACATAAGAAGAACACGGAGAAAAGCACTTTTTTTTTTTTTAAGTTCCAATATGAGAAGATTCCAAGAGAAGTGGGTGACCTCTGAGGAACGATAAAAGAGAAAAGGCACCACAATGCAAGGCAAAACTTGTTCAGGTCCTTCAAAGAGACCAAAAAAAATATTGTAGGGAAAAAGCATAAGGAGAACACAGAGATATAACAGGAACCCAGAGAAAAGCATAAGGAAGAGAGCATCTATATGAGAAAAAAACAGAGGGATCTGTGAGGAATGAAAGAAGTAAAAAGGTATGGCAATGGAAGGCAAAACTTGTAAAGATATTTTTAAAGAGACCTCAAGAAATTGTGGCGTTCTTGAGCAACTCCAACAAATACAATTAAATTATCTCACGCCACAATCAAGTGAGAGATTGATGTTTGCCTTTGACATTAAGTGTCATAGATTGATGTTTGCCTTTGATTGAAACAATAAATCTCTTGCGTAAACGCTGTATAACTTTAAAAGGTTCGTCGTAAGGAGTTTGCAACCCTGTTTTAACTCTATCAACCCTAACAAAGACATAATCGCAATTATCGAGCGATTTGGGTACAAAAATATCTGTTTGTTTCGCCTGTCTGGTTGAAGTGGGGATGAGATTTTGCATGGTGCGGAGTTGATTGACAACTGTGTCAGTTGGTGGCAAAGACGGAAGAGGATTTTCGACGAAGAACTCACCGGATAACTTAATTGTTTGGCCATAGACCATCTCCGCAGGTGAGCACTTCAGATCTTCTTTAACCGTTGCTCGAATACCAAGTAAAACGGGTGGTAATTCGGAACTCCAATGGATTGTATTGCCTCTGGCCTTAAGAGAAGCTTTCAGTTGGCGGTAAAATCGTTCAACCATGCCATTAGCTTGAGGATGATAAGCTGTTGTCCGTATCCGATGTGAGCCATGGAGCTTCGTTAACTCACTAAAAAGTTTGGACTCAAACTGCGTTCCTTGATCAGTAGTTATGTCAAGAGGAACGCCAAAACGTGATACATAATTTTGGACAAATGTGTTAGCTATCGTAATTGCAGACACATCGTTCATGCAATAAGCTTCGGGCCAGCGAGTAAATCTATCGACACAGGTAAGTATATAAGTAAATCCATTAGATGGTGGAAGAGGTCCAACAACGTCTAAATGGATGTGTTCGAATCGACCAGATGGGATATCGAACTGTCCATGAGGTGATTTAGTATGCCTCTGGACATTAGATTTTTGGCAGGCTAAGGAGGCTCGTGCCCAATGGGTCACGTCCTTGTTAATACTAGGCCAAAAGTAGCGAGCAGTAATCAATTTACGACTAGCACGGATACCAGGATGTGAAATGCCGTGTAAAGTAATAAAAATTATTTTGCGTAATAGTTCTGCGATATAAGGGCGATTAATGCCTGTTGAAGTTTCGCAGTAAATTTCGAAGCCAGGTAATTTAAAAAGCTCTAGTTTCATATTGAAACTAGAAAGACATTCGGAACCAGAAAGTAAATTCTGAAGTTGTAGGTCTGCTTTTTGTGCTTTGATAATAGTATCATAGTCGAAGTAAGTTTCGACTTTGGCTGAATTTGTATTGGTCGAGCGTGTAATAACATCCGCGACCAAAGTATCGGTTGTGCGGGAAAAAACCTCCGCAACCGTATCATCTACTGTGCGGGAAAAAGCATCCGCTACTACATTATCTTTACCGTGCACATGTCGAATGTCCGTGGTAAATTGACTAATATAATCCAAATGACGTGCTTGTCTTGGATTACGTTCAGTTTTAGACTGAATTGCTCTTGTTAAAGGCTTATGGTCGATGTAAATAGTAAAATCCCAACCCTCGACAAAGTATCTAAAATGTTTAATCGATAGATAAATTGCGAGTAATTCCCGATCGAATGCGGAGTATTTACGTTCGGCATTCGTTAATTTTTTAGAGAAAAATCCCAATGGTTCCCAATTATTATTATTAAACTGTTGCAGGACGGCGCCAACTGCCGTGCTCGATGCATCAGTAGTCACGCTGAATTTAGCATCGTTCAGCGGATGAACTAATAAAGTTATATTAGCCAATTCAATTTTAAGCGAAATGAATGCGTTCTGACATTCTTCGGGCCAGGAAAAATTCTTTGGCGTCTTGGGCTTCTTTAGTAGAGCTGCCAAGTGTGAGTGAATTGGGGCAAGCAATTCAGCTAACTTTGGTATAAATCGGTGGTAATAATTAACCATCCCGATAAACTGCTGAACGCGCCTAATTGTAGTGGGTGCTGGGAATTCCTTAATGGAATTAATTCGTTCTGGCGAAGGCAGAATACAATTAGGAGTAATCTTGTGGCTGAGGAAATCAAGAGTTGTAACTCCAAAAACACATTTTGTGCTATTGATTCGAACATCAAACTCTGCTAATCGTTTAAATAGCGTTTCCAAATGGAGTTTGTGTTGCTCCTCGTTAAGTGAAGCTGCAAGAATATCGTCAATATAGACGAATACAAAGTCCAAATCTCGTACGACTTCGTTAATAAAACGCTGAAACGTTTGTGCGGCGTTTCGAAGTCCGAAAGGCATTCGGGTAAATTCGAAAAGACCAAAAGGTGTGGTTATGGCCGTCTTATGAATGTCTTCAGGAGCTACGGGAATAAGATGATAAGCTCTAACTAAATCGATTTTGGAGAAAATATTATTTCCATGTAAATTCATGGAAAAGTTTTGAATGTGGGGTATCGGATAGCGGTCTGGAATAGTAACCGTATTCAATCTACGATAATCACCACATGGTCTCCAATCGTTATCTTTCTTCTTGACCATATGTAACGGACAAGAAACTGGGGATGCCGATGGCCGGCAAATCCCTAAATCTACCATATGCTGAAACTCTAATTTGGTAGCTTTATGGCGAATCGGATCTAGTCTTCGTGGTCTTGATACTGGTAAATGCCCTTCAGTAACAATGTGATGTACCACGGAATGACAAACTGTTGAATTATAATTTGGCTCCGCTTTTAGTGAAGGAAATTTCTTCAAAAGCGTGCCATAGCCATTGTCGATTGCGTAAAAAATCGGTGTGGGGTATTAACACGTACAGTAGTGGCATGTATTGACAGCTGAGTCGCTGGATCAATTAGCCGTTTTCGCTTAAGGTCGACTAAAAGGCCAAATTTGCTTAAAAAGTCAGCGCCAATAATCGAACGATTCACTGCTGCTAAAACAAATGCATGCATGAAATTCCGTCTAAGTCCGATATTCACCTGGAGCAATTTACTTCCATAGGTGTTAATTTTTGTACCATTGGCGGCTGCTAACACTAGATCGTGTGATTTTAAATTTAAAAATATCGACGTGGAAAAACGTCGGACAGGGAGCACCGAAAGGTCAGCTCCCGTGTCTATAAGAAAAGTCAGGTTGTTTATTACGTCATTTATAAAGAGGCGGCTGTTATTTAAGGTCGAGAGTGCGGCCGACTCGACCAGGGGATCTACAAGTTTTTTTGATCACGTCGGGGTCACCAATGAAGCGTGTTGCTTTTAATGTAAATTTTAAAGTAATTGTAAATCTGAGTTGTTCCTTGTATCTTGTAATCCACTAGGCCGGTTTCGATCTGATGGTGATGACGTCATTGAATGACCGTGTGATCGAAAAGATCAAATCCATCTCATCAGGCATATGCTACCTGACTTGATGTTCATACTGTGCGATTCGTATATATATGTTTAGTTGTGTCCTAGTGAATTACAAGAACTTAACTCGAAATATTTTTATTAATTAATTGTGGCGTGAGATAATTTAATTGTATTTGTTGGAGTTGCTCAAGAGCGCCACAAAATACTGTAGGAAAAAGACATAACAGGAACCTGGAGAAAAACATAAGGAGGAGAGTACCTATATGAGCAGAAAACAGAGGGATCTATGAGGAATGAAAAAGTTGAAAAAGCATGACAATGGAAGGCAAAACTTGTTCAGATCCTTCAAAAAGACCACAAGAAATATGTAGGGAAAAGACATAAGGAGAACACAGAGAAAAGCATTAATAAGTTGCTATATGAGAAGAATCCAAGAGAAGTAGGTGACCTCTGAGGAATGATAAAAGTAAAAGGCATGGCAATAGAAGGCAAAATTTGTACGGATCCTTTCAAAGAGACCACAAACAATACTGTAGGGCAAAACATAAGAAGAACACAGAGAAAAGCACTTACTAGTATAAGAAGAATCCAAGAGAAGTGGGACCTTTGAGGGATGAGAAAAATGAAAAGGCATAATAAAGGAAGGCAAAACTTGTACAAATTATTCGAAAGAGACCACAAGAAATACTGTGGGAAAAAGACATTTGGACAAAACGGACAAATGTATAAGGAGAAAAGTACTTATTAGTTCTCATATAAGAAGAATCCAAAAGAACTGTGCTACCTCTGAGGACTAATGTAAGGAAAATACATAAGGAGGACACATGCTGATGGAACTTTCATTAATAAATATCTGTAAGTCTTATAGAGAAGATTGTAACCATTTTATACATACTTACTGCCTAGCTCAATTGTTTGGAACTGGTCCGGCAAGATTTGATGAAGAATCGGTTCGTTTTAAATTTTAAAATAACAGATCCACAAGCTGATACTCATCCTAAACTATACAGTTTTTCAAGATAGACGAAGCGAATCAGACATTAGAAGAAATATTGAATCGATGAAACAGAAACGATTTTACAATTATAAGACCCTTTTTGAGACTCGGGTATTCTACACATTGTTTGGCGGGTAATTCACACAGGTTTTCGAAATCAGGAGATCACGAAATGTCTTCATTATAAATTTTATTTAGTTCTACTTCTCAGCTGCATAACGAAAATCATGCAATTTGTTGGATTTGCCACGATATTCAATGTTCGAAACCTGCTAAAATATTCTGTTTTGGTTGTGGACGACCTAGACTTGTTTAACCGAATTATTTTTGGTGTTTGGGAAACGCATTGACGAGCTACTGTGAATTCTATAACCTCATCTCAATTCAAAACCAATCCGACGTTCAAATGTGGTCCAGAATAAAATCGACCATCTCCCCAAAATTCAATTCTCTCTTTAATATCTATCCAATTTCTTGATCTCTTACTCTTGTATTGGCACAAGAAACGATCTCTTTGCCAGGTTATCGCTGAATCATTCTTTAGCAATCCATCTGATAACCGTCCTTATGCCAAAGTTACTTTAGACGGACACGAATATATAGAAGGCTGCTTGATAGTGAGGCAAAAATAACAGCTCTAGGGAAGAAAAGTGAACAAATCTTGGAAAATCCTTGTCACACCTGCCACATATGTCTTTCAGAGCTAGTGACCGTGATGCCAGAATCGTGGAATCAAATTAGGATAGTTTTCCGGTACGGAGAAGAAAGTACGTCTGTCCTCTTTTTCACTTATTTGTTAGAGCGCTTGGTGTACTTTTGTAACAATGCATCGAATCCTGAGCACTGCTTCCAAAAATTAGAATATTATCAGCGAAATATGAAACAAGGAATTGTGATCGATGTGAGAAGTGATATAGATATGAGCGTTAGTGAGAATTAATTTTGTAAAAAGTTAAATTTTCTGCTACCTAGGGCAGTTTCGATCAGTCAACCAATTGTAAAACTGGATCTATCGTTCCTTACAAGATAAAAGGTGAATAATCTCGTGACTATTGGTCAATAGACTCTTTACATTTGAACTATGCTATACATTAGCCAGTTGTGAGACATTATGTGATATATATAGGTTTGAGAATTTGTCCATGATGCAAATGACTCAGCTATGTAATATAAAAGATCAACCAGGCCTCAGTCGACTGTGTACATTACACTCAAGAGGTTAAAGCTGCGAAATTTATTGTACCACTCGATTATAATTTTCTCGTTGTGATCCTCATTAAAAATTTGTCAAATCCTACCGTTAAATCCTGATTGTTGTACAGGATTGGACACTTTTTCTGAAAAACTGTCAATTTCTCCAACTTCCCGTAATTTTCATGCAGTTGCTAATCCAGATTGATTTCAGGATAAAAAATACTGAATTTGGAGTTTATTGTGTTGTGTGTGGCTATTTAATGCTCTGATGAGGACTTAGCCACTTTATTCATTAAAATATTTAAATTTAGATCTGCTCCTAGCATCATCTGACAGATGCAGGTCTCTCGTAGTTTGGATCTATTATGTTATATTTCCTGCTTCCACGAGTTGTTGGCACCACTTATTTTTTTCCGAAAATTTGGTTTTAATTCCTCCAATTTCACAAACTTGTCAATCTTGTAACGAACGATTGTCTTCCTGTATTATGTATGTAAGTATACTTCCATTGCTTATCCAATAAGATTGACTGGTCTTATCAGCGCTAACTGCCTTTGTATGTAATATTATATCAAGATTTACAATGACTGCATGTTTCTGTTCTATTTGAGCGATCGGAGATCACTCCGTTGGTGGAATGGTGACTACTTCTATAACGAATGGAGCCATTTGGCACAAACCACGCATCAACACTGAAGAAATAATTAAGAATATTCTGGAATGTTATGGAATGTTCTGAAAAAATGCATCTGGAATGATGGCCCATGATCTCCTATATATTTCTTCACTCATTGTTTTATATTGTTGTTGTAGGAAATCCGGAGTGGTTGACTCTAGACCCACATTTTAGAGCACTTTCACAAGGGATTAAGTGTTGCTGGTTTAATGTGATGAGCAAAAGGTTGATCATAGTGCTGTAATGATTTCTGTAGACTGTAACCTTGCTGTGATCTCATTTATGAAGAAATAATGTCAGATGATCCCACCGCCGTGTGTAACCTGAATCAAATGGTATTCATTTTTCTGAGCGGGTTTATTAAGTTATAAAGAGGGAATGTGGTACGAAATATATCCACAGCTTGACGAATATGGCGTGTGAGTCTATTCAAGATTATTTGTTCTTATAACATTATAAAAGTACTAATTTGATGTTTACATGTCTGGTGTATAGCTGAAATACTGCCTATATCTAAAACGGCTGCATATCTGTACTCTGAGTTCGAGGGAGATCCTGATTCCGGACCCAACTATGAAATGGTTATACAGTTGTGTTAACGTATGATCCAACTTTATCTCACCAAATTTTGGTGTACTTCAAACTTCTGACTGGTTTTCTATCGACATACTGCTTCCTATTCAGGTTTTCTATCTTTTCTTTATAAATTTTCCCGGTACGATTCAACACTCTTGTTGACTTAGTTGTTTATCAATTATTTCGAACGAGTACTGTTTTGCTATATCTTTAAAGCTAAAGCTGGCTATTATGCTAATTACGTTCTATAACGCTGGCAGTTATGGCATAAGACGACGTTAGTTCGTCGATTTTACACCAACTTTGTTTTCGTCAATATACTTTAAACCAATATTATAAGATTAATCATCTTAACTCATTCTGATTTTGCAATTAAATCGATCAAAGTATTTCGAAACCGAAAATATCTGCATTCAGGCAAAATAATGTTTATAATTTATAAATTCTCCTGAATGTATATAATTTAGAACTTTTAAATATTTTTTATGTACTATAAATAATCTCAGCTCAACATTCAGGGGTATCAAAATAAATCATCAAGATAAGAATAATTATTGTGAGATTACAATCGATTATTAATCGTGGATTATGTTGTATATCGTTACACATAAATCATATTTAATGATAGAAAAACATGTGAGTAAATTTAAATAATCAACAGCACCAATTACAATTGTATTATAATGAGACAACCAACAACAGTATACAATCAACAATTTTCCATACACCAACACCAAAAATATTGTATTTTCGTACATAATGCGATGGAAAAACGTGATATTGAATACATAACGACATGAATTTACATAATTATGTATGAAATAAATCCAAATATGGTTATTTAAGTACATCATATACGAGTGTATATATATGTAAGTTGCTATATAAAATACTGTCAATGGTCATTTTAAAGTGGAATTTTCTCTTCGCATGCAGCATGTACACACAGAACACACATACGCTGTTTGAGCAAGTAATGTATACAGAATTTCACAAAACGAAATTAAATGTATGTATCGTACAACTTGTACAGCAGTAATTAAGTTAACAAAGTTGGAAATACTTTGCATCGAAAAAAAAGACAGTAAGAAAACATTTTGTTTTCGAAAATGCATCTGGAATGATGGCCCATGATCTCCTATATATTTCTTCACTCATTGTTTTATATTGTTGTTGTAGGAAATCCGGAGTGGTTGACTCTAGACCCACATTTTAGAGCACTTTCACAAGGGATTAAGTGTTGCTGGTTTAATGTGATGAGCAAAAGGTTGATCATAGTGCTGTAATGATTTCTGTAGACTGTAACCTTGCTGTGATCTCATTTATGAAGAAATAATGTCAGATGATCCCACCGCCGTGTGTAACCTGAATCAAATGGTATTCATTTTTCTGAGCGGGTTTATTAAGTTATAAAGAGGGAATGTGGTACGAAATATATCCACAGCTTGACGAATATGGCGTGTGAGTCTATTCAAGATTATTTGTTCTTATAACATTATAAAAGTACTAATTTGATGTTTACATGTCTGGTGTATAGCTGAAATACTGCCTATATCTAAAACGGCTGCATATCTGTACTCTGAGTTCGAGGGAGATCCTGATTCCGGACCCAACTATGAAATGGTTATACAGTTGTGTTAACGTATGATCCAACTTTATCTCACCAAATTTTGGTGTACTTCAAACTTCTGACTGGTTTTCTATCGACATACTGCTTCCTATTCAGGTTTTCTATCTTTTCTTTATAAATTTTCCCGGTACGATTCAACACTCTTGTTGACTTAGTTGTTTATCAATTATTTCGAACGAGTACTGTTTTGCTATATCTTTAAAGCTAAAGCTGGCTATTATGCTAATTACGTTCTATAACGCTGGCAGTTATGGCATAAGACGACGTTAGTTCGTCGATTTTACACCAACTTTGTTTTCGTCAATATACTTTAAACCAATATTATAAGATTAATCATCTTAACTCATTCTGATTTTGCAATTAAATCGATCAAAGTATTTCGAAACCGAAAATATCTGCATTCAGGCAAAATAATGTTTATAATTTATAAATTCTCCTGAATGTATATAATTTAGAACTTTTAAATATTTTTTATGTACTATAAATAATCTCAGCTCAACATTCAGGGGTATCAAAATAAATCATCAAGATAAGAATAATTATTGTGAGATTACAATCGATTATTAATCGTGGATTATGTTGTATATCGTTACACATAAATCATATTTAATGATAGAAAAACATGTGAGTAAATTTAAATAATCAACAGCACCAATTACAATTGTATTATAATGAGACAACCAACAACAGTATACAATCAACAATTTTCCATACACCAACACCAAAAATATTGTATTTTCGTACATAATGCGATGGAAAAACGTGATATTGAATACATAACGACATGAATTTACATAATTATGTATGAAATAAATCCAAATATGGTTATTTAAGTACATCATATACGAGTGTATATATATGTAAGTTGCTATATAAAATACTGTCAATGGTCATTTTAAAGTGGAATTTTCTCTTCGCATGCAGCATGTACACACAGAACACACATACGCTGTTTGAGCAAGTAATGTATACAGAATTTCACAAAACGAAATTAAATGTATGTATCGTACAACTTGTACAGCAGTAATTAAGTTAACAAAGTTGGAAATACTTTGCATCGAAAAAAAAGACAGTAAGAAAACATTTTGTTTTCGAATTTCATAAGATGTGAGAGGTGCGGGTTGGGGTTGAATTTGGGGAGAGGTTATTTGCAAGAACAAGATCAGAAGTACTAAAAGCAAAATATTGTGGTCAAGATTACATACAACGAAAGGGAACAGTAATATAATCTTAATCATGATTCAACCAGTGCACGTATATAGGGTACCACTATAAGGTACGTATGGGAAAGGCTCTCCGAGCTCATTCATTTATACGTTGCCAAAGGAACGTGGGTGAACATTCATCCGTTATACAGTACTGTTCACTATCGAAATGGATTAAGTAGACCTCCAAATCCAGCCGTGAAGAAAATGCTGACGCAAGCACTACAAAATGAGGTTCCTGGCCTTTAACAATCTAAAACACTGATAACATTGAGTTATATAATGAGTGACCTAGAATAAGAGTTAGAATGAGAAGCATGATGGATCGATCGAAAGAACAAGAAGCCAAGGGAGAAAAGCTAAATGTTCTCCTGAAATGTAGATTTCTGTAAAGTTGAGTATCTGTAAAGTAATGGTTAAAAACTGTTAAAACATTACCACATTTGGAAATTGAAAGCTCCACCACTGGTGCTTTCAATGAAGTCGTTTCCTTAAAACGAAATTTGGAAAATCAACACATCGGATTTCGAGAAGGTTAAATGCTCAAAGCTCAAAAGAATTAAGTCAGCAAAATCTTTGAAATTCTTCAGGAGCAAAGTGGGTTCTGTTGTCTCGCTTACAATTGTATTAGGTAAATTTTCCAAGGAGACAATTTTCTGAAGTGATTAAATAGAAGAACGGCCTCGCAAAAATTATATAAATTCCACTTCTAAGTTGTCGCGTCCGGCCATGTTGAAAATTATCATTTCAAGAAGCTTGACTCTTAGCGTCGAGCCATTTGTTTCATTCGACTCCCACCCTTCGGCTGGTATTCAAGCAACATTTGAAGTACTGGTTCTCGAAGTTTTTACAGGACATTATAAGATTTCAAGTTTAAAGAAGTTGATTGTTTGTGTTCGATTGTTGCGGCTAAGGTTAAAACCCAAACCACGCATCGCAAACCCCGTTTATATGAGGAACACTATTCATAAAGCTCTAGAATAGGTGTAAAACGTTCGGAATGTTCTGACAGTTCGATGAAACATGGAACGAGCAGCTCGAATGTGTTATTCTGAAAACAGCAGAAACTCAGTAGAGGTCTTCAAGTAATAACATCGTTAGTCTTGAGAGGCCATGGACCTGCTCTTGATTGGAATCACAACGGAGTGCAGCGATCTATTAACTGCAAATGTCAAAACGATGAATGAAAGATAATATAATACGTGATGGTTCGAAACTATCTCGAAAATCTCATTTTGTACACACCAAAATAGTGTATAGGTGCATTGTATAACCGATAAACCTAGCGCATATATCGATAACCAGAATAAATCACGAATTTTCGATTTAATCAATGTTTTGATACACACATCTCCGATTGACATGTAATCTAGATGGATGGATTTAATTTATTTTTTGTCTACATCCAACCGAAATCTAAACCAAAAAATTAATTTGACAAAGTACATTCTACAATTTTGGTTCCATTCTGCATAAATCGGCATCCCAATGATGTTATGTCTGCTCAGTACGGGCGAGTATACAATATTGTTGTACACAGTTCAAACCCAGTATGTGTATTTTGAACATCCGCGCATTAATAACCGCATAAATCAAATTTGATTCGATTTGTTTTGTCCTCAGCTTGCCGCGAAACCACAAACAATATTGTTATGCCATAAACGTATAGCTAATTTATTGGTCGCGTTTAAAAATGCATTATATGCAGTTTATAAGTACTTCGATGTTTAATGTATTCAATACGGCATCCATCAGAACATGTCATCGAGTTATTTATTGATATTTGATTGACGTAAACCATGGGTTTTTTGTTCCGCATTCAATGAATGTATGTCTTGTTGTATGGAGTTGAAGTACTTTCAATTCTACTTCAGTTCTATATTAGAAGTGGAATTAGGTCGACACACATACTCGTATCGATGTATACAATCACAAACTTCTGGTTAAACGATGATATCCAGCTCATTCGAATAGGATGAAATGTTGGTGAGCTTCCATCTGGTCCAGAGCGTTAACAGGTCACACAAGACGTTGTCTATTGCACTCACCTTGAACTTCTTAGTCAGCTGGATACCCAAAAATCGATTTGGTAGGATAGTTGTGGGTAGGACCCACTTAGAGTAATTGTTTGGTGCGCTATCAGGACAAGTTATATGATGGGATTTGTTCCAATTGGGATGACATCCCATTATATAACATTTTTTGACTATGGATCAGATGTAGACCCATTAAACCGAAATATCAAAACGAAATTTCTTAAATAATATTAGAATTCTGAAAATGTGCTTGAAAGAGTTTATCTTTACTCTACGGCTGAATATAAAAAATAATAACATTGTATAACACAGTATAACATAACAAGGCATAGTATATATAGCATATCATAGCAAAACATAGCATAACATAGTATAAAATATTATTATAACATTGTATAACATCGTATTCTATAATATATCATAAAATATTATAACATATCATAAGATATCATAACATATCATAACATATCATAACATATCATAACATATCATAACATATCATAACATATCACAATATAACAAGACATATTATAATAAAGCATAAAGCATAAAATAACATAGCATAACACAGTATAACATAGTAAAACATAGTAAAACATAGTATAACATAGTATAATATAGTATAACATAGTATAACATAGTATAACATAGTATAACATAGTATAACATATCATAACATATCATAACATATCATAACATATCATAACATATCATAACATATCATAACATATCACAATATAACAAGACATATTATAATAAAGCATAAAGCATAAAATAACATAGCATAACACAGTATAACATAGTAAAACATAGTAAAACATAGTATAACATAGTATAATATAGTATAACATAGTATAACATAGTATAACATAGTATAACATAGTATAACATAGTATAACAGAGTATAACATAGTATAACATAGTATAACATAGTATAACATAGTATAACATAGAATAACATAGTATAACATAGTATAACATAGTATAACATAGTATAACATAGTATAACATAGTATAACATAGTATAACATAGTATAACATAGTATTACATAGTATAACATAGTATAACATAGTATAACATAGTACAACATAGTATAACATAGTATAACATAGTATAACACAGTTGTTTAAGACAACAACCTAAAAAATACAAATTAATTAATTAAGATTTTTTGAATTATATAAAATAACAACACTTATCTTTTTGTTCAATGCGCGCCTGCGTTTTATACTAATCGCCAGAAACCGCAAAACTACGCGCATGTAATTTTACTATACACTATTAATTTTTTTTATTTTTTTTTTTTTATTTTATTCTATGCTATCTTTTTTGGGGCTCAAGGCTCTCCCAGCTCTTTCGCGGTTCGCTTAGTTACGTCCTACTTTACGCCTTAACGGCCAAATCGAGGACGTACGGCTATAGGTCCGAGTTTCGTAGAACCATCTGCGCATTGCATAGCTCCATGCCAGCCTATAGTACTGACATGGAAGATGGGTCGGCCAATGAGTTCTGCACTCCAACAGGGGGTCATAGATGTGTTCATTAACACCACCGATCGTAATCAGATGATGAAATATCCCTTTTGCATCCTGCTCCTATCGGGATTCGAACCCGGTACCTCCCGCTCCAACTGCCACAGCTTTAACCACTGAGCCACCTGGGCATTAATTTTAGTTTTGTTTGTTTTTGTTTACAAAATAACACTAAGAATTTCTCTGATAATTAATGTCAAACATAGGCAACCTACATTTAGGAGCAACGCGAAATTATAATGTAATAGATTTTTCTTTGAAATAGGTGAGTTCGTTCTATACCTTAAGCGGATAAGATACGGGCTAAAAATAAGCCGTGACTTAAACGCTCACGTAAAGATAGAACTTCTCTAAGGGGAAAAATCTAGAAATTCGTGACATTGGATGTATAACAATAACAATTTTTTTCTTTTTTTGGCGACATCCAAAGCGATAACATCGAACGATTACCAAGCGATTTTATATATATTAACTCAAAAGGTATTTGGTGATTTAATAATAATAATAAAGGTGATTAAATTATATAACAAATTATGTAAAACATTGTTAATTATTTTCTAATAATTTGTGAATTAAAAAAAATAAAATATTGGAATTCAATTTTTTGTGCGAACATTTTTTATTTTTTCCATTTTTTTATTTAACTTTATCAAGTGTAAGATTTCTTCTGAAACTTTATAACTGCGAACCTCAGAGGAAACAAATCAATAGTATAACATAGTATAACATAGTATAACATAGTATAACATAGTATAAGATAGTATAACATAGTATAACATAGTATAACATAGTATAACATAGTATAACATAGTATAACATAGTATAACATAGTATAACATAGTATAACATAGTATAACATAGTATAACATAGTATAACATAGTATAACATAGTATAACATAGTATAACATAGTATAACATAGTATAACATAGTATAACATAGTATAACATAGTATAACATAGTATAACATAGTATAACATAGTATAACATAGTATAACATAGTATAACATAGTATAACATAGTATAACATAGTATAACATAGTATAACATAGTATATCATAGTATAACATAGTATAACATAGTATAACATAGAATAACACAGTATAACATAGTAAAACATATTAAAACATAGTTAAACATAGTATGACATAGTATAACATGGTATAACATAGTATAACATAGTATAACATAGTATAACATAGTATAACATAGTATAACATAGTATAACATAGTTTAACATAGTATAACATAGTTTAACATAGTATAACATGGTATAACATAGTATAACATAGTATAACATAGTATAACATAGTATAACATAGTATAACATAGTATAACATAGTATAACATAGTATAACATAGTATAACATAGTATAACATAGTATAACATAGTATAACATAGTATAAAATAGCATAACATAGTACAACGTAGTATAACAAAGTGTAACAGAGTGTAATATAGCATAACATTTCATAACTTAGCATAGCCTTATATAAATAAGCGTAAAATGTCTATACCCTAGTATGACATATTATAACCTTGCACAATATATCATACATAGTATAGCATAACATATTTAAACACAGCATAACATAGTGTAACACGGTATAACATAGCGTCAAATAGCATAACCTACTATAACCTGGCAAAACATTACATCAGTCATAACACACGCCATCATCGAGTGATGGATCGACGTTAAATTTTCCAGTACACAAATGAAATCGATTTGCGATGCTGCCCATCAAATTATCCCAAAAAATACATTAATTATGTCATTATGATTTATGCGCGAACATTAAACTGTGTAACATAAATAAATCTGGTACATAATCTAAAATGTAAATCATGTTTAACATACATAATTTTCTTAATTTATGTCTTTGTATATACATATTCCCGCAGGGTACCCGAACAGAGTACATCAAACATATAAAAAATGAAACAGATATTTGCATGTAGGTGGCAAAATACAAATATTCAACACAAAATTATGATTATTGTTGCCGTTGTCGCATCCAAAAAAAAAACAAACATCAAACGAGTGAAGGAAAAATAAAAGAAAATCGTCGAGAAAACATCACCGGTCACAATTAATTGCTTCATAGTTGTTAATTGTGAAAAATGTATCATCATTTCGGTTGGATTCCCTTTTATCTCAATTATTGTCGCAGCAGCAACATCACCAACATATAATGTTTTGACAACCGTCGTCTCTTTTGGTATGCTGCAAGAAAACATTTCTATTTAACGACTAAATTCTTGTTTCTCTCAACATCTTACCTGCTCTAATTATATCGTAAGATATTTCGGTTGTTACTGTTTCATGTTCAGGCCGCTATATAATATTTATCGCGGGTAATTATATCCAATCGTTCGGCCAGTTTGATATTTCATTTTGGCGTATATGATTGACAGCTACACGATTGATTTACGAGTCTATCGCACATTACATTGTTGCATTGAGCAATCCTGTTTATCGATTTTGGAACTGAATAAATTTTTATTAATTTGTGTGACATAGACGAGGGAGCAATTTCAATGTCTGTCGGACAGAGATTAAATATGGAAAACCATTAAATTTCCTTTATATACATTATATACTGTAGGAGGTTAATTGGAGGAGTTGAAATGTCAATTAGGAACGAAATACATTTTTTTTCATTCGATTCGAAATTGGAGAACGATTATCGGGGTTAATTGTTCGATGTTAAAAATATCGATTGGGTTTCGGTGTGGGGTGCTACATCCAACCAATAACGGTACCCCACATATGCGATAAATTAATTTGGGTATGTGGATGCGTCTGTTTGCGAAGGGTGAATATGTTTTGTATAATGTACATAGGCATTTAGACAAACATGTATATGCATATAGTAATTAATTACAACTCAGCATGAATGATGTATTGCAAATCAGGCGAGGGCAAAGATAACAAACACTTGTTCCATAATTAGGTCACACATGAACTATTCGAGATAATAACCACTTGTTATATGATGTTACAAGACTTGGTGGTGTTGTTATATCATATAACAAGTGGTTTGGGAATCAAATGTTCAAACTATTCAACTCCTAATTAAAATAGTCAACTCCTTTATGCACTTGGAAGAAAATGATCCCAACAACGACATGTTATAGAATGTTACAAGAATTGGTGGTGTTCATAACATGGGTTAATTATAACAAAGTGTTTGCTTAGACAACGTCTGTATACAATTTGTTGAGGTTTAATGCTGATGACGTTGAATTTTGATGCTAAGAGTACAGAGTGTGGATGTGTTTCATCCGTTCATAAAAACCATGTCAGGATTTGGTTTCATAAAATAAAGTTTTTTCCTCGATTTGAGCGGATTTAACCATTCAATACAACAGGACAAATTTTGGTAATCAGCTCGAAGAATTCTTCCAGTTATTCACTTTAATTGTCCTAGTAAGGCGTCATGGCATTGGAGAAAGCTGATCTCAACTATTAATATAACGACATGTTCCATCTCATCAACAGACACTTCAATTATCCGAGTAAGGCGTCATGACATTGGAGGAAGGGGATCACTACTAATAATATAATGACTTGTTATATGATGTTATAAGACTTGGCGTGGTTCATAACCTGTGTTATTATAACAGAGCGTTGGCTTGGCCAATGTTTGTATTCAGTTGATTGAGGTTTAATCCTGATCACAATGAACTTTGATACCGAATAAGAGTAAATAGTGTATGGTGATGTTTTTTCCATCAAAAACTGTGTTGGAACTTGGCTTCATAAAATAGCGTTTAGGTAACTTCATGTTTCACCTTATCAACTCCTTATACACTTCAATTATCCGAGCAAGGCGTCATGACATTGGACTTGCTATATGATGTTATAAGACTTGGAGTGGTTCATAACATGTGTTATTATAACATAATGTTGACTTGGTCAATGTTTGTATTCAGTTTGTTGAGGTTCAATCCTGATGACAATGAACTTTGATGCCGAATAAGAGTTTAGAGTGTATGGTGGTAATTTGACATTTGGAAGAAGATGATCCTAACTAATAATATAACGACTTGTTGATGTTACAAGACTTGGTGGTGTTCATAACATGGGTTATAATAAGTTATCCGATAACATGAGAGATGCTTGACATGATTCAGGCCCAATCCAATAATGTGGCCAACGAACTCTGCACTCCAACAGGGGGTTATACATGTATTTATTCACATTATGTTTTACATGACGCTTCTATCAGGATTTAAAACCGGGAAGTCACGCTCATAGACATAGCTTAAACCAATAAGCCGTATGTCGGAAAGTTTGCGTTTAGACCTAAAAATAAGAGATGTCGCTAGTATTTGAGTTTATCGGCTATGTATAAAGTGGTTAAGGGTAGGCATTTGGATGGAATGGGACGCAATTTGTCAGTGAACCATTAAGGACGTTTACTAAAGCTTTGACACGTGTATGCGGAGTGTTAGATTCTGCTAAATTTATATTCGTTATCATAAGACTTATTACAGCGAGTTTTTATATTTACAAATTTACTTAGAATTCCAAACATCATGCCTGTAGCTTATTACATTAAATTCTTAACATTATAATAATTTTATTATAAATATTGACTGAAAGAATTTTAAGAAATTATATGTTTCATAGAATTCTGCTATTTCCACGTGCATGCACATAAATTAACAATTTACGTAACGATAGAGTTCTGAATTCTGAAAATATGTATACTGTTTTAGGGAATTTCGATAATATCAAAAGGCACAGGCAATTATAATTCCGATTCTCATCAAACGCCCCCTGTTGTTCGTAAGATATTACTTTGTTGGCAAAATCAGCTACCAGTTATATGTGGGGTGTAGATCCACATTGTTATATACTCTAGAATTGTAGTTAACTTTTTGGTCAGTTAACTTTTAACTTTCAGATGAACAAGAGCTTGGAAGATATTTTTGAAACGAGTTCGAGAGAAAGATGTAACTATAGTTGTTGTATCAGCTGACTCATATTTAGGCCTTGCTGGGGTAGAGAACTCATACCATGGAATTGATGAGTTTGATACTCGTCTGGCACATACATATAAGGACCTCTTGAGGGACGCCTTTAACTCATTTTGGAATAAAATGTCGTCGTATTATGACCCTTCGCTGTCGAGTCCTTCTATCATTTTGTATCATCGATCTAAGGATTCGTGTTATGGGATTTAAACGTTGTTTGAAAGAATTATGTCCATATGTCTCTAAGTTAGTAAACTTGAAGCTTGTCAATGGATTAACTGTGAGATGATTTAGATTTTAAACCTTTAATGATTCAGGAACAGTTACTAAATATTCTGTACCGAGTGATGAGAGGTGCTAGACTTTTCATTTGGCTAGGAAGTTGGAAGATATATACCTACTCGCATCTTCCTTCATTCAGATTCTATCATTTTGATTGAATGTAGATCCCTCTATCTCGTAGGAGAGATGATCACACTACAATGAGTGAATAAACATCCTTGTGAACTGTTGAGGTAGATTGGAATGATCGAGAATTCATCCGATTTTGTATATGCTAAATTCTCACTTGATTTGTGTCATAGCCCCCACCAGTCGTATAACAATATGTATAGTATTTTTTGATCGACTCTCTGGATCTTTCTTGATCGCTGTTATAACACTGCCAAAGTGACTTCAATCAATTCGTGATAAAATTTAGTGATTGGTTCATCGTTTATAAATTAGCTCTCAATCTGAAGTAAACGTGCTACCACCTACCTGCTCTGCTTGGATTCTCTTCGTTTGGTCGATTATCACATACTGATCGGCAACGTCTTCCAACTGGCGAGTGTGCCCATAATATTTGATTTAGACAATTCGGATTGTGTAAATATTATTAAGTTCTACGTTCAAATTTTGTGAAGGTCCCAATTGTGACAATATTTTTTTCGAAAAGTCGAAGGCCCTCGACAAATATTTAGTAACCCATCGCTAACATGTATTCAATTATTTTGTTTAATCAGTTGGCCCCCATAGTGACGACAGTAACAATAATAAGATTTATCGTATAAATACCCGAACCTCTACCATACTCAAATCATATCATCTCAAGTCGCTTGACATAAACGTGTGACCGATATACAAAGAGTAAATTATACACTTCGACGAAAGTAAACATGAGATTCGTAATTGGTGTCGCTGCATTGTTGGTGTGTTTGGTACAACTGTGCTCATCGATCAATACAGGAATTGTTTGTGGTACGAATCAGGTCCAAAAAATACTCGACTGTGAGAATACATGCGCCAATTGGAATACTGTTTGTACAGATCAGACAAAAACCGGATGCTTGTGTGACGATGGCTTTTATAGGAATAATGGCGGCAGTTGTGTTGATAAGTATGGATGTTTCTTTGGATAATACATCCAGATTCGGGATTTCGATATAGAATTTGTAATAAACTTGCTGATTGTTAATGATTTGTTTGTTGTTAAATCACTTTAAGTGTTTGCGAATGGTTTCGATCTGTATTGGGGCCGAAATACTATCTCAAATTTGATGCGAAATTCAAAATCGGTCATTAATTTGTGGAGCCCATGCTCGACAAGACATTTTGGCTGAAAGGAGCTACAGATCGTTTGGGCTCAGAAGAGAGAGAGAGAGAAAGAGAGAGAGAGAAAGAGAGAGAGTGAGAGAGTGAAAGAGAAAGAGAGAGAGAGACAGACAGAGAGATAGAAATGATTCCGTTTGAAAGTTTCGTTAGGTTCGTTGACAGTGGTTTTTGCCAGGTTGGTCTCATCAAAGGCATATGTTTGACATTATCCTCTAATGTTGCCTATATCGAGTCAACAATCTAACTCCATTGATTTATATCATGAGCCCTGTCTTTATACTGCTGTGGTGGAAGCGGCTAGAACATGTAAGATCGTATCTTCGCTGTGTAATCATTGCCGCTAACAGCGACCTCTTTGTATGCTTTGTAAGGCTCACCTCTCTTTGACCAAGCCATTGTACTCGATTTTCTTTTGTCACTTCAGTATGGTACATTAACGGCACGTTTTGACCCATATATATCACACAAATAATTCTTCTATAGACTTCTTGTCCAAGGTTCTACTCTCACGTCATACAAGGTTTCAGCGAAACTCATGTTGGAGTAAGATGTCTTGAAGTGCTTGACATTTACGAAGCACGCGCATTCTAACATAAGATCAAAATGTATTAGGAACGATCGAAAGGTATTAGAAGACGATACTTCCTACAAAACAAATCGTTTTTGTGCTTAAGTTTTTACTATATCGAGAGACTGGGCCGCATCTGAGAGCGGAGATTTCAATATTTCCCAACTATTTTTTCTCTCTATTTTCTGTCTCAGTTTGGGTCGGGAGTACGAACCTATGTTATTACACAGGTCGGTCTGTTTTATACCAGCCCTAGCATTATTGTCACCAATCACAAATTCGGGTATTTTGTTGAATCACCCACGCTTCGTTCTATACCCGATTCAGGTGATAAGGCCATGTGATCCTTTGAAATTTTGGCTACATGCGGTAATAATACTGCAAGCCACGATAATATACACGTCTTGATAAAATGAACGAATGTCGATTAAATTGGTACACCCACCTATACACATAAAATGATTAAACCAGAGTACGTTCAACTTGATACGACATACCTTATAGAACACACAAGCGGTAGGCCAAAAAGGTTAATTTAACATGTTTGTGCTCAACTGTTGAAAATCAACGATCGAATCATTATACAATGACTTGCACTAATGGGTAAACCACACCGGTTTAGATCTTCGAAGAAACACACAGATAAATGCCCTACAAGCTGCTCTCATACCCGCCATTCAATTTTGATCGATTCGATTGCCTCGAGGATACGCATCGACTAGACCAAAACCACTTTGTATACCTGTGTAATGTATTCGCGCGATATAATCTCTTGACTGGTGCCATATTGTTGTTGTACCACAATTTTACGATTTTGATTGAAAAAAATTAATCAAGAACACAATGCAAGGTAGTTAAGGAATCGCGAGTCTGATAAGACATCCAAACTCGTTCGTCTTATGTACATATATAGATATATACTTAGATGATACCTCGAGTCTTAAAATTTTTTAAGATTCCATTCCAGGTTGATGTGAGTGGGTGTACGCGAAATTATCAAGGTAACGGTATATACAAGACTTTATTGCAGCGTGGATGATAGTTGTACAAATAAATTTTATTGCACCTCAATCGTTGGATTGTGTTTTCTTATTTAATGGCTGCGTTTTGTTGCACAGTTAAACAGCAATTACCTTAACGCGGTGTGTAATAACATCGCGTTTCTTCTTAAACGATTGCGATGAAGATGATAAGAATGTTAAAGATTTTTATTTTATATACATACATCGAATGTGGTTTGAACGTCTTATATTAAATTTTATTTTTGGAGACTGTTTCGCCAACGGCAACAAGGCAAAGATTTTGATCTCAATTGGATGAGTACGATTAAAAGGGTTACATACTTCGAAATGTTGGCGGATAATATTTAGTTTCGAGTAACGGATAAAGGACGACAACAATCCAATTTTATTAACAATCCCAACTTGACCATTCCACGTCGTTAAGGTTGGACAATCTTATTGAATCGTATAAGCCTGCATACCAAAAATGGATCTCCTTTAAAAGGTCGCATGATATAGAGATAGAGATAGAGATAGAGATAGAGATAGAGATAGAGATAGAGATAGAGATAGAGATAGAGATAGAGATAGAGATAGAGATAGAGATAGAGATAGAGATAGAGATAGAGATAGAGATAGAGATAGAGATAGAGATAGAGATAGAGATAGAGATAGAGATAGAGATAGAGATAGAGACAGAGATAGAGATAGAGATAGAGATAGAGATAGAGATAGAGATAGAGATAGAGATAGAGATAGAGATAGAGATAGAGATAGAGATAGAGATAGAGATAGAGATAGAGATAGAGATAGAGATAGAGATAGAGATAGAGATAGAGATAGAGATAGAGATAGAGATAGAGATAGAGATAGAGATAGAGATAGAGATAGAGATAGAGATAGAGATAGAGATAGAGATAGAGATAGAGATAGAGATAGAGATAGAGATAGAGATAGAGATAGAGATAGAGATAGAGATAGAGATAGAGACAGAGATAGAGATAGAGATAGAGATAGAGATAGAGATAGAGATAGAGATAGAGATAGAGATAGAGATAGAGATAGAGATAGAGATAGAGATAGAGATAGAGATAGAGATAGAGATAGAGATAGAGATAGAGATAGAGATAGAGATAGAGATAGAGATAGAGATAGAGATAGAGATAGAGATAGAGATAGAGATAGAGATAGAGATAGAGATAGAGATAGAGATAGAGATAGAGATAGAGATAGAGATAGAGATAGAGATAGAGATAGAGATAGAGATAGAGATAGAGATAGAGATAGAGATAGAGATAGAGATAGAGATAGAGATAGAGATAGAGATAGAGATAGAGATAGAGATAGAGATAGAGATAGAGATAGAGATAGAGATAGAGATAGAGATAGAGATAGAGATAGAGATAGAGATAGAGATAGAGATAGAGATAGAGATAGAGATAGAGATAGAGATAGAGATAGAGATAGAGATAGAGATAGAGATAGAGATAGAGATAGAGATAGAGATAGAGATAGAGATAGAGATAGAGATAGAGATAGAGAGATGGAGAGAGGAATAGAGATCAGTCAGAACAAACGAATACTAGCGATTGATGTATTCAAAATAAGCAGAAGCCTTTCATTAACCATTTTAATAGCTGGCACAGCTCTTTTAAAACCATTAAGCTATGGTTAAGAAAACCGCACCATACCCCTGTAATCTTTAAGAGAAAGGCCAAGCAAGTTGTTCCGAAAATGAAAGATTGTAAATGGGGCCGAGAAAGAATGGCTAGGAGAGCAGAAAGTTATATTTTGCAAACAACTGGGTTCAGTCAAAGAAACATATGGCATACATTGGCAGCCAAGAAATCAATCACGACTTCTTTGTTGAAAAAGAGTGAATTTAACCTGACAAAATGGAACATATACAAATATACATTTTTGTTTTAATTATTGTGCTTACCGAATTTTTGGTTGGAATAGATTGAGTCTTTGTGTACACTTTACGGTATGTTTTATGAAACTTTCGGTCAGAACCCATTTCGGAAGTCACACATTCAAAAGCTAGAGCTGACAAAGTTGTGTTATTTTTTTCATTTTGTATTTATCAGACCGACGAGAATCGTTTTATAAAGTCGGGGGCCATCCTTTTGAAATCGACAGGTAGTCAGCTTCGAAAAGTTTGATTTGGTTCTCTTGTCTAAGGTCACATAGAGAACTACTTAAGATTTCTCGAACTTAACAGGACTTCATCATGCTAATCGAATACTTTTTAAACGACTTACAAGACCAATCGATTGGACAATGGTTCAGCATACGAGTTGTTTAGCGGTTATAGTTGCCAATATCGTTAATATATTTCGTATCAATGCAAAACTTCGACCAAGGTCTTATATTTGTGCCATAATTTTGTGGTCAATACAAATCAATAGAGTTTATAGTTAAGATTTCAACAATCTCTTTTACAGCACCCTTGCTGTCAAAACGGTTGCAAATTCGATCAAGATAGTTGCAAAGACTGTATCGTACCTACCAAAGGTATATATATAATTCGAATTTTTATTTTGTATGTATTACCCGGCACCAGTTGGATTACATCATACTGATCCATCAGTAAAGATCATCATATCGTCACCGGAGAAGTATAGGGTGGGCTGATAAGTTATAGTCCCATCTGTAATTTTCGGTAATAATTACACACGTCCTGCGTCACCATAATGTTCGAGATGTGGACAGTTGTGTGCCGACCCACTTCCTTCCATTTTTGACAGTGCTCGCAGAATGACCAAGTAGATTGTCTCTATCTTGTAGACAAGCGGCTGTTTGCGCTGTATTCCTTCTCATCAAAGATCAAGCGGCTGCAGCCCCTGAGCCACCAAAGTAGAGTTGCAAACCAAGCTTGCGTGTCTTTATAAGCCCACTAGTATACGAAGCAGTAAATACTTTGAGAATGCCGATAAAGAAGTACAGTGCAATTCAGATATCGCAATAACTATCTATAGAACGATTATATCCAAGAATGTTATAATTACAACACTCCATATCGTAGATATAGACGGACACACTCTTTGTATACACATAGTACGAGTATACACCAAATGGAATGCAGCAAACACATCATTAAATCGAACGAGACTGTGGACGAGATTCTTAAACATACAATCCACTTATCACTCACACACGATATAATCATTAATTATTTATACTTTGCGGCTGTATGTACATACCTCTATATAACTATTTAATCATTAACACAATCGCTATACAACAATTAATTAATCATTCTGCTAATTATTTTCATTTTCGCGTCCGCCGATCGTGCACTCCATTCCGACATCGCATAGACGATAATTAAATATTCTATTCAGCTGTTCTGTCACATGTCTTTATATCGATATATGCATACGCTAACCTGATAGCATCATGTGGTATTACGTGCATGTAAAGTGTTTCATCACGAGGATAAGGGGTCATAGAATGTGGCATGCCCTAATCGAGATGCAAGATGGCGATTGTCGAGTAACTGAATTGTCTTAAAATACTGATGCACCTAAAATGTGTATGTATATCCAAATGTATCAAGATACCTTAAGTAACTCTTCTTACATATACACCAAGTATGCATGTACATGGACCTATATAGAGTAGTTGTATACAAAAGAGACGGACAAATACGTTCAAGATGAAAATGAAATTATTCATGCTGTAATTATATTTATACACAACAGCACAAATATAGTAAAATAACATGACATTAACTAATTTTCTTATTAAATAAGAAAATTATTATTATTTGTTAATGTCTGTGTACTTAAAGATGAAGAAGCAAATGCGAAATTTATATATTACCAGGGATGTGAACCGCACACCGATTCGAACTTTTATATGAAACATTGCTCGAATTCACAACTTCACGTGTTTGGATATAGATGTCACTAGGGTCGATATTATCAACTTCATATTGGCCCATATATTACATATTACTCTCGTGCTTATCAGTAGGTCATGTTGCCTTTAGAAAAGTATCGGAGACAGCGCCTCTCTTTGTCAAATACTCGAATTAATTTCAAAAGTTCTCGATAACCAGGTATAGTGATTCTGAGTTAGTGATTCTTCCCAAATTAATATGTGACAGGAGGTGTGGAGCTGCTTATCAGCTTCGTATACATCTTGCAGCTTCCATGAATGCTCTGACCTTTCCGTGATGGCCTCCGGGCAACTAGTTTAGTACATTAAGTGATGAGTCAGGCTTAAACAAGGTGTTAGCTTCAATTAATGAAAAGAGCTGCTAACGTACTTGGAAACCGGTAAGACTATTATTTTTTTAAGAGCATAAAGTACTATGGGGTGAAGATGTTGAGAACGTGGTATCTGCATCTACTGTGACAGAAATGCTGCTTTTGCGGTTATTTATTCTAATATTGTGTCCTCCAATATTGTTTGGGAGACAATAACCACCTTAAATCAACTTGGCTGTCTGAAGGCAGTCAGAGTTCACTAGATACTCACATTCCAGTGGCCCTGAGCCCTATAATGACATTGCTATAATGGAACAATAAATCTTCTTCTTGCACTATGATAAAAAGAAAAAAAAATGCACTATGATAGACGTACCTCGAAGGTCTATTTGGGTGAAAATTCGGAATAATGCAACAATGCGAGTTGTGTGGGGGAAGAAAAGAAGATACGCATTTTCCTGTGTTGTTGTCTAACATTTACACTTCATTGGACGACATTGTTTTGGATCGATACCCGATAATGTTGACATTCATTTGGAGGATAGGCGGCTACGTGGTTACTAAGGCGAAAAAAGCTTTTTGCAGGGCATTGTTTCTTCAATAATGTACGGTTAAAGACAATCACGGCCAAATGAAAACAGAGTCCTTCAGTCCTTTTTAAACGATTGTTTTTAGACATGAAACCGAATATTTTGTTAGAGGCAACTCAGTCTACTGTACTCTTGTACTCATTTAAAGTGATACTTTTCTATGATTGCCCAACAGAAAGGCCAACGATGGCTAAGAAGGGCATTTACCTCGGGCTTGATAGAATTTTTGTCAATCTCTCTAATAGAAGTAGGCAAATACGACCAGTCTCACTCTCATCCTTGACAGGGAGAATATTAGAGATACCAACCGATAAAAGCAAAGCCTAGGAGATAAATCGGAGAACTCTCGAAATTTATAAAAAATAACATCAATGGTGAAGTATAAACGCTGGTTAACCACATGAGCGTTGTACGAATCAGTTACGAGTCAGGCGGCAAAAATCGCTAAGATATATCAAGAGAGTTAAACACCACCTAGTGCGGAGGCCAGGAAAACAAAAAATCAAATGTAGAAAACAAAGTGAATTAACCAGCAGGACTTGTTAAGAGAAAGCGGTCAAGACCAGATACCAATAGAGGTAATCCTCAAAACAGGATAAAATTTCTACTGCACCACTGGTTGCAGAAGGCAGTATACGAGCTCAAATCAGATAATTGAAAGTATTTTAAAGCTCGGTTGTAGGCTCATCCGAGTGCAACCGTTCTTGTTCAACTAACGAACGATGTACGTAGCGGATACTTCGTGGTGATTTAACTGAATTGGGCAACCGTGAGACCAATACTAGAGGCAACGCTCTCTTAATAGCCCTGATATGAGGTGCTCGTGGTACTAAAAAACTGGAAATAAACCTTCAGTCGTTGTAATGCAACTGCAATAATTGACCTCACGTTTATGAGCAGTTGTCTGGTTAACATAGGAACAATATGGAGAGTGAGCGACATACACCACCGATACCATCATTTGGAAACTGCTGCTCTGCAGCAAACGTATAGTGACTATGGATCGGAACTGACGGTGTCATCAAACTAAGTAATACTGGGAAATGCGGAGAATGTTCCAGAGATGGGGAGCGGCAAAGCTTCAGTTCTAGACATTATATTTTCTCCGAAGTGTATACTCGATGCTTAAGAGAAATCACTTTTCATAATAAATGGCAGCAAAAATACTGCTATTAGTACCGCTAGACGTGAAGAATGCCTTCAATATGGCTATTGTCAGCGGGCTCGAAGAATAACACCGCTAAAATTATTAGTAGAAAAGCTTTGATGACCGTTAGAGGTTGGTTTCCAAACTATAGTAACGCAACCAGCCATTAGGTACCTATAGGAGTAATGATTGGTGCTATAGCTAGCGCACTTACATCCAAGTAGCGGCCTGGCGCAACAATGCAGTGCTATAGAAGACATATAAGAAAGAATTTGAATCTGTTCCAAGATTAGGTGCAATAAGAGTAGTATGCACACTCCGAACGGTATCTTGTCGGAATGCATTCACTGGATATACAGGCTAAGGAACGTTAACTAATATATCTAAGGCGTGGTCACGGAACAAAAGAAGATATTCACTGGATATCCGTGAATGCTAGCAATGAATGCTTCAGAACATACCTCTGGCACGGGAACACTAGTAACCTCGGAAGACGTGTGCTTTGAGTGTCTACGTTTAGACAAGCAGAGAAAAAAATTAGTGCAGCTGGTCATCATCTAACACCAGACAATGTTATTAATAATACTGGAATTGGGAAGCAGTTGGGAGGCTTCGAAAGAAGCAGAAATGGAATAGTAGGTTCAGCTATAGGCTGTCTTCTTTTCGGCTAGAACCTAGTTATAGCCGAACAGGAGGCAGCTAATAGCTGAACCTATCGGTTGAAGTAATACCTAGAGGTAATTCCATGAGGCAGAACGGCAAAGACATAAACGTCCGATGTTTGGTATCGGTCCACATGTCTCCCGAAAATCTTCTTCACTATAAAAAAACTTTTGTTAGTCATTCAGTTGCTGCCGGGAGACATGTAAAGGGATCTAGCACCTAAGAAACGTTGAAATGGTTGTCGCGGAATACTAAAATAAGTCAAAACCCCTCTATAGTCAGTCTAATGGTTTATCGAACAATTAGGTCAAACTATGGTCCAGACACTATAGATTGGTACGAAGCTATGGCAGATGGTATAAATACTGTACAGGTATAGAATAGGATATCAAAATGGACCAAATGACGAGGTTACAATAACTTGGACGTTAAATCGACCAAATCCGGTTGCCCATAATGGCTCGATCATAAATTTCACGAAATTTTAATTCCACCACATAAATTCTTATCTATTTTCCTTATCAAGTTCAAGATATAAAAATAACGACCCCCGAAACGAATATACCGCACACAACGACGATGAGATGACGCAACATAATAAAAATTATCCAAGTACTCACATTAAAATTCAATTATCCTCCTTAAACCGCAACAAAAATTTTTTCCCACATACACATCTTAGATCTACACACACCACCACAATACATAAAAAACTTTAAAATTTCTTTGCGATTAATCAAAATCCAAGAATCTACCAAAAAACGACGAGAAAGCCATAAAAAAAGCAATTCGACAATGATGAAAAATTGGTTCATCTAAATTTTCCGCTTTTCATGTACCACTGTGTGTGTGTGTATGTGTGTGAGTGTGTATGTAGGTCTGTTTACATTCGGTTGTGCTTACGTATTTGGATTGAGGATGTTGTTTCCATTTAATTTTCGGAATTTTTATTTTGACGTCCTTCTTGCCCGCATCATCGTTGGTCTTCTTAACTACTACAAGACGACGACGACAACAACGAAACTCGGAACGAGATGATTGAAAAGGGATTTCCAATAAGAGGTTTAGTTTTCAATAGCCTGCATTGTTTGGGAAGATGTCAATTTTCGTCACTACAAAAATGGTGAAAATGTTGTCACTAAATTTTCACCATTTTTTTTAGTGAATTTTAACAAAACTATTTCGCAAAACTAAAGCACTTTTGGTCGTGAATCACCATCTGGGTCGGCAATAGTGAAACTTGTGGGAAATTTTCCAGCTGTTGGGACAAGTTAGTGATGTTAAAACCGTGTGCGTCGCTCAAGAACAACTGAATATTTGTGCTGTAGCCCGTAGTGTTGAAGAAAACGTTTATGGTCGGTCACCATAAACGTCATATCTGATTGAGGCTTTCAAATGCATCAAAATGAGTCGGATTTTCTTCAAAAAAAAATCACCTTCAGTGATTAGGTCCATTTTCACCTCGGCGACTACATTAATAAGCAGAACTCTCGGATTTGGGGCTCAGAAAATGATTAATCTTTTGAGCAAGATGGCGCTACGTGCCACACAAGCAACGAAACAATCGCAATTTCGCAAGAAACGTTTCCTGACCGTGTTATTTCTGGACGAGGCGCAATTGGCCACCGAGATCTTATGATATGATCACCTTTAGACTGTTTCCTCGGCCACGTGACAGAAGGTCTTAGCCAACGCTCCACAATCGATTCAAGACCTTAAAGATGGAATTCGTGAAATTATCGAGGACATTTGGCTGATACCGTTTTCAAAATATCGTAATGAAACCTCTTATTAGAAAACCCTTTACAATACACTCGTACATATTTATACCGCGCTAGTAGGTGTATGCGTATAATGCGAAGATTGGTTGTAGGACAATATGTAATGGTGTAGGGAAGGAAATGGATGATTTTCCTCTATTATCATTCATTTGTTTTGTTGTTATGTTGCCGGTTGATGTTTTACGATTGATTATCAACATAATATTCTGGCGTATATACATAAGATATGGATACAAGACGATGGCAAACGAAACAAAGTATTTTATAAGGACAATGAACAGATTCAGGGTAACTTTCGATTTTATAACAAAAATGGGGATGTGATATCACGCAGAATAAGAATGATTATGCTTTTATTGGAATTATGTAATCCATGTTATGTTATATATTATGTTTAAGAGAGAAACATGTTCTTGGATTGGTATATTGAATTTTACTCGTACACATACTCGTACAGTATAGTTATGTTGCTTTTAGACACAAGAGCGTGACATCCGATTTGTACATATACTTCCTGATAATTCGAGACACAAGCATCTTATATATACGCAACATTGACCTTTCCTTCCTCAACTATCTCATTTATACAGCGCATAGTTATTTGATCTTGGCTATAAATTTCGATTAAATTTCCATTAAAATTGTTCAAATCAATTCTGCCACGACATAAATTAAAAAGGAACAAACTACACGAGAAGATGTACGTTGAAACGAAAGACACAAGTAAATAAAAATAAATCAGCTTCTTGCATGTGCTGTTGTCTTTGGCTTGATATGTGTAGGTTTGCTAGTTTGTGTTTATAGTCGAAGGAATCTGTGTCCTTTTTACAGTATAAATATTTTTTTTATCTCTACTCTGTTTTGGGGCTCAAGGCACTCCCTACTTGTTCGCGGTTCGCTTATTTACGACCTTACTTTTACGCCATTACAGCCAATTCGAGGACGTACGGCTATAGGTGCGATTTTCTTCACCATCTGGACATTGCATAGCTCCATGCCAGCCTATAGTGCTGATATGGAAGATGGATCGGCCCATGAGTTCTGCACTCCAACAGGGAGTTATAGTTGTGTTCATTCACACCACAGATCGTAATCTCATGGTGAAAAATCTCTTTTGCATAGTGCCTTTATCGAGATTCGAAACTTTAACCACTGCGCCACCTGGTACATTCTTTCCTTATAAAAACATCCATTTTGAAACATGGACACATCCTCGTAAAATATTCCGAAGCCAAATTGACCATGTGTTGATTTCTAAAAGGTGGGCTCGGGTTGTCCAAGACGTGAGATCGTATCGATCTTCTACAAAATTCGTAGTTAGTGATCGTTATCCGGCCATTACAAAGCTACGATGGAGATTTTCGTACAAGTCTGGGAGGACAGGGGAATATACAACGCGATTCTTCTGTGACGGTCTGATAAGACGGTTGACGATGCGGTCCAGCACATTCTCTGTATAGTGTAAACTACGTCTAAGAATGATTAGTGAATGATGGAAGACAAGGTCTTGACAATATAACTACAACGAATCGCGTCATACCTTAAGATCCCGGTCAACTGCCATTTGGGACCAGGATGAAATATTTCATTGAGGCAACGATGTTCATTGAGGGTCCATCCTGAGATGAAAGAAAAATCGTTTACTTGGAATTGATTGCATTAATTGAGTGTTCTTGATCGGTGGGCTAACTGTCTTTTCGACCTTGTTCGATAGACAGGTATGGTGTATGAAGTTTTGTCCGAAGAATGGAAAGTGGCCGCATTTTGCCCAATAATCTAGTATGCGGATAAGCTGAAATTGCACAATGTTGATCAGACGGTTGTCATGCATGAATGAGAGAGTTGGACCCTGAGTTCTGTTCAATCACGAGATCAGGAATTAAAGTTCAACCATGTGCTGGTTATGTTTGAAAAGCTTAATACAAAGTCATCGTAGTCTTGATGTACTAGATGGTCTTAAGTGATCTAGTCACTATATTGACGTGAGCAAGTTGATAAGATCGAAGAACCAGTGTTGGACTGCAAGTCTACACGGCCAATGGAATTTTACCTCATAATGTATTTGGACTACCCGTGAAGTTATCGTTTAAAGAAAGACAAATCGACATCTTGGATAAATCGATCGTTTGGACATCACCAAACCAGCAACACTGTAGAAGCCACCGAAAAAACTTTTAACTCATCTCCAGAACTTACCAAGATGCGTGGTACGTCGGAAAACCTTTAATTGTTTCTTAGAGACCCTACTAATGTGACTTATGGTGCTTTTAATGCCCATTTTGAGCTCAATGAAGCAGGGTTGTACACTAAACAAGAAAGCTCTTACCAGATTGAGTGACTCAATTCCATTTTGGCTGCATTATATATGATTTTCTCAGGTAGGCGATATATATCTTCCCAAAAAGCTTAGAGAGCTTTTACTAATGATTTTCGGAACTTTAACAAAAGTTTGATTTATTAGATAATGCGGCAAACAATAAAAGTCAAAAGCATCCAACAAAAACAATTTGTTATGTAGAGCAATAAAGTTTATTTTCAAAACAAAACTTGAAGAGCTTTAAAGCTCTCTACCAGCATAAAATACGATTATTTGATTATGTGTGTGTGTGCGTATACAGAAGTATACAAAACAACAAAGTTTGAGAGATTTGGTTGATTTACAAAAATATTTTGGTTTTATATCCACATACGACACTACCACCCCCCCGTATACTATCCACCCATATGGAGAACACATATTTATAACTGTCAAAACTTTTTGTTTTGTTGTTGTAAACACAATAAGTTGATTATGGATTGGATGTATTCATATTTTTTTAACTCTATCGTAAGGTTTAATTTGATTAAAGATCCGACTCAACTAATCGTTCGTCGACTAAGTGAAGCTTTTAAGATAGAAGAGTTCATAGTTGCTTGTTTGACTTCTGTCCATGTACTTATTAAAAAAGTACTCATAGCCGAATAAGGGTTGTGTTATGCTTGATTGTGTGGTCATCTATCAGAGATCCACCATTGTGAGTCATTCGAAGTGAGTCTTATACGCTGCTGTTTGACTTGATTCCGTGATACGTGTTGTGTCTCCTTGTCGCTAGCTAATGCAATTCGTTGTCTGCGAGCAAATTACTGAGATGTTAATTAATTTGGTGCCAGAGTTGGTGCAACTTCCAGCTCTTTTGACATATAGCCTCAAAGTAATGAATCTCTTCCCAATGCCATGTTGTAATAAAGTACAAGTGTCCACTTTATACCCGAATGGAAGAATATTAATAGAGGCTGGGATTAGTTGAGTTACGAATCATAGAGCATGGTTGTTCATCCAAGAGTTTATCTTAGGTTTGTTGTCGTTTAATATCTCTTAGCTCGTTGGCTCTTTTTGTATGTCTCTCGATTGAGCGTTCCTCCCATCCAATCACGAGTAGTCATTTTTCGATTCTGCTCTTCCATCATTGTTTGTGGTAAATTTGAAGTTCAAGGTCCTATCAATTCCTTTTTGCTAGACTCTTTGACCGTAATGTCTTGAACCAAACCGTCTATTCCCGGAAGAAGCTTTGCCAGTTGTAAGGCCTCTTTTTGATACAAAACGGTTACAGGCAGCTTAAAAGGCTTCTATTGGCAGATTAGAATCCACAAGCTACTATTACTTGTTCTGTTGACAGTACATCCATCAACTGATAAGATTCAAGAATCTTCGCTCCTGTGTATTTTACTCATTCCTCGTGGCAGCATACAAGACATTGAGTAAGTCTCAGCTAATTCCAAATATTTAGCGACAATGCTGTTTGCTGGATCGACCTGACCCGTTATAGTTAATTTGGGTCTGTCTACTATAGACTTTGGGGTTGGGTTGACAGTGGCAGCAAAGAGGACACAACATTTACTAATACGTCAAGCAAACATTGCTTAGGTTAGTTCAAATTTGGGACACCGCTTGGGAACATCACAGAGGTAAAATTGAATATGTGAGCAATGAGAGGAGCAGATTTACACAACGATCACCAACTAGTAACAGCAACCTTCAAAATCAAACCAGCCGCTGTGAAAACTAAATGGACCAATCGGAGGAAATTCAACATAGATAGATTAAAAAATACAGACTCAAGAAATATCTTCAATGAAAGATAGCGAACCAATTGAAGAGCGTTCAAATGGAAACTATAATGAAACCATATATCCACCAACGGAGCGGGAAGTTACAAGTGCCATAATGAAGCTGAAAAATAACAAAGCCGCTGGAACCAAAAACATATAAGCTGAACTGCTCAATGGAGACGCATTTTCAACTGAAGGAGCACTAACACCACTATTAGCAAAAGTGTGAAATACTGGGAGAATTCCGCAAAACTAGAAAGAGGGCTTAACCATAACGATCCCAAAAAAGGCGACTTAAGAGAATGCAAAAACTGGCCAGGCATCTCCCTGGTCAGCAGTACAATGAAAGTATTAGCAATGGTCATTTTAGAACGAATCTCACCAACTGTGAACCAATACATAAGAAACGAACAAACTGGCTTCAGACCAGCAAAAAGCTGTATACAGACCACACCAACACTATAGAACTCTATAGAACACAATAGAAGCGCAACCTGGAAAGCACTCTGCGAAATAGATATCCCAAGGAAAATAACCGAACTCATCCGATAAATGTCCCGAGGCACTGGAAATAAAGTGAACACAAAGGTAAGCGCAGAGTGGCGCATACACGAGGAGTTAGACAAGGATGTGTACTATCACCACTACTATTTCTCATAGTACTGGATAATGTTATGTGCAAGCTAGACATCACATCACCAAACAGAATTCAGTGGGATTCAATTAGAAAACTCAATGATCTCCACTACGCAGATGATGTATGCCTACTAACATAGAAATATACAGACATACAGCAAAAGCTACAAAAGTTATCGGGAATAGCACAAGATGTCGGGCTCAAGATTAACATAAGAAAGACACAGGCCCTGAGACTGCACACAAGCATTAGTACACCACTTCGCATCAACCAAGAAACAATAGAAGTTACGAGAAATTCATATACTTTGCGGCTGTACCATATCAAGAACAGGCGGAACGGAAGAAGACTCGCATCAACAAAACGAGAAACATTTTCAATATGCTTCATAGATCTGGAATGCTACGATTCTACGAGATCTGTAAAATAAGTACTGCTGTATGGATGTCAAACGTGGAAACATATGCAAAAAATCACAAGAAGACTCCAAGTATTTGTTAATAAATAATAAATGCCTTAAGCGATTGATCAAATGCTTCTGGCCAAATAAGATCACAAATGAAGAATTACTGCGACAAAAAAACCAAGTAGACATTGAGAAGGAGATCAGGAAGCGAAATTGGAGATGGATAGGACACACGCTGAGAAAGACACCAAATGGCATAACCAGGATGTCGCTGAAATGGAATCTGCAAGGAAAAAGTAAAGTTGGAAAGCCAGCAGTGACCTGGAAAAGAACTTTGCTAACTGAAGCAAAACATCTTGGCAAAATATGGGGGAGGGGGGGGGGGGTAACTAAAGAGAATAGTCCCAAATAGAGTTCGATGGTCCAGTCTAGTAGACACCCACAATCTGCCGCATATTCTCATAATTATTATTGACGTGGTACCATTGGTTGCCGTTGTAATTCATCTAGATGTGCCACCCTGCACAGTTGTAATAAACTTTTGCCTCAGTTAAATCGCCGCAGAGTTTGTCCATCTTCGTATTCTGATATTTTCCAACTGTTGCACTACTTGTTTATAGTTTGACCATGTGCTTACTAAGGAAGAGTGTCAGCCCATTCTTTTCAGGCTGTCCAAAATTTTGAAAAAGTATTTTTGCTTGGATCACGATTAGTACCATCCATCCAAGTTTGACTCACTTGTGTCATCGAAATGAACTATGTAGATTTCTGGCAATAATTGCTTCTGGTATTGTGTTGGTTCCGGATATAAGCTCATCGACTGTGGGATATTCAACCTAGGTTCCTGTTTTTATTCAAATTAGTGTTCGATTAAGCCACATGGTATATGCCTGTTAACATACAACGAGTAGTGCTTTAAGTTTTCAAGTACAGTGGCGTAAGCCACATAAAGAGTACGCAGGTCTAGTCTAGTTGGGTATAGGCTGGTAGACGACCTATACTATACCGCGATCTGCCTTTATCTAATCCATCTATATAAATTCACAACAAAACGTATGCTGTGACAAAATAATTTCCGTATCGAGATGTGCGTAACCCCTATACCACTCAAGTTCAAGATATAGCACATCAACAGCTTACAAATGACTGAATTTAAGATTTTTTTTATGCTTTCCTTATAAATAAAACAATTTTTGATTAATTTATTAAAGTGTCGACAGTGTAGTCACAAGCATTTCATTCAGAATTTTTACGACTGTTACATAAATTTCGACTCATCGTCATGTATATGGCATCGCCCGAGTGAAAATGGAACACAACGTTTTTGTTTGTTTAATAAGAAAATGGGGAACAACAACAAAACATTGTTTTTCATTTTCGTTTTTGGTGAGATGATGGGGAGGGGGTGGGATGATGACAATGATTTATATAACAATTCTTCGTGAATTCTTTTTATTTAGTTGTTTTGTTTACCGAGTTGAGATGCATGACTATCGCTATTTGGTTGATATAATCATTATCGTATTATGTGGAAATGGGATTGAGTTGTGATGGGAATGTACCGCAAAATTGGTCTTAAATTCGGATTCAATCAAAAGCTAGCAGTACTCACATCAATACGTGACTGAATGTTAAACCATAACGAACCCAATGAAAAGCAATCAAACAGAATGCAAGAACAGGGGAGACATCCCACTTCTCCCAACTTGAGTGAATGTGCTCATCAATCAACCAACAGTTAAGAATGGAACAATCTGGCTTTAGGTCAGGAGGGAGCTGTACAGATCATATCAACACTAAATGTATCATCATAGAACAGTCAAACGAATGGACTTCACCGCTGTATCTACTTTTCGACTTCAAACATCCGCATATAACTCAATCAGTCGATACGCAATCTCGAAGGGTATTTAATGAGGAGCATGGCATTTGCCTGCTAACAAATAAACATGGTAGCATGCAGTAGAAAGAACAGATGCTGTTAGACCACGCAAATGATTGTTAGTCTCAAAAGGATTGTTTCAAAAGGATTGCTAAATGAATATAATGAAATGCCCGAGAGGATATATGAAATGCTTCTGACAACCAAATGTGGAGATGGATTGGTCTCACGTTGAGAAAGCGCTCACCTCAATGACATAGCACGAATACCATTGGAATGGCGTCCACTAGTAAAGAGACAAATCTGAAGGCCAGTAATCATCTGGAACACAGCGTTGCTACCCAAAGGAAAGAACTCGGTAAACCATGGTGAGAGCTGACATCAACATCACCTAATATAGTTATGCTCCCTAATTGGAGACACAGGTAAAAAGCCCTTTTTGGGGGTAAAACTAGGGTTTACATCCAAATACGAAATCATCATTGATCTCAAACACAATGATCGTCATGTCACAAACTGGCCCAATTGATACTAAAACTCAGATCTACTCAATTCATCGGCACAGTCAATCAAGACTGGCTTGTAAATGCAACTACCCATTGGTCACACATTTCAACACTTTTTCTCCAGTAGAAGGTGGCCAACTTCATAAGTTACTAAATAGAGCTATCCATGCAAATGGGCAGAACTACCTCTTAGCATGCTGTTCAATCAGTCGCCGAGATTGGGAGAGTTCCCTAAAAAATGGAAGATAACCAGAATAACCCCATTATTTAAAACGGAATAGAAGTGATGTATCATGTTATCGAGGTGTAACGTCGATTTCGTCGTGACAGCCCAGGTGGCGCAGTGGTTAAAGCTGCGGCAGTTGGAACGGGAGCTACCGGGTTCGAATCCCGATTCGGGGCAAGGTGCAAATGGGTTTTTCACCTTCGATCGTTTGGGCGGTGCGATCGGTGTGAAAAATGAACATATATCTGGACCCCCTGTCGTGTTTAGAATCCATGGGCCGACCCATCTTCCATGTCAGTACTATAGGCTGACATGGAGCTATGCAATGTGCAAATGGTACTACGAAAAAACTCGGACTTTTAGCCGTACATAGAGTGGTATCACAACGGACCGACCGCCGGTCTAAGTGTGCGATAGCAGCCACAACAACCTAACCTAACCTAACATCGATTTCATCCATACCCAAATTATTTGAACTTGTAATATGTAATTCCTTCAAAGAAGTGCTGCCCCGACATGTTTCACCGTACCAACATGGGTTCATTCCTAAGAGATCAACATCTACAATCTTATTGAATTCACCAGCATCACAATCAAAGTTATTGAAAGCCACAAGCAAGTTGACGTGGTGTACACAGACTTTGCCAAGGCGTTTGACTCCATTAGCCATTGTAAAGCACTAGAACGTTTATACTCATTTGGATTCTCAAACAACTATGTGGCTTGGTTTAAATCTTACCTAAGCAACCGCATTAATGGAACTGTAGGCGTCGGGAGTAGCTTGGCGCGCACCGGATATCATAAATAAAAAACGAATTCTGTGGGCCATTAAAGGATTCAAGTCATACAAATCGGCTGGATCGGATTGGATTATACCGGCAGAATTCTAGAACAACTTGGAAATAATCCTCCCGTAGTTGGAGGCGATCTTTAAGGGGTGTTTAAAGCATTCTGAGGCATGCGTTGTGTCAGGGTGGTTTTTATTCCGAAAGCGGGAAATAGATCGCATGGCTATTCAAAGGACCTAAGACCTATAACACTATCATCCTTTCTGTTGAAAACCCTGGAAAGGCTGGTAGAAACACTTATCAGTATGAACTTAAAACAGGAGAAATGGTCAGCCTCTCAACATGCGTACTGTAAGGTTAAGTCGGTAGATACGGCCCTACATGACTTAGTACGCACGATTGAGAGATCATTTCACTCAAAGGAGTATTGTTTGTAGCTTTTCTTGATAATGAGCACAGATGCAATCCTGAAAGGATTATCGTTCACGGAAGTGGAACCCTCCATAATCAAGTTGATCAGTCATATGCTGGGAAGCAGGACTGTAAGCTCAGAGTTGGGGGAGGCAACCATAAGAAGGCGAGTGGTTAGGCACCCCACAGGGGGGAGTCCTGTCCCTTCTTCTCTGGAACATGGTGATCAATGGATTACTTCTGGAGTTGGAGAGGGAGCGTATAGGAGTGGTTGTCTACGTCATCAGGCGATCATAGTACCAGGTAAATTTTTACCGATCATTATTACAAGATGGGCCAGTAAATGTGGATTGGAAGTCAATCCATCTAAGACTTAGCTGGTACTCTTCACTAAGAAATGTAAAATTCCGGCAGTTGACCCACCAACCGTAAATGGCACTAAACTGGCCTCTACTTATAAAGCGAGATTTCTGGGTGTAATCTTAGACAGTAAACTAAGCTGGAAGCTGAACATCTTGGAGAGAATCAGCAAAGCTACGACGGTGGTGTATTCGTGTAGGAGTGCAATAGGCAGTCGTTGGGGTCTCAAACCGGTACACTGGCTCTACGCTGCTGTAGTAAAACCCTTTCTTATGTATGGAGTGAGTGTTTGGTGGCCAGCACTGGATAGAGTAACCTATAGAAAGAAGTTAGAGAAGGTGCAAAGGATGGCCTGTATGCCCATAAGCGGGGCACTGAGAACAACACCTACTCCGGCCTTAGAGGTCATGTTACTTCAGGTAGATATCTATGGCAAACATAGCCACAAGACTAACGGCCGTGTCTCAGTGGAAACACCTTCAGGCAGGTCACTCGACAATAATTGGTTCGCTAAAGAAGGAAATAACACCGATATTATGCTTCAAAAAAGGTTTTCAAACCTTAATCCCTTCAAGAGAATTCTGGGGGAATAAGCTAGCACTGGAAACCGAACCTATACAATTCTACACGGATGACTCAAAACTAGATGGTAAGGTCGGAACTGAGCTGTAATGTGGAACATTAAATATAAGCACTTCCGTTCGTCTCCCTGACCACTGCAGTGTGTACCAGGCGGAGATTAAAGCGATTGAAGAAGCCTTGAGCTGGTTGAGGCATAACGTGATATCCAAGAGGGATATCTTAACGAGATGAGTGAGCATTTCAATATTCAGATTATCTGGGTCCCTGGCCACTCTGACCTCGAGGGTAACTGCAGGGAAAACGAACTAGCTAGGCAAGGTACAACTCTTCAAGCCTGAAAGGGTCAATGTGGGGAGGCCTACAGTGGAGCTTAGACTGGCTCTGAGGAAAAGGCAAAAACTTTAGCACTGGAGAGGTGGTCTAACACTCTCACATGCGTATTATTATGGTATTAGGGAACTGAGATCCTGTGGTATCACAACGGGCCGGCAACGATCTAAGTGTGTGTTATTAGCCACTCTAACCTAACCTAACCTAACCTATTTTCGTGGAAAACATGAGCAGTAATAAACATATAGCACAACGTGTTGCTACATCTAAATCTATGTGGGGTTTTATTAAACGATGGACGGGAGATATTTATGACGTCGAGACAATCAAGATTCTGTATTTCGCATACGTATGGTTGCAATTGGAATATGCTGTTACCGTTTGGTGTCCATTTTATGATACAAACATCAGTTAACTAGAGGGTATTAAACAAAAGTTTATCCGTCATTTAATTTGGAAAAGTGGTTGTACTATTTATATGGAAACTTGTTACACTGGAAGCTTGTAAGGAAAAATATGAAAGCGGCACTTACCTGTATTTCCACGTGTCACCTTTTTGTCTCATTCTATCCGCTCGTTCCAGAACTCCTCTCTATGTCAAGCAAGCACCGCAATCGATCGCGTTCCACTTGTCGATCCTCTCCACATGGCTCTTGACACGACCACCTTCACCTTCACTGACAACGGGATTCACCACATGTTCTTGTGTCCCCTTTTGATCTCTTTATTTCTCTTTCATCTGTTTTTTCTTTTTTACTAGGGGTATAAAACACTTTCACCTCGATTGATTTTCCGATACCTTATCTCGATCGACACCCTCACAACAATCAAACCAAAAACTCTTTTACGCCGACACGCATCATCTTTTATCACTTTGAACCTCTTATGGTACATCGGGCAATACGCTTTCTTCTTTGTTTTCATTACGCCATCTATATTGTAGCACCAACATTCAGCTACGGTTGCTTATGGGGATGTAACCAACTTATTTGACATTTGGCTGACGTATCAGTGTCACTGTCATATGAAAAGTTTTGTTCTATTTGTGGTGCTGTGTGGTGATTTGTCATTTGTGATTTTCTTTACAGTGAATTTGTGTATGAGGGACCATGTCGCAACATTCTCGATAGATGAATCCAAGTTGGAGTCTTCACATCACGAAATTGTCCAACAGTTTCGGATTAGATCTATCTCCTTATATGCGACCAAGACGTTATTCGATCGAGCAACAAAATATAATTTGTTCCATTTCTGTCGCTGACAGCTCTAAAATGTTAGAGTATTTATGCTAATTTGGATCAAATTTTATGCGACAGTAAATATCTGAGATTTATGTATGCGCCCATATCGCGTTTATGATACAAATATAAAGTGGTTAACCAACACTCGTTCCAACTGTGAACAGTGTATATGGTGTGAACCCCAACCTTGGATTAAATTGTAACCGATCCTAATCATTTGTCGCGCGTATGTCACGATAATCCAAACATCATTCATACATACATTTAACATACGAATATATTCGTCATAAAATGACAAAATTTTGTACGTCTTAATGGGATAGCGTACACAGACAAGAGAACAGTAAAACAAAATCTGTGTAAGACGTTTGAAGCCACTGGCATAAATAATACCGTGACCGCGCGCCCACCGTCATTAACCGACCCACACAAAAACATTGGTAAAGTGCACACAATTGGTACATACACACCGACCGTCAATGTTCTGTTACTAATTAGTATAATAAAACTGTTGACTGATAATGTGTTAAGTAGTCAACTATGTATATAAGTACATGAAACGGGTATACAATACAACGTCTTAAGTGCTGTTGCTATTTTTGAATAAAATAAGATTTTGCATATAAATCATAATTTCAATGTTGTTGTTGTTGTTGTCCGCTTTTATTATATCATAAAAATATGAACATAAAATAAATGTGTAATTAGCCAGACGCGTTATAATGATTTACATTATAGCATTATATAATGAGGAGGTAATGTAGTGTGGAGGGAATTTATAATTGAAATTTATCTTGGGATAGTACCAGAAAGGTCAACGATATCAATTTGCTGGCACAAAACAATATCTCTATTGTCTGATTTGATCTCGACAATCCCTAGCCAAATCGTTAACCGCAACAAAGAAATCGTTATATTAGGTTCGGTTGAAGTAGCTGCTCTTGTCCTAGGCAGGTACGTTCCATTGTTAGTTTTTTTGGAGGCTCAAAACACTACCAATTCAGATGGTGAAAGCTGCCTTTTGTATTCTGTCTATATCGGCATTCCAACCCGGTGTCTCCAGCTCCAACTGATGTAACCTTAACCACTGTGACATTTATCAAATAGAATATCAGCTATAAGGCAATTGCTACAGCAATAACGTGCCATCATATAAGGTCCAGGGGAACCCAACCGATATCGCATCACGTAGTATAATCGTCAGAAAGAATTCACGAAATTCTACATATGAAGAAGTCGAAGAAACCAGACAAAGCTAGTAAACTAAGAGCTTAATTTTATTCTAACTCAACATGGCCGGTTACGTGTGATGGGATGCCCGCTGAATTCGAACCTTACAACGACAGCCAAAAATCCAATTATGTTTAATAAAAAATAACCTTACTACGCGCCAACTCATTTAAAAGGCACACCAAACCATGCTACATAGTGGGACACAATTGACATTGGCGCACTTAAGGAATAAATAATGGATCCGTTCTGTTATTCAGAAATGTGTGATCTGCTTTCGACACCTTGATTATTTTCAAAATCAAGAATACGATACAATGAATGAAGAAGTAGACGAGATGACAGCCGAGCTTCAAGAGGCAATACAAGTATTGTTACCTCTAGAATGCACCAACATCAACAACAAACCTGATTTCCAACCAGAAATAAAATTGCCTCGTATCGAAATACCATATTTCAGTGGGCAATACCATGAATGGACAACGTTCCACGGCAGATTTAGTAGATTTGTGCACGACAACAAAAACCTCACAGATACACACAAAATCAGTTACCTGAAAACGTATGTTAAAGGAGAGGCATCAAAACTAATAAATCATATATCTACAACAGGAAGTAATTATACGGATGCATGGAATATACTTATTAATCGTTACAACAACAGACGATTACTGGTAACCAACCATGTCAATATGTTACTACATTTACCAAACATTACCACGGAATCAGCAACTGGAGTTATAAATCTTCATGATACCATAGTAGAAAATTTGTATGCCTTAAAGAACTTGGGCATTGACACAACAACCTGGAGCGCAATACTAATTCCATTAGTATTGAAAAAATTGGACAACGAAACTCATCGTTTATACCAAGTAAACCTGGAGAATCCTCGGGATATTCAATCTGAATTCCTAGAAAGCCGATTCCAATCGTTAGAAGCAACCAACAAACCAGTAAAAGGATTTCAAAAACCTAGAAGCACCATCGAACGCTCAAAAACTGTTATGTCACAAGCAACAAGAAGAACTTTTGCTGGAATAAGAAAACTATGCATTGTTTGCAATGCATCACATGACATAACGAGGTGCCCCACCTTTGTGAAAATGCCAGTGCTGGAAAGATCTAAGCTCATAGCAGGCAACAACTTATGCAGAGTTTGTTTAATCGCCACGCATAGCAAATGAGCAATGAAACTTGCGTGGTTTGTATGGGAAATCATAATACGTTGCTACATACTAAAGAAGTCACAACTGTACTTCATACCGCCAAAAACAACCCCACAATAAATAATGGAGTACCATTATTAGCTACAGCGCAGATAAAGGCAACTACGCTTATTGGAAATTCAATGCAGCTACGCACATTAATAGATCCAGGGTCACAGTCATCTTTCATCACACAATCAGCAGCCGAATTACTAAATTTACCAAAATTTCGAGTAGATTTACAAGTCAGTGGAATTGGAGGAATGAAGACTAGTAGCATAAAATATAAGGTGTACGTGACCATATCACCACATTACTCATCAAACTTTAAACAGGTGGTAGAAGCGTTCATTCTACCAAAATTGACTGAATGTTTGCCAACCGAACCAGTTAACGGAGCTGATAACAACCCATGGAAAAACCTTACATTAGCAGATCCGAATTACGAGACACCTGCATCTATTGACATGATTCTAGGTGCGGATGTATATGCAAATATTTTAGTAGACGGAGTAATAAAGGTCTCGTCAGATCATCCAGTAGCTCAAAGAACGGAGTTAGGATGGATTCTTATGGGGATGACACAAAACCAACCGACAACAAAATCGATATCTTTAACTCTGACATCTCATACTGATTTGGATTTAGAACTACGTAAATTCTGGGAAATTGAAGAAATAAGCAGATGTAGCCAAAACTCAAAAGACGAAGAACTTTGCGAACGGCTGTACAAAGACTCAATTAATCGATTAGCCCTTGGAAGGTATGAAGTCACTATACCAATAAAGGATGAACTCACTTTAGGAGAAGAATCAAGTCGAGAATATCACAACTTTCTGAATGAGTACATCGAACTAGGACACATGGTTCCAATAAATACAGGTGACGATACATGCAAAACCAACTTAAGCTATCTACCGCACCATGCAGTGATCAAGCAATCTAGTACAACTACCAAGCTAAGAGTAGTATTTGACGCATCGGCAAAGATATCAAATGGACTAAGTTTTAATGACATCCAATTAGTCGGCCCAACACTTCAACAGGATCTACCATCGATAATAACAAGGTGGAGGAAGCACAGATATGTATTTATTGCAGACATCGAGAAGATGTATAGACAGATTTTCGTGAGCGAAAGTCAACAAAATCTACAAAGAATAGTTTGGAGAGGTGATCCAGATGCACAAATAAAAGTTTACAAGTTATGAACAGTAACATACGGTACATCATCTGCTCCATACTTGGCCATAAGAACACTAAGACAGCTCGCGTTAGATGAGCAAAACAAATATCCTATGCCTTCAGAAATTCTGCTGAGAGACTTTTATGTTAATGACGTTCTTTCTGGTGCTGATACGATACAAGATGCAATAAAATGTCAGCAACAATTACGAAGTATGCTTGATTCTGGATGTTTTAAGCTACGAAAATGGGCATCGAATAATAACTCGGTTATGGAAGGAATACCAGAAGAACATAGGGAAACTAAACCAACCATCATATGTAAGGAACATGAATCGATTAAAAACAATTATGTTTATCCATATAGAAATAATGTCATCAGAAATCAACAGCTGTACATGCGTATATTATTTCTTAACATATACATGTTATATTCCATAACAAATATAAAACAGAACAATTCATGGGTAATCTACTAACAGCAAACGTAAGGCCGAAGTCACCTTTCGCGAAAACGGGTATCGATTATGCTGGACCCATTCAGTTAAGAATAACCAAAGGAAGGACTAACAAGACGTACAAAGGATAAATATCATTTTCCTTTTGTATGGATTTGGAGGCCTCCATTGTGGCCTACAAAAGGTTCACACCCGCAGGCGAGGACTATGCACGGATAGCTATACTCACAATGAATCTTATTTTGTCAGAGCAAACAGTCAAGATAGCAATTATAATAGCCTTAGATGAAACCACTTGGCATTTCATATTACCCCTCACGCCTTATTTCGGTGGCCTTGCGGGAACTGGATTTACGTCTGTAAAATTCCAGCTAAAAATGGTTATAGGAGAAACTTCACTCACATTTGAAGTGATTTATACCGTGACCTCTCAAATAGCTTGCCTAAAATCGCGATTGCTAAAACCTTTAATCAATTATCTCTAACGACAAGGTGATTTTTGGAATGGTGGTCTGTGAAATACGCGATGGAATCTCATAGCGGATATGATGGACTAGTTCGAGTCGTAACAATTAAGTGTCAAGATGGTTTGACTAAAAGCGGGCAGTTGTAAAATTGTGCAAACTCTCTATTGAGAACGAGTTCAAAGTGTCAATAGCAACATGTCCAATTGCAGCATAAACCAATGCCAGCTATATAAGCCTTCCTCGTCACATTGGGCATAAGCACCATCACAATTGAATGCGAGCAAAGGTAGCACCAATAAATCAAATGTCTTTGCTTGAAGACTTTGAACTTTATGAAGTTTCATATAATAATCTAGCAGATTGTGCTTCGCATGGCTTTTCTCACTAATTATATTATCAGGTAACAATATATGGTGGAAAGGGCCAGGTCGGTTTCATCAAGATGAAAGTGGTCATATCAGAGTAAAACATATAATACGGTAGAAGAAGGAATCAACTAAACGTTTAGACCTGTATTGGAACGGTTCCTTGACGGTTCCATCAAGACCATGCTGCTTAAGCATAAACAACAGAAATTCTGGTCAAGTGGCGATGCGAAAGGTGATATAGTAAACGACAGCAGTTTGAAGTTCATTTTTTGATAGTTTTACTTTCATTTTTGGACATCCAATCATCTTGCATTCACTATCCAGCGATAGCTAGTTTGTTCCAGGAAACATGCTGGGCCCCGTTATTAATAGGCCGAATGAGGCAAAGATTGTATCTCGAGAGGTAAATTTGTAGCAAACTGATTTTGGCCGAAAGGTGAGTGGAATGTGTGAAGTTAACTATAAACTAACTAACAAACTAACTGCTGAAATTGACGCATACTTGAACAACTGGCTTATATAACGAATGGCAGAAGAAGAGCTAAGCTGTGTAACTCAAACTAATTTGCTGCTTGGAAATAACCTGATATAACTATTCCATCATCGGACAGTGTACAGTGAGTGGCAAAATAAAAAACGTTCAATTGAAATAAATGACATTGTTCAAATCCAGAGTAGTGGGTTGCCAATCAGTCACCACAAAATACATCCAGGAATAAGCAAACTAATAAGAGTGATTACATTGCGAACTTATTGTTCAGTGCTTTCTCCGAATCACAAACTGTCTCATTTTCATGTTAATCACCATCTGTTTACTGACTATATCATCCGAAAGAATATTTGAATAAACATCCAAGGTTTCGTTTACCTCTCCCTAGAAACACCTTGCTTATGTGGACACAGTCTATTCTTTGTTCATTCTTCAATATACTCTTATAAGAGACGTCCTACATCGAATAAGCTTAAAATTAAAGAAGGCCGAAATTATTCCAGGACTCAACGCCACTAGGGCCCACGGTTCAATCCACATACGCATACAGATTAAGAACATCCAATCGTGATTGGTGTTTCGTCACCACCCTGAGAATCGAACCCGAGATCCCCGAATGACATGGTAAGTAAGGTATCTTCACTGCCGCGAGAGCGACAGAATAAGCTTACTGTGTTAGATTGTGCTTTCTACCGCCTAAGATAAGAGATCTTTCCGTTCTTAATTTTATCAGTATATTGAAAGATTTCTACATTGCTACTTTATGAGGGTTTCCTTCACCTTTTTAGTTTGAAGTATTTGAAGTATCCAAAAATGTAATTCTTTAATGATGACTAGTTTGAAAGCTTTTATTACTTTGAGTTGAAAAAATTTAATTTAGAACAGAGTTTTGAAAGCTTCTTACTTTTCAACTTTTTCCAACCTATCAGTGGTTGTGGTCTTTGAAGACTAATTGTCAATATAGGACTTATAGGAGCAATAAATGCCATTTTGTACGTCATTCTCAGTTTAATAAAAATCAACAGGCTCTCCTATTTCAATACAATTCATTTTCGTATCCAACACTAAAATTATACGTCATTACATGTGTTCTACCACGAGTACTTTTAATCAAATGATAGTGGAATTTTTTAAATTATCTTTTTTGTGCACGTTACCACAGTCTCCACTTAAATAATAAAAATACCATAAAGTGCGTTTGTTACAAACCACACGCAAGACACAACCTAAGACACAAATCTAAACGAAAATCTTTTAGAATTAAAAAAAAAGAAACAGAAATTTATGTCCATCGTAAATTAAACTTGAAATAACTAAAATTGTCTTGAGATGGTCGTTCCGTTTTAATTCCTCGACTTTCCGTTACTGATAGTACTTTAAAAAGTAATAAACGTCATCTACACACACTATTTTAATGATCTTTAATGTAGCAATTTGTTGGAACAAGACGAACAACAACGGTATATATATATATATATATATATATATATATATATATATATATATATATATATATATATATATCGTTCTTAATATAAATCTCGGTTTATCTGCTAACTCCGATTTATATGTGTGCATAACTAGCACGTATGCATAAATGTATGTACAATAATTCCAATAAGCATAAAATGATAAAATGAAATTAAATTATGAAAAATATGTTTGAAAATGATTGGATTTCTCGATAAATGAAATTCTTGTATCCTCTTTGGTTCAAACACATACATACAAATCATGCACAGCATATCGTAGATAAATTAATTGGATACGCCTATCCAACAAATGCCTGTCCTATTGAATGTCTATTTAGAAATATGGAAAGACTTCTTGGAAATGACACAATCTTTAGTCCTAATTTGACCTGGTTTGAAGAACCTGCATTGAGGAAAAACTGTATTCCCTATGTAATCGTAGTATTCAATATTCAGTATTCAGTATTCAGTATTCAGTATTCAGTATTCAGTATTCAGTATTCAGTATTCAGTATTTAGTATTCAGTATTCAGTATTCAGTATTCAGTATTCAGTATTCAGTATTCAGTATTCAGTATTCAGTATTCAGTATTCAGTATTCAGTATTCAGCATTCAGTATTCAGTATACAGTAATTAGCATTCAGTATTCAGTATTCAGTATTCAGTATTCAGTATACAGTAATTAGCATTCAGTATTCAGTATTCAGTATTCAGTATTCAGTATTCAGTATTCAGTATTCAGTATTCAGTATTCAGTATTCAGTATTCAGTATTCACTATTCACTATTCAGTATTCAGTATTCAGTATTCAGTATTCAGTATTCAGTATTCAGTATTCAGTATTCAGTATTCAGTATTCAGTATTCAGTATTCAGTATTCAGTATTCAGTATTCAGTATTCAGTATTCAGTATTCAGTATTCAGTATTCAGTATTCAGTATTCAGTATTCAGTATTCAGTATTCAGCATTCAGTATTCAGTATACAGTAATTAGCATTCAGTATTCAGTATTCAGTATTCAGTATTCAGTATTCAGTATTCAGTATTCAGTATTCAGTAGTCGTTATTCAGTATTCAGTATTAAATATTCTGTATTCAGTATTCAGTATTCAGTATTCAGTATTCAGTATTCAGTATACTTTAGACTTTAGACTTTAGACTTTAGACTTTAGACTTTAGACTTTAGACTTTAGACTTTAGACTTTAGACTTTAGACTTTAGACTTTAGACTTTAGACTTTAGACTTTAGACTTTAGACTTTAGACTTTAGACTTTAGACTTTAGACTTTAGACTTTAGACTTTAGACTTTAGACTTTAGACTTTAGACTTTAGACTTTAGACTTTAGACTTTAGACTTTAGACTTTAGACTTTAGACTTTAGACTTTAGACTTTAGACTTTAGACTTTAGACTTTAGACTTTAGACTTTAGACTTTAGACTTTAGACTTTAGACTTTAGACTTTAGACTTTAGACTTTAGACTTTAGACTTTAGACTTTAGACTTTAGACTTTAGACTTTAGACTTAAGACTTTAGACTTTAGACTTTAGACTTTAGACTTTAGACTTTAGACTTTAGACTTTAGACTTTAGACTTTAGACTTTAGACTTTAGACTTTAGACTTTAGACTTTAGACTTTAGACTTTAGACTTTAGACTTTAGACTTTAGACTTTAGACTTTAGACTTTAGACTTTAGACTTTAGACTTTAGACTTTAGACTTTAGACTTTAGACTTTAGACTTTAGACTTTAGACTTTAGACTTTAGACTTTAGACTTTAGACTTTAGACTTTAGACTTTAGACTTTAGACTTTAGACTTTAGACTTTAGACTTTAGACTTTAGACTTTAGACTTTAGACTTTAGACTTTAGACTTTAGACTTTAGACTTTAGACTTTAGACTTTAGACTTTAGACTTTAGACTTTAGACTTTAGACTTTAGACTTTAGACTTTAGACTTTAGACTTTAGACTTTAGACTTTAGACTTTAGACTTTAGACTTTAGACTTTAGACTTTAGACTTTAGACTTTAGACTTTAGACTTTAGACTTTAGACTTTAGACTTTAGACTTTAGACTTTAGACTTTAGACTTTAGACTTTAGACTTTAGACTTTAGACTTTAGACTTTAGACTTTAGACTTTAGACCTTAGACTTGAGACTTTAGACTTTAGACTTTAGACTTTAGACTTTAGACTTTAGACTTTAGACTTTAGACTTTAGACTTTAGACTTTAGACTTTAGACTTTAGACTTTAGACTTTAGACTTTAGACTTTAGACTTTAGACTTTAGACTTTAGACTTTAGACTTTAGACTTTAGACTTTAGACTTTAGACTTTAGACTTTAGACTTTAGACTTTAGACTTTAGACTTTAGACTTTAGACTTTAGACTTTAGACTTTAGACTTTAGACTTTAGACTTTAGACTTTAGACTTTAGACTTTAGACTTTAGACTTTAGACTTTAGACTTTAGACTTTAGACTTTAGACTTTAGACTTTAGACTTTAGACTTTAGACTTTAGACTTTAGACTTTAGACTTTAGACTTTAGACTTTAGACTTTAGACTTTAGACTTTAGACTTTAGACTTTAGACTTTAGACTTTAGACTTTAGACTTTAGACTTTAGACTTTAGACTTTAGACTTTAGACTTTAGACTTTAGACTTTAGACTTTAGACTTTAGACTTTAGACTTTAGACTTTAGACTTTAGACTTTAGACTTTAGACTTTAGACTTTAGACTTTAGACTTTAGACTTTAGACTTTAGACTTTAGACTTTAGACTTTAGACTTTAGACTTTAGACTTTAGACTTTAGACTTTAGACTTTAGACTTTAGACTTTAGACTTTAGACTTTAGACTTTAGACTTTAGACTTTAGACTTTAGACTTTAGACTTTAGACTTTAGACTTTAGACTTTAGACTTTAGACTTTAGACTTTAGACTTTAGACTTTAGACTTTAGACTTTAGACTTTAGACTTTAGACTTTAGACTTTAGACTTTAGACTTTAGACTTTAGACTTTAGACTTTAGACTTTAGACTTTAGACTTAAGACTTAAGACTTAAGACTTAAGACTAACGACTTAAGACTTAAGACGTAAGACTTTAGACTTTAGACTTTAGACTTTAGACTTTAGACTTTAGACTTTAGACTTTTGACTTTAGACTTTAGACTTTAGACTTTAGAATTTAGACTTTAGACTTTAGACTTTAGACTTTAGACTTAAGACTTGAGACTTTAGACTGTAGACTTTAGACTTTAGACTTTAGACTTTAGACTTTAGACTTTAGACTTTAGACTTTAGACTTTAGACTTTAGACTTTAGACTTTAGACTTTAGATTTTAGACTTTAGACTTTAGACTTTAGACTTTAGACTTTAGACTTTAGACTTTAGACTTTAGACTTTAGACTTTAGACTTTAGACTTTAGACTTTAGACTTTAGACTTTAGACTTAAGACTTTAGACTTTAGACTTTAGACTTTAGACTTTAGACTTTAGACTTTAGACTTTAGACTTTAGACTTTAGACTTTAGACTTTAGACTTTAGACTTTAGACTTTAGACTTTAGACTTTAGACTTTAGACTTTAGACTTTAGACTTTAGACTTTAGACTTTAGACTTTAGACTTTAGACTTTAGACTTTAGACTTTAGACTTTAGACTTTAGACTTTAGACTTTAGACTTTAGACTTTAGACTTTAGACTTTAGACTTTAGACTTTAGACTTTAGACTTTAGACTTTAGACTTTAGACTTTAGACTTTAGACTTTAGACTTTAGACTTTAGACTTTAGACTTTAGACTTTAGACTTTAGATTTTAGACTTTAGACTTTAGGCTTTAGACCTTAGACTTTAGACTTTAGATTTGAGACTTTAGACTTTAGACTTAAGACTTTAGACTTTAGACTTTAGACTTAAGACTTAAGACTTAAGACTTTAGACTTTAGACTTTAGACTTTAGACTTTAGACTTTAGACTTTAGACTTTAGACTTTAGACTTTAGACTTTAGACTTTAGACTTTAGACTTTAGACTTTAGACTTTAGACTTTAGACTTTAGACTTTAGACTTTAGACTTTAGACTTTAGACTTTAGACTTTAGACTTTAGACTTTAGACTTTAGACTTTAGACTTTAGACTTTAGACTTTAGACTTTAGACTTTAGACTTTAGACTTTAGACTTTAGACTTTAGACTTTAGACTTTAGACTTTAGACTTTAGACTTTAGACTTTAGACTTTAGACTTTAGACTTTAGACTTTAGACTTTAGACTTTAGACTTTAGACTTTAGACTTTAGACTTTAGACTTTAGACTTTAGACTTTAGACTTTAGACTTTAGACTTTAGACTTTAGACTTTAGACTTTAGACTTTAGACTTTAGACTTTAGACTTTAGACTTTAGACTTTAGACTTTAGACTTTAGACTTTAGACTTTAGACTTTAGACTTTAGACTTTAGACTTTAGACTTTAGACTTTAGACTTTAGACTTTAGACTTTAGACTTTAGACTTTAGACTTTAGACTTTAGACTTTAGACTTTAGACTTTAGACTTTAGACTTTAGACTTTAGACTTTAGACTTTAGACTTTAGACTTTAGACTTTAGACTTTAGACTTTAGACTTTAGACTTTAGACTTTAGACTTTAGACTTTAGACTTTAGACTTTAGACTTTAGACTTTAGACTTTAGACTTTAGACTTTAGACTTTAGACTTTAGACTTTAGACTTTAGACTTTAGACTTTAGACTTTAGACTTTAGACTTTAGACTTTAGACTTTAGACTTTAGACTTTAGACTTTAGACTTTAGACTTTAGACTTTAGACTTTAGACTTTAGACTTTCGACTTTAGACTTTAGATTTTAGACTTTAGACTTTAGGCTTTAGACCTTAGACTTTAGACTTTAGATTTGAGACTTTAGACTTTAGACTTAAGACTTTAGACTTTAGACTTTAGACTTAAGACTTAAGACTTAAGACTTAAGACTTTAGACTTTAGACTTTAGACTTTAGACTTTAGACTTTAGACTTAAGACTTGAGACTTTAGACTTTAGACTTTAGACTTTAGACTTTAGACTTTAGACTTTAGACTTTAGACTTTAGACTTTAGACTTTAGACTTTAGACTTTAGACTTTAGACTTTAGACTTTAGACTTTAGACTTTAGACTTTAGACTTTAGACTTTAGACTTTAGACTTTAGACTTTAGACTTTAGACTTTAGACTTTAGACTTTAGACTTTAGACTTTAGACTTTAGACTTTAGACTTTAGACTTTAGACTTTAGACTTTAGACTTTAGACTTTAGACTTTAGACTTTAGACTTTAGACTTTAGACTTTAGACTTTAGACTTTAGACTTTAGACTTTAGACTTTAGACTTTAGACTTTAGACTTTAGACTTTAGACTTTAGACTTTAGACTTTAGACTTTAGACTTTAGACTTTAGACTTTAGACTTTAGACTTTAGACTTTAGACTTTAGACTTTAGACTTTAGACTTTAGACTTTAGACTTTAGACTTTAGACTTTAGACTTTAGACTTTAGACTTTAGACTTTAGACTTTAGACTTTAGACTTTAGACTTTAGACTTTAGACTTTAGACTTTAGACTTTAGACTTTAGACTTTAGACTTTAGACTTTAGACTTTAGACTTTAGACTTTAGACTTTAGACTTTAGACTTTAGACTTTAGACTTTAGACTTTAGACTTTAGACTTTAGACTTTAGACTTTAGACTTTAGACTTTAGACTTTAGACTTTAGACTTTAGACTTTAGACTTTAGACTTTAGACTTTAGACTTTAGACTTTAGACTTTAGACTTTAGACTTTAGACTTTAGACTTTAGACTTTAGACTTTAGACTTTAGACTTTAGACTTTAGACTTTAGACTTTAGACTTTACACTTTACACTTTACACTTTACACTTTACACTTTAGACTTTAGAATTTAGACTTTAGACTTTAGACTTTAGACTTTAGACTTTAGACTTTAGACTTTAGACTTTAGACTTTAGACTTTAGACTTGAGACTTTAGACTTTAGACTTTAGACTTTAGACTTTAGACTTTAGACTTTAGACTTTAGACTTTAGACTTTAGACTTTAGACTTTAGACTTTAGACTTTAGACTTTAGACTTTAGACTTTAGACTTTAGACTTTAGACTTTAGACTTTAGACTTTAGACTTTAGACTTTAGACTTTAGACTTTAGACTTTAGACTTTAGACTTTAGACTTTAGACTTTAGACTTTAGACTTTAGACTTTAGACTTTAGACTTTAGACTTTAGACTTTAGACTTTAGACTTTAGACTTTAGACTTTAGACTTTAGACTTTAGACTTTAGACTTTAGACTTTAGAGTTTAGACTTTAGACTTTAGACTTTAGACTTTAGACTTTAGACTTTAGACTTTAGACTTTAGACTTTAGACTTTAGACTTTAGACTTTAGACTTTAGACTTTAGACTTTAGACTTTAGACTTTAGACTTTAGACTTTAGACTTTAGACTTTAGACTTTAGACTTTAGACTTTAGACTTTAGACTTTAGACTTTAGACTTTAGACTTTAGACTTTAGACTTTAGACTTTAGACTTTAGACTTTAGACTTTAGACTTTAGACTTTAGACTTTACACTTTACACTTTACACTTTACACTTTACACTTTAGACTTTAGAATTTAGACTTTAGACTTTAGACTTTAGACTTTAGACTTTAGACTTTAGACTTTAGACTTTAGACTTTAGACTTTAGACTTTAGACTTTAGACTTTAGACTTTAGACTTTAGACTTTAGACTTTAGACTTTAGACTTGAGACTTGAGACTTGAGACTTGAGACTTGAGACTTTAGACTTTTGACTTTTGACTTATGACTTTTAACTTTTAATGTTTGACTTATGACTTATGACTTTTGACTGTTGACTTTTGTTTTTTGACTTTTGACTTTTGATTTTTGACTTGGGACTTTTGACTTTGGACTTGTCACTTAAGACATAAAATTTACTAGACTTGAGACTTGAGACTTGAGACTTGAGACTTGAGACTTGAGACTTGAGACTTGAGACTTGAGACTTGAGACTTGAGACGTGATAATTGAGACTTGAGACTTCAGAATTGAAACTTGAGACTTGAAACTTGAGACTTGAAACTTTAGACTTGAGACTTGAGACTTGAGACTTGAGATTTGAGACTTTGAAGAAACACTACCGAATCGAAAGAAATAAAATGAAAAAGCTTTCAGTTCGCTTGAGTTTGTATGCCAGCAGGTCAGTTTTTTTAAGTTTAAGAGTGAAATTTATGAGATTGGTTTTGAACACATCATAATCGTCAAAGAACAAGACGGTTGTTCATTTAAAACGTTATAGTAACTATTTGGTTTGAAGTGCTACCAACCACTGTGCTCTTTTGCCTCCCATTTGGTTATTTCAGAGATTGTATTTCATCATTTCAGGTTCTGGCACGTATCATAATATGCATATTCACATCGATCAAAATTCACATCGATCAAACCTACTGATAAACTATTTCTTTGAACCTATAAATGCAATAAATCTTAACTTTCTATTGTAGGTTGGCAGACATCGTGAAAAATGGAACCCGCCTCTAAAACTAAAACAATCTACATTTTTATATAATTTAATTAATAACAATAATAAATTATAACAAACAAAGATTTGTTCCCAATTACAATTCCGCATAGTTATTCATTCATCGCCTACAGCCGCTCGATCAAACAACAATCGAACACATATGCATGCACATGCTCGGATTTATATTTTGCAATTATTAATCCGTGTTTCAAATTTTTCCTATACGACATCGTCGTTTTGAAACTCAAAAGCTATAATTAAATATTAAAATAAATAATTATTCAATTCAATAATTTTTTTTTTACAACGAGATCGGCAATAAAAATGATCAATATTTTCATTACGAGAAACTATATAGAGTTGATCATCACCATATCATACCTATATGGACGTGAATTCTTGTACATAGGCGATTGGAACGCCTAGTTTGAATTAATCATACAAATAAATATTTATAATAACATCTATAATCATTTAAATAAATTTTTTTTGTCTTGACACACCCCATTTTGACAGTAAAAAATAATTAAAGTTGTCTCAGCTTATATACGAAATCTTGTTATTCCAATGAGGAGATAACGAAAATGTCTTTAAGATATATCCACTAACGTGTATGGTTGTTAGAATTATTCCAGAGATAGGTCTAGTGCGGAAATAGAAATTGGCTGGAAACTGTAGATCTCAACCGACGAGCTCCTCAGGGCTGAAGGAGTAACCATCAGTACTCGTAAACTGTGCATGAGTTGTATAAAAGGCAATTCGGAGCCCTGTGTGTTGGGGCAACAATGTTTCGTAAATATTTCGAACGAAACATGAGATCCATAGAATATCACCACAGTATCCAGAGCTTGTCGTAGGAGGCGACTAAATCTGGTTGGATCGCTGGGTTGACGACCCGCATCCGTAAAAATCAATTACAGTTAAAAATGTCAACAAAAACAACAAAATCGGATACCGCCTAAATAACAATGACCCCTCGCTTAAGTACCCGGATACGTTACTTACGATAAAAGTGTGGGCGAGGATATCAAGGTTCGCCTTGCCGCTGGCAATCGGGCTTTGTATCCTCTACCTCCACTGCTGAAATCAAAATATCTTGCAAATGCGGATAAGCTGAAGCTGTACAGAGTGTTGATCAGACCCGTTGTCATGTATGGATGTGAGAGTTGGACCTTGACGGATGAGTACGAAAGATGGCTTCTAACATTCGAGAGAAGAATCATTCGTGTGATATATGGCCCAAAACGCGACGATGATAGCACATACCGAGTTCGTTTCAAACACGAGATCAGGAATTTAATGCAAATTCCTGATATCGTGCAAGAAATCAAAGGACAGCGAGTACGCTGGCTCGGTCACGTTCTGCGTGCGGATCCGAACCGAATGATACAGCGATCTATGAAGAGAGAACCGCCTTTCAGTAGTCGAAGAGGTCGCTGTCGGCTGTCTTGCTTGCAACAATATGAAGAGCTGGCTCGTGATCGAAACCGATGGAGTCAGATTGTTGACACGGTACGGGCCAATAATGGCCTGTAAAAGCCGACAAAAAAAAAGAGAGTTATATCTGCATTTACGTGAAAATGCCTCTCTGCTATATTCACCATTTAATCGCCACCTAGTAAGCTGAAACGACAGAACAGATGGAACATGAGTCTGCCAAAATATTATCTATATCGAAATGATCACTGTTGGCGTAGTTTTAAGAATTTCTATCAGATGTCAGACACCCCTTAAGAGGGGAATAGGTTGTGGGAGATATGAAGAGGGTAATGTTAATGAACCACTAACGTTTAGAGAAGGGATTTGATGAGTTCTGACAATGTGGCAAGAAGGATCCCATCCGAATGTATTCTTTTATATTAAAATGACAAGGAACCTGTTCAACATTTTAGAATTTTTTCCCAGTCACTCAGGCTCGATTGGTCCATTATGACATTTCTTCTCAGACGTACACTCTCAGCCCAGAAATCCGTTTTTTCTTTTAATATAGTCCAAGATATCTGTATCCTCAAGGTAGTCAGTAGACCATCAAATAGGAATTGAGATCAAAAGCAATGTAGTCTATGGGGAGAACATGAAGAACAGGAGCACAAGACGTGCTCAACAGTTTCTTCTTCCCCTCCCTCACACTGTTCGCAGTTTGTGATGTTCCGAATTTACAGTCGATAACTCTTTAAAGAGATAATGAAGTTACTCCTAAGGTGGGCTCGGGTCTCACAAAAGTGGAAGCTATGTACAATTTAGATTCAGTCATATGAAAGTTAAGAGAGGTTGAATTCACAACTGTTTGCCTAAGCTAGTATTTGTTCTGAAAGGATTAACAGTTAGAAACTAGTCTTCGGATCGCGGGGCGAGGCATAATCCTCGTAAAGATACAATTGATAGCCTTACCATCCATTTTGTCAATGTCCGTGGACTTGTGACTAATAAAAATTGCGCACATCAACATCTCGAATCACGCAGACCCGACATATTAGTGCTAACGGAAACGAAAGTATTTCATAACATCTACGAGAATGAATTCTACTTCAAGCGCTACCAGTTCGAACAAGCATTCGAGTTGCAACGTGGAGTGTGTTTATTCATTAAAGACCACATACCGTACGCTCGACATCAGAAGTACGAAATTTTCTCAAAGACCGCTCAAACTATTGTATAAAATATCCCTCCCTAATAAAATCCTTTTTTTAATAAGTTTATATAGATCCCCCAACCAAACGGATTCAGAAACCATGAATTTCTTCGAAGTTTTGTCAGACAAATGTGATGACATTCGCAATCAACATCTCTACTGCGAATTAATTATGGTTGAAGACTTTAATGCCCACCATAAAGAATGGTTGAATCACCAAAATACGTACTGTGCTGGACGTCAGACGGAGTGGCTTGCTGTTTCGCATGACCTTACGCAGATTGTTAGTGATTCCACATTTGAATGTCAAAATTCTACAAGCAGTCATATTCTGGATCTTTGTCTTACAACAATTCCGCATTCCATGGAAGCGCGTGTCGAGGCTGGAATTGGAAATTCTGACCACAACCTGATAACAGTAAAAATATCTGTCGCAACACCACCAGAGTTTAGACAGCAGCCAAGACGACTACCAGATGGTCGCATCGGTTGCTAATATTTTCAAAACATCTATTTTAGCATTGAAATGTGCAGATGGTGCTTTGGTTGTGGATCCATATTTACCTTAGTTGTCTCAGATGGAGTTACGCCTCCGTCAATTCGGTATTGTTCGGTTCCAAAATGGATCCTGTCAACATCTGGATATTGGAGGATATTGTCTTCAGAAACCTGAAGGCAATGGACATAAATAAGGCCACCGAACCTGACGGAATTCCTGTTCGAATATTGAAGGAGTTTGCCAGTGACTTGGCTCCAATATTAACTAAAATTTTTCTCCTTTCTTATAAGCAAGGTAAATACCCAAACGCCTGGAAGAGTGCGATGGTGCAACCGGTTCTTAAACGTGGTTGTGATAAAACTGACCCTTCAAACTACCGGCCAATATCAATTGTGTCAGCCGTGGCTAAAGTTTTTAAGAAATGCATTAACAAACAACTGGTGCATTATCTTGAGATTAATAAAATAATTTCAGATAAACAATATGGCTTGCGCGAAAGCCGCTCCACAACCGATCTCTTGACGTATGTTACAAACAAATGGAATCTCGCCCTTGAGCAACACGCAGAAGCTTTTGCAATCGCCTTGGATATATTCAAGGCTTTTGACAAGGTTTGGCATGAGAATCTCATTTGTAAACTTGTGGCATACGGCTTAGATTCAATGACCATCAAGTGGATAAAAAGCTTTCTCAAAGACCAAAAGATCAACGTTGTGCTAAATGGGAGATCATCAACGACACACTCCCCAAATGCCGGAGTCCCTCAGGGATCAGTTTTGTCACCAACTTTGTTTTTGTTATACATTAACGACTTGTTGCATAGCACTGTGAACCCTATCCACAGTTTTGCCGATGCAACATTGCACTCTTCTATTTCATTCGATGTCGAGCCTACTCCTTCAGAGTTAAACGGTAAACGGCTGGAAGTTGTCACTTCGCTTAATTCCGATTTGAGTACAATATTCGAGTGGGGAATTAAAAATCAGGTCAAATTTAACGAGAAAAAAAAGAAAGAAAATGGAATGAACACATTATCGCATCGGCCAAATCAGCTTCACGTAAACTCGGGTTCCTCAATAGATGCAGATGGTTTTTTAAATCGCATCAGGTTTTCCAGACATATAAAACCTTTATTAGACATTGTATAGAATATTGCTGTCAAGTTTGGGGTGGAGCATATGGCACTGCTCTCCAGTTGCTGGATAGAGTTCAGCGGCGTGCCATCCAAATAATACGAAACCCCAGACTTACGAAAGATCTAGACAGCCTACAGCACCGCAGAGATGTTGCAGAACTCTGCGTGTTCTATAGATTAATAAATGGTAAATGTTCTGCAGAATTAAAGGAGAAAATACCACCATTTGTTACGCCAGGACGGGTAACACGAGGAACGGTTCATGCGATAGGTTTACGGTGAAGCTGCTGAAACCTCGAATTGAAGATGGAAAGCACGAATTTATTTATCGAACATCTAAGAAGTAGAATTCGTTAACTGGTTGTCAATTTCCGTTAAAGTATAAAATGCACAAGTTTAAGGCAGCTATCAATCTTTACTTGAAGGATCGCGCGTTGGGGGCAGGAGCTCTGACAGTTACAAGGAGCTATAGGTCACTAAAACAAAACGTAAAAAAAAAAAAAAAAATAGATCAGTGATCCAAATAATTTCAGCTTCACCCATAAATTGATGTCATCTGAGGCACCAACAGGGAATCAAAGAAGGAGAATTTTAATCGCTACATAGAGGGCCTACTATAGAGGACAAAATAACCCCAGGAACCAACATTACTTGCGAGTTGTACAAACACCTGTTTACCAAACGAAAATAATTCACACAGCATACACGTGTTGTGTACCAGGTTTTTAACAACTTCCAACCATTTGTTTTTATAAAGCCTGAAAGCTTTATGTAATTTTAATAGTTTTTTTTGAAGTGATTTATACTTCGAGTTGTTGCTTGTATGTTATAATTCGCTTGACCGGTTTCGATCTGAAAGTGACGTCATTGAATGACTGTATGATCGAAAAGATTAGAGACTTGAGAGTTGCGACATAAAACAAACCACATGACAGTATTTGTGGATGTCCTCATTTCACTCGCCTTAGTAGTAGTCTTTGTTGTTTTGGGTTTGTTGCAGCATGAAACGAACTTCAACTGAAAGCGTGAAAATTGGACAGCCACCTCCTTAAAAGCAGAAGGTTAGCTAACGCAGGAGTTAGGATGAAGTTCTGGGAGGTTGTGTCAGAAGATATTGACGTGTTATGTTCACTACCTAAAACACGGCCGTTAGGGGTCACCAATGCAAAGCGTGTTGCTATATGATTTTGAATAGTTTTTGAAGTGAGTTGATTGCTTGAATCCTGTAATTCGCTAGGCCGGTTTCGATCTGATGATGACGTCATTGAATGACTGTGTTATCGAAAAGACTAAATCTCATCAGACATATGCTACCGGACTTGATATTAATTACTGTGCGGTTTGCGAGTATGTAAATTCAGTCGTGACGCGACTGTGCTAGCGAATTACAAGAACTTAACTCGAAACTAATTGATTGATTGTGGCGTGATGATAATGTATTTGCGAATTTTTTGAGTTACTCTGAACGCCACATATTATTATTATTAATAAAGATGACTGGAACTCATCCAGATTCCACACTCAATGCCATAAAGAGCCAAACCCTAGATTCAACCAAAGCGTGCATCATCATTTATTAACATCATTCAGTATTTGGGACATAATAATCGTTAGTGGTTATAACAGTATTGGGAGTCTACATGTATCATTATTATACAGCAGGTAATCTATAATATTTTTTTACCAACAGATGCTCTAGGATGATTTCTGTGAGGATCTAAATTTCTTTTTGAACACCTTATGTGCAGCTAAGAAGCTATCCCAATCAACCTGCATATTAGATATCTTGGCTATATTTTTCAACCTTCTGGCAGTTTTCCTAAATCATTTTAGAACAGAAAGTGACCAATAAATTTCAAAAGCAGTTGGGACTGTTTTGAAAGTATATCAGCTTGGAAGTCTATATCCGCTGCCGTACGAACCTTCATAGGTGATAAGAGTAAGCTCAAAAGAGAAGTGTAGTGCTGAGTTAACAAAAGTAGAATTGCATCCAACATTAAGGTTATCCAACTGAGAAGAACAATTGTTGTCAATTTTCATATACTTCTGTATAGAAAGTGTAGTGCGTGTGACTCACAACTCCGCTGCCAGCCCTCAGAAAAAAGTGGTGTAATGGGAACATAAGGAAGATACACTGAGGCTATAACCACTTCAGTGTTTAAATTAATAATGCAACTCTTACAGAAAATCCTACCACTGGAAGTGTTGAGTTCAGAAACCGAACCATCCCTAACACGCAAGGTTCCTGAATCCAGACGATTTATACAGACGAACGCACAAACAGTGTCTGATGTAACTCGAAACTTGGTACCAATCTGAATCGTACCATACATCAAACGAGACCATTTTGTTGAAGTGACACATCAAGATGCGCCATCTACTGGATTTTCTGAAAATGCCACGAATCATAAGGACTGAATGGTTATTAGTACCGGATGAAAGCTTTGGGTTTTGATTTAAACCCTATTTCGTTTTTGAGGGGTCACCAGCTTGTTACAGGGTAGTATTAGAATCCCATAATAGCATAAGAATTTCTTAAAAGTATTAGAATCCTCAAAATATTGATGTCGTGAGTTAACTTGATATGGATTCAAAGATCTCGACGAATGACGGTTGACCGATTTTTGGGGCCAATAGCTGATCGAATAATCTCCTATACATTGTATCGCAATGCTCTTAACCTTATAAATACTTAATCTTGTAGCACAATTTAATATAATCGTTAATCTGATTCAAAATGTATAAATCAAATACAAAACAAAAAAATTCAGTCCAAGAAAATCGCTTAAGAAGAGCCAAAGCGAATGCATCATTAAAATAAATAAAAAACAAAATAAACATCTTCCATGTACCAGTGTACCAGTGTACAAGTTTTCTTGTAATTTTCTTTAAGATTTGATTGAATGAATTTTATGATAATAAAGAAATAAATTAAAATTATAAAGTTGTTAACTCGTTCGGACATCGCGACCGCTAGACGGACATATTTTGTAACAAACCAAATGACATCACGGGGTTAACAACAACATGACTAACGATCAACAAACAAAAAAACAATTGTTATATGTTGTTGTCAACGATCTGATGTATAATTTTCCATTTCTTATCGCACACAAAACGACAAACACACAGTCGTCAGAAAGACGTCAATCTAATCAAAATCTTATGAAGATCAAGTTTGTGTATAGTTGAGGAGAAAACAGTTAATCTAATTATCATATGTGTACTCGAATACGAGTATTCTGTATATAGTTTGAGTCGTCGGTTCACATTATCAAGATTTAGAGCAAAATTTATAGTTTCATGTGTTGTGTCTGATTTTGACAGATGGTGTTCTCTGTAAATAAATTTACAATGTAATGATGATGGTTGAGATTGGAAACACAATTTATGTGTTTAAACGGTATAACGTGCTACGAGCTCGTATTATAGATTCTGTTAATTCAAATCGTAATTTGTGTCGATTGATTGTTTGTGACGTCATTGTCTTGAGTGGTGGGTGAGTTGAGAAAGGATGCCTTGCTGGTTGATGTTTGTTAATCCCTATTTTACGGTAATTGATGAGGTCTAGAATGAGAATAAGGTCATTAAAAAGTTCAGGTTAGGTCCTCTAAGAATAATTGTCCTCTTTATAAACCCCAGGTCCGTGAGTTAACGCAGCTTGAAAAATTTAGGGAACAAACAAGAAAACTGCTTACCAAAGCTATAAAACCTCTCAAATAGAGTAGGTTCGAGATCTTTATGTGAGAAAATGAAATGTCTCATGAGAGCCGATAGACTTAAGAGAGCCCTTCGTGGAAATATTAACGTCACTATCGGAGATCTAATGCATCAGAACTTGTCAGGGCAACCCTAAACAATGTGAGGGCAACCTTACAGTCGTCTTTTATTCTTATTAAATGTTTAGTGCGCTTGGAAGACTATAATTTTTCAGACTTAAGTAACAGCAAGCCCCATTCATTGTCAGCAACACGTATATGCCAGCACCCACTATGAAGTCATTAGACCGTTATTGAAAAACCACTCGTCAATGTTTTTCTGATCAGAAGTGCGACCAAGGAGAATGGAACAATTCAACCATGCCATTGGTTTCAAACCTTGGACTTATTCGAGCCTCAGAATTAACTCAGCAAAACGTTTCGACTCAAACTATGTTTCTGAATAAGTGTTTTGGAAGGTTTGAGCGTTTATAGGGTGTGTGCTTTATAAGTTATAAGGTGTGTGCTAATAATTTCGTTGTAGTCGAAATGAGTCTCGACTGTTACGTTTTCGGTCGTTTAGGAATGTGAATTCGCAACCATATTGTATTGACTGATGAAATCAGCATGACGAGTTTGTCCTGTATTTCTCTCAATTTTAGCAGTTATTGCTCTGCTCGAGTTCGATGCATCAGTAGTAATGCTGTTAGTTTAGCTATGAATGCATATTGGCATTCGTCAGGCCAGAAACAGTTCTTGACTGAAAATTAGTGATAGAGGTTTAGCAGTTGAAGGTACGAATCGTTGGTAATAATTGCCTGAATTCGAGTAAGCCAAATGGAGGAACAGTTTTTTTTGTTACATTGACTGAGCTCATCTAGCAATTTTTTTTTCAAATAAATTTTTTTATGTTTCTAGTACAATTCACTTTAGTTGGGATGTAACCCACTGGTTAGTCCCATAATTAATTAAACCTTTTTACTTAATTTGGTAAGTTCACTAGGTCAAGTGGCCTTGTTCTTTGGAGTCTTCTTTCAACGATAGGGTTATCTATCATATGGCGGATATAGGGGTTTCCATGTTCTTGGAGCCTTATTTCATGTTTTGTGGCATGCATTTTTATTTCACCTTTGATGTATTCCATCCGAAGGTCCTGTGAATGTCTTCATTTGTTAAGGTCTGTATCATTTTGGCGTTTGTTTGCTTGGTACATCCCCGGAGTTGTATACCGTAGGTCTTAAGGATTACCATCTACCTAGAAATTAACTCGCTCTACCGTAGCGAGTTAATTTCTAGGTAGATGGTAATCCTTTTGATACGTAAAATTAATATGCGTGGATTTTGTCTCATTAAGCTTGATTCGCCAACGCTTTGTCCAGTTATAAACCGCATTGGTCATTCTCTGGAGTTTGCTCGTTGCATCGGCGAAATTACTTCCAATTGCCGTAATAGCTGTGCCATCTGCAAAGGTGGCTATGGTTCCCTCATTTGTGGTTGGTATGTCTCTTGTATATAGTAAATACAGGATTGGTCCTAATACACTCCCCTGTGGGACACCGACAGAGATTTTCCTTAGCTCAGAGTATTCATCCTCATATTTCACTCGAAAATGTCTATTGGAAAAACAAGATCTTAGTATGGCGTAGAATTGCCTCGGCAGATCTCTATGCAGCTTGTATTCTAGACCACTGTGCCAAACTGTGACCACTGTGCCAGGAATATGCTTGAGCATCCTTTTTTATGCTCTAACGTTCTTTCATTTATATTTGTTATTCTATGCACCTGTTCAATTGTAGAATGCTTTTCTCTGAATCCAAATTGATGTGGAGGAATTAGTTGTCGGTCCTCAATTATTGGTTTAAGTCTCTTTAGTAATAATTTTTCAAAAAGTTTTGACATAATTGGCAGCAGAGAAATTGACCTGTATGATTTTTTATCGTTAGGTGGTTTATCAGGTTTTGATATCATGATTACTTCTGCTACTTTCCATTGATGCCGAACATATTTTAACCGAAGTATCGCTTAGATAATTTGTCAAGTAATCAAGTCATACCCTGGGGTTTTCTCAACATTCATGTTACTTTTCACTTCTTCTTTTAGTTCTTCGAGATTTACTGGCCGTATGTCAAATTCATCCAGCTTGTGAATTGGCATTATATTTTCATTGGCTGTTTGTCTTGGTAGCGGTTGGAAGGTTTCCTGGAAATACTCCGCAAACAAATCAGCCTTCTATTTGTGACCTCTTGCCCAGGTCCAACTAAATTTACCAACTCTCTAACTTCCATTAGATAGGATACGTTAAGCGTCTTCTTATTTTGTAAAGTGGGGGTACTTGCCAACGCAGCATAGTGAATTACTTCATATCGGTACCTGGAGATTGATTTTCTTCTCCATTAATTTACGAAAGAGATCCCAGTTTGTTTTTGAATTTGTTAATCTGCGTGCACTTTCCTTTTGAATTACCGTTTCACTGACTGCCATAATAACCGGTGAGTGATCCGATACTAGAGAATTGCTGTTTTCAATGTGAATACAGTTCTGAGAAATACCTCTTGCTACATAAAAGTCTATTAGGTCCGGTATCTTAGCTTCGTCACTGGACCAGTATGTTGGGGAACCACCAGAGTAAAATTCACATTTTGATGTTTGACCTGCTTGAAACAATCCCCAATAGGTGTTTTTCGCATTAAAGTCACCTCCAATAATAAAATCCCGTCCTACTGATTTAAATAGTTTAATCTTTTTATTTGACTGAGTGAAGTGGAGAAGATGCAAATGGTTGGAATCCCCACTTAAGAAGTCGTGTAATCTGTATAATGTGGTTTCAATCTGAAAACTGACGTCATTGAGTGACAGTTTTACCAGAAATATCAAATCAATCTAATCAGGCTTACTGACCTTGATATTCGTGCTGTGCTTATATTTTATCGTTTAGGGTTCAGGGTTTTGCCGATAACATCGCTAGATGTCCTTGGTTGTTTCTTATCCAATTATATTAAATAGCCAGGCGCAAATGGTTATAATCCTACTGGTAGCATGATAAAGTGACTGACTAGCACTAGAGTTAGGGCTCCGAGAAATCAAACCATCTAGGGGTTCATCAATATTTGGGGATCTAGGCAGATTACAGGATTGAGGTGGTCAAAAAGTAGGAAAAAAGATGAAAGTCACATGATGTTAAAGTAAGCGTGATCTGAGCCATGACGTCAATAACTTACCTTTATAGCCAAAACATAGCTTGGCCATTGGTACACTCAAACAATACAAAATTGACCTGATTCACCGAAATACTCATCATTGTTCGGAACTCAATTGCAAATCAACGTTTTGTTCCAACCGACAATACATTGAATGCAGGCTCTTTGTTTAGTGCCATCAATTTCCCAGCTTCGTTTTTTCCCGCAATTTCCCAGCATTGTTTTTTTTTTGATTGAAAACTTGTTCAAAATGTAAACAGTTTTTTGATGACTTTTATTGTCATTGTGTGTGTGAATCGGTGTGTGTGTGTGTTCCTATTTTTTGCGCTCTATGGGTTTATGGCGCCGTCACACACACACAGTGACAAAAAACGTAATAAAGACCAAGCGCGATTTCAATGGTGAGATAATAAATTCCACGAGTTTTTGTTAGTCGATGATGATGTCTCGTTGTTATATGTTTGATGGCGGATTGAAACAATTTTTTGCTCCATTTTGATACATCGCGAATACATAGTCGTGTACAACAAAAACATTTTGTGAGATTTCAATATAATATAATAAGAGTTAAGACGCGATTTATTGTCGTTGTCTTATAGTACAAATATACCGAGGAAATGACATCTGAAGATGATGCATTGATTTATATTTTTCATTTAATTGGAATATAAACACGTCGCTGTGTATATATGTAGAGATGTACGAAGATGCAGACAATTGATATATAGTCTACAACCGTCTTAAAACATTTATTGGTGACTTATGGATTACATGGCATCGTTAATCATGTTTTCGAGTTGAATGACAAATTTGTTATAAACACCAAACTCGTAAAGTAGTGCAATAAACACATTATAAATTCTGTGCCAAGGTGTCATTCAATATACTGTTGAGATAGTGGGGACGTCGAGCACCGAGGTGACATTGAACCACTTTTCAATTCTCCTGTAATTTGAATCCTGGAAAGCTCGCAGATTATTTGGTGTACAGGTCTGAAGCATTTTAGAACTCCTTAAATGAATGTGGTATTTATGTGGAAGAACTGGGATGGATCAGAAAAAGTAGACTTCCAGATTGGGCTTTGAGCTAGACGTCCAATTTTAATTCAGGCTTTTAATGAACCCAACGTCATCGGTGTAGACATCAATCCAATACATATGACTTTTGAATCGTAAAACTGTCAGTGATCAGAAACCAGTGAGTAGCTTTAAGTTGGGTTACAATAACATAGCTGTCTTTATTGGATGTCTTGGGTGTTTGTTAAAATTTAGATTCTTGATTGAAGGCCTTCCTCGGCCCATCTCTGTCGGGAAATACCAAATTAAGATGAAAGTCACGCCAGTTGGGAGGTGTCCCGAAATTTAAATCTCTTGGAAATGGAGAAAGCCATAACAAAGATCTATGGCAAATAGAAGCGTAGCTTTTTCTTATCTGGATTGATTTCCTCCTGTATTCAGCTACAGTATATCGATAGCTTCTTGAGTTAAATCCGACAAAGTTTCATCGAATTTTCCCCTTATGATTATAACCAGTCCGCATATCTTTCCCCTTTTGTTAGAACGCCACTGTTTTATTTCTCAATCTTGCCTTAAGGGCAATTGATTCCAATATTGTTTCCTCAAAACTTGTTAAGGAGACATTGACTACAATCAATCGATTTGGGTTTCTGAATGAATTTACTTACGCAGGGTGATTTCATTTACCAGAGGAAATTCGGAACAATGCAACCTGTTACCAGTGCAGGAGATGCGAGAAGGGAAAACGGTTAAGAGTTGACGGGGAGGGGACGTGAAACACCCCGCTAAGGGCGTCTTAATTTGGTATTTTCTGACCAGGCATGTCAGTTAGGAGGTGGTCTCGAAAGATACATTTTTTGGAGGAATGTACCAGTGCATGACGCCATAACAAGGCCAGTGACTCCAATACAAGCTACGGCTTTTACTTTATTGAATCAAATTTGTCTTTGGTCACCATACAAAGAAGGTATAGTTTACCATGGATCTTTTCAGAAATTTGAACCGTTGTGTCATTCAGAATGGTGGCCTGAACCAATAGGTTCGTCCGCATTATAATTTCCACATTCTTGTATTAAATCCGATAAGATTCCATCGAATTTCCACCTTATAAATAAAAACAGTCCGTGAATATATCCCCTTTGGTTGGTACGCCACTGCTTTCATGCGAACATTTCTGCAATATCTTGCTTAAGAGACAATGACTCGGATTGGTTTGCTGAATGAAATCAGATTTCATTTATGAAAGGAAATTCGGAACAATGCAACCTGCAACCAGTGCAGGAGATGGTGAAGGGAAACAATAAGGCAGTGACGGGGAAAGGACATGCATTTAAACACTCCGTTAAGGGCATCGCTTCAATGTTTAAACGGTAATGAATAATTGATTCATATTTTGGTCCACACACGATGTAGAAATACCAACTCGTCTTATATACCGATCAAACCATACAAACATCTTTAAAAGGCGATTAATTTGTGTCGTTTTTATTGGTTGGCAATAAAACTTTGGGCTCATCTGGTGTGATATTGGCTTACCTATAACATCTACTTAAGCGAAAATACTTTTTTTCCCAGCCATCCCTTATATACTACCTAACTAACTAATAACTTTTAGACAAGTTTCTTACAAGTTTATTTGTTGGTGTTTTTGCTGCAGATACACGAGTAAGTAGGATAATAAAACAAACAAGACAGTTTATAGAAAAGTTAATCGTTTGGTTTTGAAGATTTTAGATTCTCGTTTGAAGAATCTGGGTGGCTCAAACAGACAAATTGTAGGTAGGACGGATTAAGGGATGAAATGAAAGAGGTGTACAGCCGGATTGTGTATCAGCTCCTCAACATATCTTTGTGATGTGTCATGCAATTATATAGGCTGTCCAAAACTACTTGGAAACAATTATCTAAATTTTTAATATTGGTTCGAATTCCTGGAGTAGAGGATAATCTAATCGGGTCGAATCACTTTTAATACCTTTTCACATGATAGGTTAAGGATTATAAACACGGTCCGCAGCAAGTCACTATAAACTACCGAAATTACAAAGTTTTCAGAACATGCCTTTGATATTTCAGGAGTTTGAAATATTTCCAACTCCTGAAATATCAAGAGGCATGTTCAGAACTCGTTCTGAAACTGGAATTGCTTTTCCAAAAAAGGAAAGTTGAAGGGCAATGTGGGTTATGCAGCAGAGTTATTCACTGGTAAGAGTCTGTTTAGAGTTGCATCAATGATGGGTTGGGCCTCGGTAGCTATTTTTACACGAAAAAGTTGTCATTTCCCCACAATATTGGCCACTATACTTCCCGGACATAAGCTCAATGGATTTTTCCATATGATCCATTCTGTATACACATCATTTCAATTCAGTCTGGACTTCTAGTTAAAGAATTTGTAAGGAGACCACGTCTCAAATCCACATATCACTAGCAATTTCTCAACTAAACCGGAATGAATACCAGGCTTTCGGGCAACTGACCCAAATATTGGATTTTATTGCCATCAGGAGGATATATGATTTTGACAGGAGAGCTTATGCCACGACAGAAATTGGAACTAAAATGTCGTTCAAATTACGTCCAAAGTACTCATAGTTTTGAGTCGTTTAAAAACAAATTCTGAAATTTTGGGCGAGCAGGGCTGCACTCATATAATTACACTTAATTTGAATTCCACGTATCTTAATGAGACCTCTCAATGAATATCACTTAATCAAATCCTCGTTGCGGTAAAGTCATATCCATCATAAACTAATTTCGAGACATTGGAGGTTCCGAGGTCCCATTCAGTCAACGTATAATTATTTCATTCTGAAGAAATGAGTACGAGACTGATAATCATAATGTCAGTGTGGGCCAAAAATTGTTTTTCTTTTTCCCTGTCACTTAGGCCTTATTAAGTCAAAATGACACCTTTTAAGGTATATCTAAGGTTAGTTGGTCCTTTAATTAGAACCTGAAAAACTAGAAAGTATCTCAAGCTACAGAGCACAGGAAATTTGGAAGATGTACATTATCAGGGCAAGTTGTCAATCGTAACAAGTTCTAGACGCCCAACTCGACCCAAGATAAATATTGTTTACCAAATCAGTCACGAGAAAACAGTTTTCGTGTCAAAAGCCTTTAAAGCAGATTGGATCTCTCCATCCCATAGAGTGCTGCTCTCATAATTTCACCTTTGTATATACTCATCATGAATAGTCCAGAATCAGTCAGATTATAATAGCCCGAGGACATGTCAGTGTTTTTTAACTGCCCACTACTCTCAATCTCGACAGGGACTAGTACTCACCAAGAAGCACATTTAAAGAACGGGTCCTATGGGCACTTGAAGGGTTCAAACCTAATAAATCGGCTGGTCCTGACCGAATTATTCCACCGGAGATTCAGAACAACTCGAAGATTACTCTCCCCTGGCTGGAAGTAATCTTCAAAGGGTGTTTAAGACAGGTCTGTACTCCACGGAGGTGGGCAGAGGCCCGAGTGATCTTTTCTCCGAAAGCGGGTAAATGCTCACATGGCTACCCAAAGGAATTAAGACCCATATATTTATCATCCTTTCTACATACGCTCAAAAATAAAGCCTATAGTGACTGTGCCTAGACTCACCATGCTTACTGTAAAGGGAAATCTGTGGAAACAGCCTTTGTGGTAAGTACAATTGAGAAATCAATATTCTCGCAAGAGTTTTTTAAATGGTGGCGTTCCTTGATATTGAGGGCGCCATTAACAGGATAGTTAACTTGAAGCTGGGGGAATCCACCATCAGGAGGTGGGTAACTAAGGGAACCCCGCAGGGAGGTATCCTGTCTTCTCTCTTCTAGAACATAACAACCAATGTTAGAGCTAGAGAGAGAGAGTGGATCGGAGTGATTGCTTATGCAAATGATGTAGCGATAGCTGTATCTGATAAATATTTAAGCACGGTGAAGGCGGTGTTGCCGTCCTATTCATTACGAGTTTTACCATCAGATGTGGACTGGCAATTAGCTCGTCCAAAACTGACCTGGTATATTTGATATTATCATTTCATTTAGAAACCACCTTTCACTGGTGATTCATGACTAGTTAGTCCTCATTACCGCCTCTTTACAAATTTGTATCACTTTGTACTGATGCAGCAGAAGATGTGCAACTGAACATCATATCAAGGTTTTTGGAAGATAAATTGGTCCATTTTTGTGCAGCTGATGGACTCAGCCATATCACTTTGGTAATCTGAATCAGAAGAGATGGAATAACAGCATCCAAAATCGGTTTTGAATCATTAAATCAGCAAACTCCTAGTGACGACCTTGAGCTGGTGAGATATCTTGGACATCATTAGAAGAACAAACAGATGACACAATTGTCAATTGACCCTGAGTGACTCGGGAAACAAATAAAAGATTTTGGCCCACTATTTCCAGATTCACGAAGATGAAGGCCTTTTTTTGACATAGAAGATAGGACGGCACCCAGATTCTAACCTCAACCGGGTCTCAGATGAGTTGATTCGCACCACCGATCACACTGCCCAAACGATGGATGGTGAAAGTACCTCCCGCTCCACGCCGCAGTGTTTTGACAACTACGCAACCTGGGCGGTCATGGCGCAACCATGAAGACCCATACATATATAGGCCCGTTTTTGATCATCAAACTGGTCATATAATTGAGTAATTAACAAACCATCATTTTGATTACCGCCATTCATAAGCATATTATTGCTAATTTTATACATAATGTCGATATGCAACTATCCAATTGATTTGACCAATCGAAATCGATTCGGTATTCATAGTTCGAACAACAATACACTTTGATATTTTGCATTTTCCTGTTTAACATAACGAATTCGTAGTTTTGAGTCAAAATTGTTGTTAGTTTGATTACGAAATCGACAACACCAAAGCGACATACACGATGTCTTATGTAAATTTGTCACGTCCCAATGAATTTTTGTAAATAATAAATGAGACATGAATAACTTAGTGAGGTTGTGGATTTGGTAAATTTTTTGTGATTTATAGACAAAACTATTATTCGATGACATGGATTGAGTTTAAATTGAATTTGAATAAATTATTTTGTTCTATTGGCCCTGTTGTGATTAGTATTGTGGTCGTGTTGATATACCACTTCGATAATTTGTGATTGGAATGGAAACTATTTCTCCAGAGTAGTCCAGAGTTTCTTATATCCCTGTGGGTAGATATTTGGAACGAAACCATTACAGTAAATCAAAGCCTGTCGAAGACGACGACCTGCAACCATAATATCCTTTTGTAAAAATGTCAACAAAAGCCGTTCAGATGCCCCAACATAATATAACGATCGTGTGTTCACATATAGAACACCAGGCAATTTCACTTATAACATGAATCGTATCGGCTAGAACAAATAGCTTTCCAAGAAGGCGGTGGCCTAAGAGTCGAGACCATGTGTCTCAAGGATATACATTGCTACACAGTGTAGTTAATATCGGAAATCTTTGTGTTGGATATGTCATTGGGCCACATAAAAGGCTCTGTTGAACTTTGAAGCAGTCGATAATCGAATGTGTAAGTTCAGCTGTTCATGAGATTAGACCAATTGAGAAATCAATCTGACATCATAAAACAGTATTCGAACCAATCGCTTTTAGTGCAGCCTGGCTGTCAGAAAGGATGCAGATACGATGATCTCTGCAATGTATCCATTTTACAAAGAGTGCTGCTTTCAAAATTACAGCAGTTTCTACCTGAAAAACAGTAGAGTACCTACTAAGTGGGATAAACAATTCGACCTCAGGATTTTGTACGTATCACCAGGCACAAGCTAGTTTACGTCATACTGATCCGTCAGTATAAAGATAAACATATCGTTACCGGAAGGGTAGGATGGGCTGTTATAGTTTCATGTGCGATTTCCGGTAAAATTTACATGAAATAATTTTCAGAGAGCATTTGGGCAGTTGTGTGCCAGCCCACCTCCCTCCACATTTGACAGTGCCCAGAAGGATTAAATATAGATTGTCGTTGCCTTAAAGGCTTATGATCCAAAGATCAAGTGGCGGCAGACCCGCACAGTCATCTCAACAGCTGCAGTAGGTGTGGTGTGCATAGTTCCTACAATACAAGTCTTTGAAGGTGGTTTTGAAATTTATCTCCAATTGCGCTCTTTGTTCTAGGCTATCAAACGAACTGAAAAGTATATCCAGTACACGCGTCTAGGTTTCAGGGCCCATGATTTACCAAATGACTGTTTGCATTTCCAGTAAATGTTGCATTTCTCTTTTATATTTTTTTTTCCAATTATACTATCTAACAGGTCCCCAGATATTTGAGTTCCGAAGATAGTGTGATCGTATCAGCCCCAAGTTTTGGAAGAATAAAGTTACCCAAAGTCTTGCTTCTAGTGAAAAGGGCCATCTTAGTTTTTTTAGTGTTGACTGATAGACCCTGGTCACTTTACCAGACTACAACTTTGTTAATCGCAGTTTGCATGCGATCACATATTACATCCGTATATTTATCTACCAGTCATCAACCGTTCAGTCGTACTAGGAGTGAGTTGATCACAAGACATCACAAGAGCGGAGACAGAATCCCATCCTGAGAACATCCTGTTTGGACGGTTACCGTCGTCGTATCACTACTTAAATCTGTAGAAATTTTCCTTGACCTAAACCACGGAACAAGTTTGGTCTCCATGACATGTCTTTGAGCTGCAGAGATCATTGCATTGAAGGATGCATTGTGTGGAAGTTGCAAAATACGGAGCTGACAACTAGTGCTAACTTGATTCTCCCAATCAGCTTCACCACCGACCACTAAAAGACATTTCGAAAAAATTGCGACATTGCAGCGTCTCGTTTCAATTCGATATTTATTGAAGTGCTGTGGGATACACTGGTATTTCTTGTTTTGGTGCGTAAACGAATAAATCAAATGGTTTTCTGACGTGTGAGCAGGCCACACAGAACTGCCCATGTGGGAAGCATGAATTCTCCAAATTTAATCCACACACTTGCAACGATTGTCCTTGTACTTTGTTGATTGCAAAAGCGAGTCGCACCGAGAACGGCTAACGTTTGTATTCGAATGACATATCTGTCGGCAACAATTGGGATACGTGACAACAGTTCGTCTTGCCTTTGAATTTTCCAGTCAAAATTGTTGCCTCGATAACATTGTTCATCATTTTCTTGACTGAGAGTCTGGTTCCGTTGCAAAGTTGTGGTACATTTATGTTTCGATGGAGATTGATGGGTACACCATTTTTCAATGTAAGAACGTACGGTTCAAGACTTCAGTTGGATAGTTGACAACTTCATCTTGATTCACCACAGTTTCGATGGACTTATATGTTGTCGTTACTGAAGACGAATTGGTGCAAAACTTTTTGCATTATGATGAGACATGCATTAATTTCCTCAGCGGGTGGTGAACGTGGTATAACTGGCAGTGGCAATCGAAAATCACCAGACAATAAAAAGAGCGCGCCACCGAAGATCCGTACGTTTTGTTTCAAATCTCGCAGTGTTCGATCAAGCGCTTCGAATGCTTTCTTATGAGACATTGTACATTCGTCCCATATGAGTATTTGCAGATGTTGCATGTTGATGCCTCAGTATTTTGTAAATTCAACGGCAGTTTCAATGCTTAAGCACTGATTCAATTCCAGATGATGCAATTGCAGTGCAATATTATTAACCGTAGAATATCTTCACTCATGTAGTCCTTGTATTTCTCCCAAAGATCTTTTGGATTCGATGGGAAGCAAGTTGTCAATATTATGGCAAATAACGTGTGAATTTGCTGTGGGCAAGCAGTATTCGTTGCATCAGCGAGTGCAGTGTCCCAATGTGCATCATTTAAATGATGTGGAGCACAGTTGACCGTTCACTGTTCTTAAATCTTGGAAAGAAGTCGGTTCACGTACATTGATTAACAGCAATCGCAGATAGAAGCATTTTGTATTGTTCGGGTGAACAGGGTACAGACGACACAATGTGTCACTAGAATATAAATTGGGATGCACAACAACTTTGCCAAAAAGCATCACATTATCAAATGCATAGTTTACGATAGAAAGCTGGTGGCAAGAGCTGGTAGAAATCAGACCGATTAGGGTTTTTAACCCTCTGTTTAGGAGATCTACCAATCATTATAAAAATGGGGCTACTGCTATCCTTGTTGTTGAAATATGGAATTTGGTCTACAACACGATTAGCAGTCCAAAGTACGAAGTGCGTCTTTGAGGTAGACAGGCCTTTTTTGGATTATATAAGGCGTGAGATCACATCGGCCTTCAACCGAATTCATGTAGGCGTAAACATGCCAAATGAATCAATTCAAGTCATCAAATTCGTAGGTTTCTCAGCTGTTTGTTGAACAAGTGGCTTACTTGATAAATTCGAATCGCAATGGAGGCAACCGATAGTTTTCATCATCTGATTACGATGGGTAAATCTTGGTTCGAACCATCTTCTTTGTCTATGGTCTGTTTTGTTTACTTACAATCTGAATTGTCTAAAGCTCCGACCACCCTACAGTGTTGGCTGGATAACGGTTCGGTTCGTGAGCTCTTCCCATTCCCACTTCCAAGGAGTTTTCATAACTCACTACTCATCGTAATCTTTGTTGAAAAATTTCCTTCCATCTTGTGATCGAACCCGGTTCGTAACTTTTACAGCACGTCCTCAAACTGCGAAAGGAACTAAATGTTGAAACTGTCAACAAGCAAAAAAAAAATCGGATACCACCAAAACAACAATGACTTATAAGTACCCGGCCTAAGTACTCGAAAATGAGATTGAGGATCGGCACGTGGAATGTGCAGGCAGTTAAAAAAACTTGGCGTGTTCGACGGCCTTATCACATGTATGAAGGTATATCGTCTGGAACTCGTAGCGCTCCAAGAAACTCGAAAGCCTAAAAGTGTCCCAATATTCTACATTGCTACACAGTGGAGATGACCTTGGAAATATTGGAGTTGAATTTCTCATTTGGCCACAGGTAAAAAAGGCTATGTTGGGCTTCCAAACAGTCAATAATCGAATGTGCAAGCTTTTCTTGCACATGAGATCAGCCAACCTGTAAATTGTCTGTGTTCATGCGCCCACTGATGTAAGCCAACTCACAGATAGAGACTCATTTTACAATAATTTGGATAATCTGTTGGGTTCTGTACTACCTCAGCACGATTTCAGATTGGTGACTTTAATGCTAGAGCTGGCAGAAATCAGACCGGGTTATGGAATAATATAGGTCCGGGGAGACAATGATGTACTTTGCGAACGCTCATGATCACAAAGTAGCACATTCTTTCCTCATAACAGCATCCATTTGGAAACATGTAAAAATCCACGTAAAACATTCCGAAGCCAAATCGACCATGTGTTGATTATCAAAGGTTAGGCTCGGGTAGTCCAAGACGGGAGACCTTATCGGTCGTCAACAAAATTCGCAATTTGCATTAATTCAGAGCTCTTGATATACGGAGGGCTAACTTTGTGGGACTGTCTTTTCGACCATGTTCGATTGGTATGGCGAAATGAAGTTATGCCTGAAGAATGAGAAGTGGAAGCGTTATGCCGAATATTCAAGAGCGATCCCTTGAAATACGAGAATTATCGCGGTATATTATCGCCTTTGCACAACATATACATAATCTTGGGCAGAATTACTCATCTGACTAACTCTCATCTATGATTACTTATCTGTGTAATATTGGGCAAGAACCCACTTTTATTACTAAGAATCGGCAGGAGGTTCTGGACGTAACCTTTGCCTCAAAAAACCTGTACCCTATGGTCAGGAACACTCCTTCTCTGACCATCGTTACATAACATTTAGTCTTAACGTTTTCCCTGCCACCAGGGAACCTTTCAGGAATCCCAGAAAGACAAACTGGAGCAAGTACGGGGAAACGCTTATAGGACTACTATTACCAGAGACCCCTGAGCCACCAGTGACAGTGAAGGAACTGAACAGCATAGTGGAAACTTTCACAAATGCCTGCAATCGGTCCTTCAACGCTGCTTGCCCAACAGCTAAACAAAGGGGCAAGCAAAAACCGGCATGGTGGTCCAAGGAACTGGGGACCTACCGGAAGGCGCGTAGGACAGCATTTAATAGAGCCAAAAGTACGAGAGAGGCTCAGGACTGGGACTCTTATAAGGAGGACCTCAAGATATACAAAAAGAATTAAGGAAATCACAGAGGAAATCATGGAGACTCTTCTGTGACAAAATAGAAGAAGTCTCCGAGACCTCTCGTCTTAGGAAGAATTTGTCTACCAATCCTACTTCTATCCGCATAGAAGATATCGTAACCAAAGAACGGATCCTATGGGCAATTGAAGGGTTCAAACCCTATAAATCGGCTGGTCCTGACCGAATTATTCCCGCGGTGCTTCAGAAGAACACGAGCATTATGCTCACCTGGTTGGAGGTAATCGTCAAAGGGTGTTTAAAACTAGTCTGTACTCCGCGGGAGTGGATGGAGGTCAGAGTGATTTTTATTCCGAAAGCGGGTAAATGCTCGCAGGACTACTCAAAAGACTTAAGACCCATAACTCTATCACCCTTTCTATTGAAAACCTTGGAAAGACTGATGGATAACTACGTAGGCTCAAAAATAAGGCCTACTGACTGGGCTCAGACTCAGCACGCTTACTGTAAAGGGAAGTCTGTGGACACAGCTCTGCATGCCCTGGTATGTAAATTGAGAAATCATTATATTAGAGTTTTGTATGGTGGCATTTCTTGACATTGAGGGCGCCTTTAACAATGTTAAGAAGCAGGCAATTCTGAAGGGATTGTCGCTACTAGGTGTGGATTACCCAATATGTGGGTTAATCAATCACATGCTTGGGTGCAGGATGATTAACTCAGAGCTGGGGGAATCCACCATCAGGAGACTGGCGGCTAGGAGAACCCCGCAGGGAGGTGTCCTGTCTCCTCTCGTCTGGAACATAGCAATCAATGAGCTGCTATTAAAGCTGGAGAGAGAAGGGATCGGAGTGATTACTTATGCAGATGATGTAGCGATAGCTGTCTCTGGAAAAAACATAAGCACGGTGGCGGAGGTAATCCAAAATGCCCTCCTAATCATTACGAGGTGGGCCATCAAATGTGGACTGGCAATTAGCGCGTCTAAAACTGAATTGGTACTATTTACGAGGAAATATAAAATCTCTGTAGTAGATCCACCTCTCCTAAATGGCAACAGACTAGCTTTTACGGACAAGGCAAGATTTCTAGGCGTAATCTTGGTCAGTAGGCTAAACTGCAAGCCGAACATTCTGGAGTAAACAAGGCCAATATAGCATTGAACTCGAGTAGGAACGCCATCGGAAAGAGATGGGGCCTGACGCCGGAGCTGGTACACTGGGTATACACTTCTGTAGTAAGACCTGTACTTATGTATGGGGTGAGCGTGTGGTGGCCAGCTCTTGATAAAGTAACATACAGGAAAAGGATTGAGAAGGTGCAAAGAACGGCCTGCATGCTTATAAACGGGGCACTAAGGACAACACCTACAAGTGCCCTAGAGGTCTTGTTTCACCTTCTCCCCGTGGACATTTATGGTAAGCAGATGGTGGCGATTACGGCCACTCGACTATCAGCCGTATCTCAGTGGAAATGTCTTTAAATAGAACACTCGACGATAGTCAGATCGCTGAGGAAAGAACTGGCGGATCTAAACTATGTTACACCGACTCTGTGCTTCGAGAAAAGGTTCGGAACCACCTGCCGCTCAAGGGAAACGGGAGCATAGTTGTCGTGTATTGATGTAAGAGTGGTACCTTGACATATGAGCATGAAAGATGGCTTCTTACATTCGAGGGAAGATTCATGCTTGTGATATATGGCCCAAAACGCGACGATGATACCAAGGTCATTTCAATGACGAGATCAGGAATTTAATGAAAATTCCTAATATCGGGATTGAAATCAAAAGACGATGGCTTCACGACGTAGATAGCGATCTGGCATCTTCTGCTTGCTTGCAACAGTATCTGAGCTAGCTCGTGATCGAAACCGATGAAAACAGAATGTTGACACGGTACGGGCCATCGATGAACGTCAAAAAAAGGCCAACCTAGAATGATTGAGTATACAAGCAAACTTGGTGCTTTCCGACATGATTCTAGCTCAAAACACACTAACGTGTTTGTCAGACAGTTTATATCGACGCCACAAATTGACTTAACCAAAAATAAATTATTCTTAAGTGTATACTTAAGTGTACTGCAGATATCGTATACCATCATATAATTGAAAACATTTGTTTGGCATTCCGATGATGGCCAATAAATCAGTATGCGGCCAATTTATTTAATGCACCCGCAATAAAATAACTGTCACATTTGGCGAGCATTTAATCTCTCGACTCGATCCAAATAAACATATCAGTTCGCAATGTTCGTCGTGTGACAGCCTATAAAGGAGATATGGAAAATGTGGACACAACTGTCAAACTACGAATTGCATGAGTCGAGACTCGGTCCACATACCGAACATCTTCAATATTAACACTTATATTAATGTGTCAGTTATATACGGGGCGATAAATCACTCGAGTCGCGGAACATAGCTACATACATATACTCGTACAACAAATAAATAAAAAACACTTTGAATTGTAGATATTTAATGAGAGCAGAAGAAGATTTACTTCTTATGAATATTGCTTGCATATATATATTTTTTTGGTACATTTGTTGTTGGTGAATTGTTGATACGTTGCCAAATGTGAAATAAACAAGAAATCGCGTACCTACATAGTATATAGCATTGCAGCTCGCCTAGCTCGGTGCAATAAATAAAATTTTGGAAAAATATAAATTTTAATTGTAATTTAATTTCCTAGGAACTGTTTGGCTTTGGTCGGATGACGACGACGACATAAATTCATCTTCTTGTACCGTGTGTCTACACGACAAAAATATAATGAGTCCGAGGCACTTGATTTGAGACCGGCTTGACTTGTATACACTTTATGATCTATACAATATCATAAATATCAGTGGGTGATGTCCTCTCTCAAGATAATGACGCGAGATGAATAGATCTTATATATACACACGGACACAAGACATTAAAAATTTTATGACTACATCTTTTATTCGAAGTTTTATTGGCGCTAATTACTTTACACAGCTCAGCTGTGACATTTCATTCAAATCGGTTTATGACTATACATATATACAAAACTGTTGGTTTCGTTCGAATAATAAAATTTCGAGAAACCTACTTAAAACGTGATTCGTCAACGTTGTTTTCCCTCTATCTCCAATTTTGGGAGAATAGGTTAGTTGACGACCTATTCTCTCAAAATTGGCCTGGACCATCTTACTCTATTTGAGGCTATTGCTTTTAGTTCCTCCCTCCATGTGTTGCCGAGTTTTTTCGCCTTGATTAGCCTTAGCACCGTTCTTCTCCAGATTATTGCTCGTCTTCCCATTTTCCTTTTCCGTTGCGGATTCCACAACAATGAATTCTCCAATTTCGCACTCTAGCTCGATTTGTATCTGAGGCATTTCTTCACAACCTTAGGACTTCTAGTTATTTTCTGCGTGTCTTTCCACGTTTCACAGCCACCCAGTAGTACTTATTTGACACAGGCATTGAACATTCGTATAGCTTTGTATATCGTGACAGGGCGGATGCATTGCAGATCTTATGAAGCATATTGTATGCATTTTTTTATGGTAATTGGTGTACTTTTTATTTTGAGACCATCTTCTTGTACCAGATCTGTTAAAACTTCTGGGCTGCATGTTCGAGTGCGTTAGGAGATATATATCGTCTGCGTAGTCCAGGTCGTTGAGTTGGTTAATTGGATTCTACTGGATACCATTTGGAGATACGCTGTTTAATTTGCGCATCAGATTATCAACCACTATTAAAAATAGTAGTGGAGCGAGTACACATCCTTGTCTAACTCCTCGTGTATTGAACTCTATCTGTGGCATTCCTGTACATGATGATACGAACTGAGTTGATGTGATCTTTACAGCTTTTTCCAGGTCTAAAGCCAGTTGCCTCTCCAGTTCTTGCATTCCCTAAGACCAACTTTATGTAAACTCTCCCAGTATTCCACGATTTAGTACGTAGTTTGGCGAACATTTGCCATACCAGTCGGCTTTGTTGTTCTTTAGCTTCTGAATAGCTTCCCGTTTCGTGTTAGATAGGTGTTAGGATCGTATATTTATCCTTAGTATGATTGTTCTTGCACAAGAAACACACATCACTACAAATAATAAGGTAGGGAAGGAATTAGGAAGGATGGAAGTTGGAAAGGACTCAAGGGGCTAAAGGTTTTATTCTTCAAGTTTCATACTTTTGATATTAAGTTTAAATCTCTGTAAATTATACGCCAAGGGAAACGCTTCACAATTCAGCTCATGCCACATTCACGCTGCACTAATCGCTGCTTTGTTTATTTGTTCATTCCAGGGCATTTTCTTTGTTAAACTGGATTCGCCAATCAAAAAAGATGGCGAATAGCGCAGGATTGAAATTTGTTGGGATTGAATTCAACCCTGTTGGCTTCACCCCATTCCAGAATTGTAATGAGATTACCCTTATAGCGATCTTTCATAGCAATTTTTTCAGCGAGAACATCTTTTCACGATAAAGAAGAAGGTAAGCAGTATGAGGAGGAGCGTGAGCTGTTATCAGCATAAGAATATATTGGATAGAGCGTTGATGATAGAAGATCATCGATGAACATTAGAAAAAGAGTTGGAGAAAGGATGCATTCTTGAGGGACACCAGCGTTTAAAGAATGTGGAATGGAAATCGTGCCATCCACAACCATTTGAATTTTACGACAGATAAGAAAATTCTTAACCCATAGGATTAAAGATCCGTGAAGGCCAACTGCCCTCAGTTTTCACAGTAAACCCTTGTGCCACACGCGATCAAATGCTTTCGAAATATCAAGCACAATGACTTGTGATTCACCATATTGATGGATACTCCTGTTCCATTTTTCAGTGATGTCGTTAATTAAGTCTCCGACTGAGCGTCCTTAGCGAAAACCTGCCAAATAATTCATCAATTGAAAACTGATTATCGTCTCAAGTACTTTGGAAAGCAACGAGACAATAGCGATTTGACGATAATTTGAAGGATCCGACTTGCTGCCCTTTTTCGGCACGGGATATACGTTAGCAATTTTCTAAATGGATGGAAAAATGCCAGACGACATAGATCGGTGGAGCAAACATGAAAGTGGCTTTGACAAGGATTGACAACAATATTTGAGTACAATTGGTGGAATACCATCCGGACCGGCTGACTTGTTGGGGTTAATGTTTGCAGGAACTTTGGTGACGACTGTAGGTCGGAATCTAATGCGGCGCATCGACGAGCTGACTTGCGAGATAACAGGTGGTGTTGAATTAGATTGAGCTAAGTTGGAGTTAGCAGCAAATTTTCGAGCGAAGAGATTAGCCTTTTCATGGGCAGTGGAAAAAATACTGTCTCAATCTTTGAGAGACGGTATAGACGATTTCCTTTTCAAAAAGTTTTTCTCGACTTTACGAGCATAGACCAAAACTGGTATCTAAAACTGGATGGTATCTAAAATCTGCCTCAATTCTGCTCTAACCTTCTTTTCGTATATTCTAGTTTAGCTTTGAATATCGTTCGTGTTGCTAGAATTCTAGCCAGCTTGAATTCGGATAGATGTTCAGATGTTGGGTTTTGGAGATACTTGCGGTAACAGGCGTCTTTAAGGGCGGTTGCTTTCCTGCAGTCTTTTTTGGCTTAGAAAAACTGAGAAGCTTTTTTGGCTTAGAGAAACTGGAAGGAATGACTTGTTCCATTCATGTGAGAATGACAGTAGACACCAGAATGGCTGCCCGGTTAATATTACCGAAGGCAAAGCAAGGACGCCGTTCGAACTCTTGAAAGAACTTGTTCATTCCTAACCAGTCAGCATTTTTAAAGTGCCACAATCGACGTTTTGGTTGAACCCTATCTTGACAAGTTCACGACGTTGGAAATTCCGCTGTAACAAGCCGATGGTTACGACTTGACCAGAAGAATACTTTATTGGTGGTAAAGTGATGAATTTTCCGGTGACCCGTTTTACACATTGATGTCATTTTTTCTATTCGATTCTGTTGTCCCGCAGTTTCAAGAATGCCTTCGGTGTACTTTCTCTTTTTCATATTTAATCCGACTTTGCGCCGTATTATTATGACAGACCTGTACCTTTAGTTGATAGCGTTCCACAATTTTTGTCCATGTATCATCATTAATCCGTGATTTTCTGATGTTATTTTGGTAGCCAGCTATAACATTTGTAGATTTTTTCGTCTTCGTGTTAGAGATAAACTACAGGTTTGTATAGCGGGCAAGACGAGATCTATCTCTACTGGATCTACTTATACTAAGGGTATAGTAGATCGGGTTTCAAATTTCCCTTCATTTTTTGAATCTAAGTTGGGAACTCTAATGTTTGCTTCGAATTCTCACCTTCACCTATACACCCTTTCTAAGTTCAATTGTGCCATAAGATTCAATTAATCTTAATCGGCGTTAATCACATTTGTGGTTCAAATAATTGGACCATTTCATTTTTCGAGGATGAGTCTATACCCAACCTAACTGTAAATGGAATACGATACCGTGCCATCATGTGTAGCTTTATGATGGATCAATTAACTTCAATGAATTATGGTTTCAACAAAATGGTGCCACACGCGATACAGAGCAAAAGAACTGATCGATTTGGACTGACCAATTGTTACCTCTGAATGTTTTATAAAGAACGGGTTGGTAATCTATAAATCACTAGAATACGTTTTGCCACGCCCATTTCAGAGAACCAGACAAAAAGTAGAGGATACAATTTCCGAGCTTGGAGGCATTGGTCAACCCGATAGAAGGAACGAGATTTAAAGCAGTTTCGAAACTGAGTATTAAGCAAACTCGAGAGTCGTTTGTTTGTTGAAGAGAAGTATTGAAGATCTTGATGCAATCTCATTACGCTTTAAACAGTTTGCTTGATTAATGAATAAATGACAATCTCTCAAGTGAGTTTCAGAACTTTAAAGTGGGTCTTGGGAGGTTAATTGTAATTGAATCTTTTTCTTAGAGACATTCCCTATACCTGGAAGATACGGGATCAATTCTCTAGAGCTTATGTATATTCTTTGGTACACTTTGGTCATAACGTCCAACCTCCGTTAGGGTTTCAAAACTTTTTTTCTCTCTGTGTAAGGTCATTTATAATATAGTAGCCCGAAATCAGCTAAACCAATTATTCGAAACATCTTATCTCACTACAAAAACTGCCGTACATTAAAATAAGACGGACACCTCAATTCAAACTGCTTGATTTGCGATATAATAGTCCTATAAGATATAAGATATAATAGTCTCCTTAGATGAAAACCTATAAGATATAATAGTCTGAAGATTCCTTAACGAATCCTTAATGGTAGAGTTACAATTTAGTTTGATGTACAAGATGAGATCTGAAAATTTCTCTTTCCCAATAGCGTGGATTCAACCCCACTATATGCGCAAGATATTCTTTTTGACAAGAAAGTGGATTTAGAGTTAGCTAAACCTACAAGAGGTTACATCTATTTGGTACAGAGTATGGACTAATGGCTAAACCTTGCACATCTTACATATTTAAACCAGACCTTACCTTTAGGATTCGGGCAAAACCCCAAATCAATTCAAATAAAAATGGGATAACCCCTAAATATGTGCAACATTAAAAACTTATTGCATATATTAAGGGGAAATAAAGAGTATTTGTTCAAACTTAGCAGTTGGGACGTTATTGCATAACGCCTCCTCAGTTGATCCAATTCCTCGAACTAGATTTTCTTTTAGCACTTGCTGGTTTATTAGCCAACACTTTATCTCTTTGTATATACTTTGGAATATTCCCGTTTAAATTTCGATATGGGACCGGTAGACCTCATCTTCCAGATTAGACCAATATTTACCCCGGTCATGTATATGCTTTCATGTATTCTTTACTGCCATGAACACTGTCATCCAATTTATACATTATGAATCTGCTTGGTAAAGAGAATGAGATAATGACTAAGTTTTGTGCATCTTTCATATTTGAAACCAGACCACAGGCTTTCCTTAAGAATTTTGACAAAACCACAAAATCAATTTAATTCAAAATGGGGTCGCATTTGGGGATGTGAAATCTCGATATTGGATCGGTAAACCTCATCTTCCAAGTCAGTATATATGTCCGGCATGTATATGCGTTCTATGTTTCTTTGTTAGTACATATAATGGGACAATGACTAAATCTTTCTTGTACATTCTTTATTTGAAACCAGACCACCCAGCTTACCTTTAGGATTCTTGTAAAATCACCGAACAATTCAATTCAAAATGAGATAACTCCTAAATGTATGCAATACAACATTTCACTAGTAGAGTTAAATGGAAGGCTTAAATCGTGATAATCTTGTGAATCTATCAAACCAGATCATAGAGTTTACCCTTAAGATTTTGGCAAACCCCCAAATCATTTCTATTGATAATGTGATAATCTCTAAATATATGAAATATGCAATTAGTATTGCATACATTTGGGGATGTGAAACCTTAAAACAGCTTCAGTTATTGATATATGTTGCGTTTAAATCTCGCCGGGCATGTCACATGTATGCGTTCATCTATTCATTACTGCCATGAAGAATGCCATCCAATTTATAAATGATGAATCTGTTTGTTAAAAAGAATGGAATATTGACATTCATGTGCATCTTTTATATTTAAACCCAAACCGCCGAGTTAACCTTTAGAATTCTGGCAAAACCCCATATCAATTCAATTGAAAAAGTGATGGCCCCTAAATATATGCAATATAACAACATGGCATGAAAATGGGATAACCCCTAAATATATGTAATATTAACTAAATTTAGGGATTTAAACCTTAAAACAGCTTCAGTAGTAGCAGTATATGCGACTAGTAGATCCCATCTTCCAGGTTAGACCTATAGGCCGGGCATATAACATTTTAAAGTGTTTCGCATACTAACTTCCCTCATTGGTATAAATAGTACAAATGTTTTATTTATTATACAAGATTTGAATAGATCTGTTAAGTGTATATCATATGCCATGTGTCTCAAGGCTTCAAGCAATAATCTATCTGTCATCTTATAAGAATTTCAATTTTTCAATCCTCGTACTATGTACATATATTCTAATCTCATTCAAGTTACGCCAAATTATTTTTCCATAATATGTTATGCCCATAAAATAACACCATTGTGCGTATGCATGTGTGTGTGTAGCTATGTATATGAAAAACCATAAATAATCATCATGTGTAAAACATCAGTTAGCTGATACATGTATGTAATTCCACAGCCTCTTAAATCACAACCGAATATACATCATTATCATATACACAAACAGCTTAACAAAAAAATAATAATAATAAGTCAACTTACTATATAGAATGACGTCAAGACAAATGGAAAAATCTCTTATTTAATTCTATTTCCGAAAAAATTCAACTTTTTTCTCATTCTGATCCATAACCCTACCTACCTACATCCACACGCTACCTACACGTCCCCGTCACTTAAATCCGTAAATTTTCCATTTCCAAGAATTATGTGTGTGCGTGTGTGTATGTTGTATTGTGTATGCGACACTTTTATTATCTCATCGTCGTATACACACACACACACACACATATACACATATGTGTACGTTTCGGGACGGGAGTAGAACATAAAACATGAATATCTGACCTACGATAATGGGAAACGTTTTACGAGCTTTAATGTCGTTAACAAAGTTTGTACATTATTTTGCCAAATTTGGGACTGCCGATGTATGTATGTGTTTGGGCCCAATTTTGAGTTCGAACCGTTGACACCCGCAATCATGATCTGATATACAATGTTGAAGAAACGATTTTAGATTATTATTTTTGTGCCAATTTCTGACGACAATAATTTTTTTTTTCAGATAAAAACATGTTAACAGCACATATAAAATTATAACTCGTAAAAATGCGAGTGAGACTTCGAATAGGACATATATTTATATGTTGTGTAACGTAAATGAGTGTATAGGTTTGATATAATTCAAGGAAAAGTTTATGATTCCATGCAACATAAAATACATGTCGTTTGGTACAAACATCATAATGTTTTGATTTTATTGACATTCAATTTGATTTGCTTCTGTATGTATATGTATGTGGCCGGGTGTAGCTTAGTGGTTAAGAGACTTCTCATCACTCCGTGGTTTCCTTTGTGATAAATAGAGCCAAATATTTCTGGGATAAAGGTCTTGACGGAATATAACAAGGAACTAAACTGTCAAAGAATCATATACTAGTGGAATGCACCTCTTTCAATGGGATGATGAAAAGATTTCTGAGAACCAGGCTCTCTAACTTGCAAAAGGTTTACCTGTTAACGTATAAATGTCTTTTACAAAAAACATGAGCTATTGACAATATACTAAGACGGCTGCCCAAATATGTTAGAAGCATAATTTTTAGCATTAGTCTATAAGTACCTATACGCGATGAGCTTGCAGATTAACTGTTTTGATCTGCTGGAGTGCACTCGAGGCCAGTTGTGACCGAAGTTCTTATACCATTAGGATGAATGGTAGCTCCGTGCTCCAAAGTACAAAGTATTGCCTCTAGCATATAAAGCGACTTTTAGGGTACGATGGGATCGTAGTCTATATTCTGTGAGAACCTAAAAGTTAACCCTCTATCGTGCTTCTGGCCACCTCGTAAATCGATCTATTTCGGTTAGCAAATATGTTTAGGCATTTGACGGAGATAATGGCCCTAAAAGGTCTATGTTCGAATCTGTTTGAAGGAATATCAAAACGACCGGTTTCAAAACGCGTATGGCCATGTACACGTTCATATTAGGCCAAAAATATTTCGAAAATACCAATTTAGGTGTTGCCCGTACACCAGAATGGAATAAACCGTGAAGCTTTTGGAATACTTGCGGACGTAGCTGTACATGTATGTATATGGACGAATTTTCTTCGATGATGTTTCACACCAAACGTGCAGATCGGTTGCAGAATGTATTTGTTGAAATCTCAATTTTGATCTTGTCTGATTGTTTAAGATTTCTTTGAGTTCATTGTCAGAATCTTGCAGAAAAACGAGTGTTTCCATAACCAGACCTGTGTGATTTATGATGTGTGACGGGCGTGACGAGGATTTCTCTCCGACTTTGATGATATGGCAGTAGTCAGAGAATTGTGGTCTGTAAGGTTGGTAAATACTCGTCGTTCAATAAAGCACCTGAAATGATTGATGGCGCAGTGAATTGCAAACAATTTGCGGTCAAAAGTAGAATATTTACTTTCGGGTGTAGTTATTAGGAAGTTATTCGGAATTCTGTAGTTATTCGGAACTCTCCACGTTCACGAGGATGCACTAGAAGTGTCACCTTTGACAGTGCAGCTTTTGTTTTTTTCAATGGCTAGCTGACATTCCAGAGGCCAAGTAAACATGTTCTTCTTCTTAATTTTCTACAGTTCAGTTAATTGTGCATATATTGGAGAGCAAACATTTCGGATAAGTGCGAGGAAGGGATCTGTGATAGTACTTTACCATACCATTAAAACGCTGAAGTTGCAGTATAGATGTTGGTTGGGGAAAACCGTTTAAAGCCTCAATGCTATACAGTTCCCTGCGGTTTTAGGATAATCCCGAAATCTGTAAGGCGTTGAAAAAGGATGAGAAGGTGTTCTACGTGTTCAGCCTTTGATCGACTAGCCACCAAAATATTGTTAATCCTTCTGTAACTTTATCCATGAAACGTTGAAAGATCGGTGCAGCATTTCGCAGACCATATGGCATTCTCATGAACCCGTATACAATCCTAAAGGAGCTGTTATTACTGTTTTACATATATCTTCTACTGCCACTGCGGTATGCTCGATTTAGGTCTATCTTTGAAAATATCGTACAACCAAGCATGTTAAGAGAAAAAATTATGGATTTGGGGAAGAGGATACCTAATTGGTACTGTCACGTCGTTAAGTCGACGATAATTGCCACAAGGTCGCCAATCGCTGCTATATCGTTTCAGAACAAGATGTAATGCAGAAGGAACGGATGATGACCGACGTCGTGCACGTGAAAACGGTAGATGTCCGGTAGATCGATAATGGTAACGATTTCGTGACTTGGAACTATAGTTGTTGCGTGGCCGGTTTCGAGAAAAATAACGAGGTTTTGAATTTTCTGCTTTGAAAACCTGTCTTCGAAGTTGGTTTATAGAAATTTTTAAACTTTCTAGGGTTATTTTTCCGGCTTCAGAATCATCTGTTTTTGGAGCACTACAATTCAAATATGTTCGGGATCACCAATATAGTTAATGTGGTTGAGTTGACTGACTCCAAATTATAATATAAAATAGTTAGTGTGTTTTATTTTCGGCCAGTAGTAAAGTTTACTCAGATGTTCTAGTGTTTTTGGATTCCACCGTGAGCTCCTTCTATATTGTTTTGTTCCTTTCCAATAAGCGACTTGTAGCGAAGGAAACCATAATCTCCAGGCAGACAGATCTGTACGGAAAATATTTCGATTCGGATTTAATTTGTTATTTGATCATGACTTTGTTATTCGAAGCTCCAAACGGAATAACGCAGAAGTGATAGAGGGCGATCTAGAGGGTGAAATTAGTTATCTCTTTTGATTGATGAGAATTTGGAATTTCCCAAAATGCTTTCTTAAGGTCAAGACTAGATATAAAGTTGGTTTCTTGCATTCTCCCTGAAAGACCGGCGAATCAAGGCATAACCTATAATTTCCATTAGATTTGTCAAAAAAGAACAACTGGTGAACTCCGCTAGAACTTTTCGCAATCACCCCAATTTGATCATATCAACTTCAATAAAAATCGGTTGATACCGTCATGGAACGTATCCGGAAGTACACTATAACCGTTCGTAGTTATACCAGTGATTTTAGTTACTGTGAGAAGCCTGAAGACGATATCTACTCCCGGTTATAAAACGATATGATGGCGAACTGTCTGTTAAACCATAGTTTAACAGACAGTTTCGGGCTACCAGATACAGCTTTTAAGTTCTGAATGAAACGAGCCGAATGGTTGTCTAATTTTTTGAAAATTTGATTCCAAATTCTGTTCAATTTCTCTTTATGTTTTTGCAAGTTGGTTGTCTTGTTCCAGTATTTCTAGTCTGACCAGTATTGCCTTTGACTGTTGTACTTAGGACTCTACATACTTTCTAGGCTCTCTATAGCATCACATATTAACATGTCCAAGTATAACTATGGCTCCTATACAGAAAAAATGAACAGCTGACAGTATAATTAGATGGCAGACAAAATATGTTGGAAGCTTAATTTATGAGCAGTAGTCTAAGTGCCCATCTGTGTTTATTCGTGACTCCATCTACAGGAATTTATTAAGTGTTATATAAGGTATCCCAGGGAAAGTGTTCTTCTGTCAGTATAAAATCTTGACTGAGAACCGAGAAGAGACTATTTATGATTCTTTGAGCCTCACTTCTCAGGCTCTTCTTCTGACTCGATGGGTAGAGCAATAGACAAAAACGGGTGAAAACAAATTCGTTCACTGATTAAGTGCTGGATTACCACACCAATTTGGAAAATAAATCTTACTCTATGTGGTGATTGACGAGCTCACTAGACCAAACACCAAATGATCAGTATGGGAATAAAGCACAATTGCGTCTTATAAACTATTATCAAACCCATGGTCTGTTGTCCCGGCGTCAATAGTCTTATGAATCACCTGTGCCTAATGAAATTTTATCAATAACGAGGTCGCCTTTTTAATCGAAACACCTGGCTAATCAAACCAATATACACAATCAAAATTCCACAGAACCTACGCAATTCAAAATGATTTGTGCCAGTTATGTATGTTTTCATCCATCAATACATACTGTTGATGTTCGAATATTTATTTTATAAAAAAATTCGATTTACCTTTCCAAATTAGGCCGCCATATGTAAATATTTCGACTATGTATATATAAATAGTTAGCGCCGCAACATAATTATACAAAATGTTTTAATTAAATTAATTTATTTTATGATTCGATGTACATAATTATTCTGCGGCACATCAAAGCCCGCACATATACGTGTGTTTATACCAAAATGCTGATCCGTCATTTTTAATTAGTGTCCATCCACTATATATATATTATACCAGAGATTAGTATCACTAGGAGTGACGTCACACCACAATTAAATTTATATATAGAGTTTATATAGTGTCGACTACTAAATATGTGTATACAGTTCTAACCGGGCTCGTTAAATATATAGTTGTTTATGAGCTGCGAGTAACTATGAGTATTGATGTTTTTTGTAATCTTGATCCATCATCGTTCGAACCAATTTAAGTTCGAGTTTATGATAAACCAAACAAAATCTTCCAAATATTTATTTCATTCAACTTTTTTTTTTAAGACATTTTGTAGAATTCGCATACTCGTATCTAGACAGTATACGAGCATATATACATACGTAATCAGTAATGAAAGATCAAACAAGTTAAATTGGCTCGCAAGTCTTTATGAGTTGCTTTATAGTGTATATATGATACGTTACAGTTATTGGGAATTGTCTTAAGCTTTTGTTATCGGTTAGATGATTGTACGAACTATTTTGTGTTGCATTATATACGATATATATACCCTAGACACAATATATATATATTTATTTAATTCGAGTCTAGCATGTGGAGTATACTGGCTCGAATTTTCTGTATAATATGCACATCTATATACACATCAGAGATCATTTATGTGCTTAAACAGTACATGTTGCTTGCCAGACCGATTAAGGTGTTAACATATTCACAAACGTTTAATCTAGTGCCTAGCAAATTGGTAACTTACCTTTTGATGTAATGGAGTTAAATATAGTCACTCATTATATGCTTCTAAATATAATGTAGAGGTTATTTCGTTCCAGTTCACCTACAAGACAAGAAGTATAAGATATATATCTCTCTCTCTCTCTCCCTATATATATATATATATATATATATATATATATATATATATATATATATATATATATATATATATATATATATATATATCCTTGATCAACAAGTTCCCGGAACAACCAACGTGTGACGCTCCCATCGTTTCGATTTGAGTTCTTTTTTTTAAAGGTTGGTACATCTGTGGTTGATTTTTTTTATTTTTATTATTAAAGTTGGTTGGAACCCTATAAGGTTCCGCACTCAATACCACAAAGGGCCCATGGTGGCTAGGATTACATCAAAGCGCGCAGACGCGTTCTGCAACCTTAGCAAACTGAAGCAGTTTGAACCAGGGCAGAGAAGACAGTAGATTTACAGGAATAAACCTGCAGCTAAACACACGAGATCTCATACGGTCGAAAGCTGGACAACTGCTGATGAAGTGTAAACTATCGTCAACATCTTCCAGACATTCGTCGCATACGGCATCATTGGCCAGTCCCATGCGATGAAGGTGGCTTTTGAAACGGCCATGGCCAGTAAGTATAGACTATAGAGACTAAAATTTTCATGTTGTCCTTTTTCAATGAAAGAACGTAATTTGTCAGGTTAGAGTTAATCCCTCTGATAAAGTATTTCGCCTTACGACAAGTAGAGGTAGCTGACGACGTCCGCTTTAGATTCGATAGGGTAACTGTTTTAATTGTTTTTTTTTCACTTTATAAGTAGGTAAAGGCGCAGTTGGTTCAGGACCTACGAAATATAGGTGAAAACCAGTTTTAGCCAAACTGTCTGCAATTTCGTTGCCCTCAATGTCACAATGGGCAGGAACCCACATGACCGTTACCTTGTTGTTACGACCAAGGAGATTTAGAAATTTCTTACAATCCAGTGCCAGTTTAGAGCTGGTTAGAGGGTTGCTCAAGGAGTTAAGGACAGTTTTACTATCCGTACAAAATATAATCTCTTTGTCGTCGGCCACGAGATTAAAAGCTGACATCACGCAGTGAGTAATCGCAATTAATTCCGCTTGATGAATAGTACAGTAGATCCCCAGACTTCCAGAGATTCTCAGATCATGCGAAGGACAGTAGTAACCAAAGCCCGTTCCCTGTTCAGTGGCAGAGCTATCAGAAAAGAATACAAGCGATTCGGATATCTGTTTGAGAAAATCTGGTGAGAACCACATATCCCTGGATGGATGAAACACCTCAAAATGATCTATGGAATTTAAAGACAGGCAGAAGCCTATCAGTTACCATGTCAAGTTCTGGCATAGCCAGTTTAAATTCATTAAGAATAGATCTATGGCCTGAAATAGTACCGAGAGCATTCCACGCCCCAACACTCCTCAAGCGAAAGGCCGCCGAACAATCTGTACCTAAAATGAAGGATTGTAACTGGGGTACGGAGAGAATTAGCTCCACAGCTAGGAGCGGAGTTGAAGCCATGGCTCCAGTTACAGCTCGACAAGCGAAGTTTTGCAAACAATTGAGTTTAACAATTGAAGATTTAACTTTAACCACTGGCCACCAAACAACAGATGCATAAGTTAGCATTGGGAGAACCAGTGATTTGTAGATAAAATATAACATTTTGGGGGATAATCCCCAACAATTACCAAAAGCTCTGCGGCATTGCCAAAAAATAGCAGTGGCTTTTTGTAGTTTAAAGTCCAGATGATACTTCCAAGAAAGTTTGTTATTCAGAAAAACTCCAAGGTGTTTGACGTAGGCTGAACCTTACAACCAAAGTGATGGTACAGAAAAAGCTGCAGTGTTCCTACGCCTTGTAAATATAACCAAGTCGGTCTTAGATGGGTTCACATGTAAACCCTTATCCAGACACCACCGTTCTATAATGAGAAGAGCGTGCTGAGTTAAATCTGATAAGACATTCAGATGCTTGCCTGAAACTGTCAGAACCAGATCGTCAGCATAACTTTGGGCGACAAAACCGGAATCACGAAGATTCACAAGAAGTTCGTCAATGAGCAGAAGCCACAGCAGGGGTGAAATCACACCTCCCTGCGGGCATCCTCGGGAAGCCTTGATTGAAATAAAGGTATCCTCAACCTCGTATATTGCAATGCGAGATTCAAGCATACATTTAATCCACCTGATAATGTAGGGTTCGATACCAAATTTAGTACATGCATTCGTAATCGAGGCGAATGAAGTATTATCAAACGCTTCTGCAATATCCAGAAAAGTGCCCACAAGAAATTCGTTGCTGTGCAAGTTCATGTAAGGCAGTCTGTGGTTGATACTCAATCTAAATCATAGCTTGAAATGGATTTAAATTTGCAACAACGAATTTGTATTAAATTTTGCGTAAAAAACTGATTTAATGGTGTTGGCAATGTTGGAAAAGTGTTTCGGCAACGATTTTCTATCGAAAACGGTTGTTTACCAGTGGCACGAGCGGTTTAAAAGTGGTCGTGAGTCAATCGACGAAAACATTGATAAAGTAAAAGAAATGTTGGTCAATAACCGCAAATTAACCATCTGCGGAAAGCGGAATACTTGACATTGTTTATATAGATTCGTTCAAGACATTTTGGTTGCCAGGCTGAAACCGATCCCATATTCATCAAAAGGATCATTACTGGAGACGAGGCGTGGGTTTATGAGTACGACACGCTATTCAAACATCAGGCAAGTGAATGAGTCGAGACAAAAAAAAACACGTCGTTTTGAGTCAGAAAAGAAGGCAATGTTTACGGTTAGATTACAACAGTGCATCATGAATTTTTACCAGAGTGCCAGACCGTAAACAAAGAGTATTATTTGGGCGTTATGAGACGTTTGCGTAAAGCAATTCGCCGAAAGAGACCAGAAAGCATTTTATGGCGAAAAATGCAACAAATACCATCCAACAGCCACCGAATTCATCTAATTCGGCTCCCTGTGACTTCTTTCTGTTTAATCGAGTTATAACACAATTACGGAGAACGTGTTTCAGCAACCGAGAGGAAATAATGGAAAATCGCAGGAAGCACTGATGGACATATCGAAACCCGAACATAAAAAATGTTTCTAGGATTGGATCAAGCGCTGGCATATATATATATATATATATATATATATATATATATATATATATATATATATATATATATATATATATATATATATATATATATATATATATATATATATATATATATATATATATATATATATATATATATATATATATATATATATATATATATATATATATATATATATATATATATATATATATATATATATATATATATATATATATATATATATATATATATATATATATATATATATATATATATATATATATATATATATATATATATATATATATATATATATATATATATATGTACATATATATATATATATATATATATATATATATATATATATATATATATATATATATATATATATATATATATATATATATATATATATATATATATATATAAAGTGTGCAGAAAATGCAAGGAGATAGTCGATATTTAGGTTAGGTTAGACTGGTTGTCCTGATCTTGCACTTATGTATCTTACACTTTTGGATGAAGCGTGGAGTATTCATTCCAATGTGATACAGTTAATCGCGTTCTTACCTCTGATTTGCTACGTTTCCAGCGATAACAATTGCTCGAATCTAGTCGTCCATATCCAGCATTCATCAGATATGTCTTGTTATTATGCCTGTCGTTTATTAAGCTCCTAGCTTGACGAGCAATTTAAAAATTTAAATTTATAAACTGTCAGTTTTGTTTTCGTTTAGATCTGACAGCACATATTTTGTCAGTTTTGGTTTATGATGGAACCTTCAACATAATGCCAAAACATTTCAGCACGGTAGCCACGGATTATAAGTACCAGTGGTTATCGATTGAGTGTACCATGGGCTATTTTGAGATAGCCCATCACTTATAAAAATTACACCTATTAGGACAATCTATCAAGATGTTTGTGTGTTTGTTTTGGGGATCAAGGCACTTCCAACTCTTTCGCGGTTCGCTTTTTACGCTCTACCTTACGCCATTACATAGTCAAATCGAGGACGTACGGCTATATAGGTCCGATTTACGTAGAACCATCTGCACATTTCATAACTCCATGTCAGCCTATAGTACTCACATAGAAGATGGGTTGACCCATGAATTCTGCTCTCCAACAGAGGGTCATAGATGTGTTCGTTATCAGATGGTGAGCAATTTCTTTTGTATTCTGTCCATATCAGGTCGATCCCAATACTTCCCACTCCAACTGCCGCAGCTTTAACCACTGTGCCAGAAACACGAAAACTATTGATTTGATAAAATGCCTCAGGTTTCTGTTGACCAACGATTTATAGCCCAGAATGAAAATGTATGTAACGTAAAATAAATAGCAGGTTAAGGGAGTAACCTAATGTTTGAAGCAGAATTTTGAGTGTGGCAAAGCACAGAAGCTCACCAGATTTCTACCGTAATTTTGTACGTCACGTAAACATCAGTTAGGGTCTAGATGGATATAGTTGCAACTCTGGAAAATTGAAAATCTGTAGAGCCTTAAGAAAAATAGGCACCTACGGTGTTGTTGTTTATAATAAGGTCCTGGAAGCTTGAAAAGAACTGTTAAAATAATCTAATAGCATTCTCTGGGATTGTATGTCTATTATGAATCGTTTGTGCCTCTATTTTAATACTAGTCACTTTAAATGGGTCTTGGAAGGCCTCAATCATTCGTTTGATGTTAACGGATTCCAACTAATAATAGTCTTTGGAATTAGATCGCAGCTTCCTAGTTAGCCACCTAGTCTAAAAATATTCATTTCGGCTAATAATGCGATTTTCGGACAAAGGGCGCAAAATATTGATTATATCGACTGTGAGGGTTGCGGCACCACCCAATCGAAATCAAAGATCAATCGTAGGAAAGAATATGAATGGTCCATTTAGCATGGCACGATAGAAGTCAAAATTGACTACTAAATTACGATTGGACTTAGTATAGGCCTTTCACACTCAGTTCTCAGTTGAGGATTCATTTCTACCGAAGTACTCTTTTTTTACGACCGACTCATTGCTTAGTGAAATTAAAACCACTTGCTAGACGACATTAAAGATTTGAGGGTCGCATTAAAACAATTTCAAAAACTTTTTACTAGTACATGTAGTAAAAAAATGTAGTAACCTGTTGTATCTGCATTCTAAAATCATACCTTGCTTCCACACAAAGCTCACCTGTATAAAACCGATAAAAAAACACTGCGGAACAGAACAAATTTCGTCGATTGTGAGCACAAGTTATCCACCTCTTTGTTTCATTCCGAGTGACTTATGCTACGGGAGCCAATATTTGCAACCCAATTATTTTCCTTAATTCCACAGCGTTGGATTGTTTTCCTTCAAGTTGCGTGGTTGTTCGTTTTGTGGTATCAGTAAGGCCCCCGACCGATTCCAATCGCTCAAGCAAAGAGCCAAGCCGGACACACGTGCTGGTAGACGGGTGCTACAACCGCGACATATAAGAGCACTTAATTTGTTAATCGGTAGATATCACTGCGCGTCGGCATCGAACAAGGTAATATATTTGGAATCAGGCAATAGAAACCGATCACACAATGTGACCGAGTCGCCTTAATCAATCAAACACGACCAATCGTAATACATCTTATTTTATTAAGAAACAAAACAATTTATATTTAATTTACCATCGCGTGTCTTGCATTTATTTACCCTCCAATAACGATCACGCTTTTTACCAATAATTACAAATTTTATTGGTAAAAAGAAATCGCGCAGCCCATTAAGATATAACCAAAAGACATTTCATAAATTGTATGTATAATCCTCGCGATCTTATACACAATGTGGTGCGTGTGTTTGGTAATGAAAAACGCGACAAACAACTCGTCTAATCGATTTTTGTAAGAATCCATTTAAATGCAAAGTGTTTATGTTAATGCTCATTGGTAACATCTTAATTATGGTTATAATTTTCTTATTTTTATTGTGCTGCAAACGTTTGTTTATATACCCACGTCTTTGTATGTACAAGTATGTACATATCAAGAGGCTTATAAATTGTACTTATGCGTGTGACCTAAACTTCATATTTCTTAATAAAATTAATAAATTTTAAGCGACTTTCTTGGAATTGTACCTTGTTACTTTGATAAGTTGCTTTGCGTGTTGCAATGCAACATTTTGATATATGTCATACGTTGTTGTGTGCGATTATTATTTAAATTAATCATAATTTATTTAATATAAATTTATAATTTATTTATATTTAATTGTATTTTGATTATATATATAAAGACAGGGAGAACCGGTGCGGCCGCGACTCATCAAGAAATGGAGCACGCGTGCAAATACGCGCATTTGCGTAACGTCTTAAAACGCGTACATAGTAAACATATAATTGTACGGCACAAAATGGCTTGAGGTGTTAATTTGAAGGTTTTTCAATGATATAACCTTCGAGGTATAATTCAATTAGATGTATTTATGTATATATCGCGTCTTCGTCTTTGCTCGTTTTTCTATTTGATACATCTGATGCCTTTAAGATAAATTATAAGTGTATACAATCATAAATAAATTAAGAGCGTTTGTATGCTGTGTGCGACTTTAAGAGCATATGGCTAATTTAAAGATGATTGGTGTAGGTCAGTTACAAAATATTTTTAGACGATGCTATTATGGTGAAAAACTGGTGTTGAAAATATTTTAATTTGATTGACACTGTGCGGTACGCAATAACTCTGTATAGGCTAAAAATAAAATTAGATGACACAATTTACACATATGTTGCGTATTTGTGTGTGTTATGGTTTTGAAATATCAAGATTCTGCACATATGAGGAATCTTGTGGTGTTTGCATTACTCGACTCGGGTTTGAAGTTCTCCCGTTTAGATGTTGACGTCGCGTTGATGGGTAAAAAAATTGACAAAGTATATATGTTCGGCTGATTCTACTTCCATGTCACAAAAGCGGTATCCATCCATCGTATGTGTTTAAGATGATATCTTAATATAGTATGACTTGTGAAGTAAGAAGTTATAAACCCCAGGTGCCAGTAGAGTGTTTTCTCTAGGTCCTCTTAGCGTGTTACTGGCCCTCTAAAGTGACCTGGTACCTACATGAGGTTTACTCTGTTTGTGGTTGCCAATTGTTTAACTATAGGCAGAAAATCCCATACCATTTACTACTTATTGGTATGGGGCTCAAGAACCTTTATAGAATCGCTGGCTTGCTGAAACAATACAGACCTTTGTGGTCTATTGCGGGCATTTCATCTTCGAATATGGTTGTATAGGTGCCAAGGCTCTTTGAAAGCTCAGTTCCATTCCCATAACTTCCTAGCCCACTTCATACCTTCTGTTTTGGGCCGTCTGTGTATCATACTAAGAACCTGTTTCAAAACTATGGTCTTTTAAGCTCCAATATTCCGATATGACTATACACGAAATTTTGTTGATCAATGTTCAGTTATTTGGTCTTAGCTGACCTACATACGGTATACTGATTAACTCCCTTAAGATTTCCAGGTGGCCCACCATATTACCCGGATTGAGGTTGTTTTGTGCTTACATATTAAGGCCTCCGTTTTAATATGCAGGTCCAAAGGAATAAACACTTTAAATGCCACCATTAGGGCTATTGAACAAGTTCTCAAAGTAACTCTGATAGGAGCTGTCACTGTAGATTTACCAGCTTATGTGTTAATGTAGCTAAAGGTATGGCCTCTTAATTTGTACTAGACTGGGAAAACTCTCCTAAATATATGTTTCTGTCTGGATGAGGCATTGACAAATATGGTTTGAATAAGCTAATAGCCTAACTTATAAGGTAAGCTGGAGTGATATTTCTACCTGAGAGACTCCAGATTATACTGTGAGGTGTGTAATCCATTTTACTAAAAAAAATCAAAGGCATCCTCCTGAGGTTTAGCCAATCCTATCCGCCAGCTTTTGAAGCTTGCATCTGTTTTTCAAGAAAGCTTATGCCAATTGAGTGACCATTAGCACGCACCTTCTGCAGTCTAACTACTAGAGGGTAATTTATTGTTTTCCGCACAGAAATTCAATAGGTACATATCATCATTTACAGCATTTTCTTTCACCTGAAATTGAACGACGAATCTTTCGACAACTGAAAAAAAAACAACCAATAGATCAGCTCGACCTTAATCATGTAAAGTTAAACAAATTTCAACGAAACTGGCTCTGCTGTAGCTCAGATTTAAGGATATGTATGGTTCGGATATAGCATCGATTAAATGGGTATTCTGGGATGCAATATAATTTAAATTGACGTTGTCTAACTGGGCTTATCCGTGTTTCTGCTTTTTGGACTTAACTTGGCTCATTTTGTATCAGGATCTCTCATCTAAAAAGCATATTAGATATGAATATCCAAAGGATTGTTATCAAAGCGGTTCTTTGGTGCCTGAAATGATCAAGGTGCATGATTTTTTTGCTCCAAATGATAAGAAGATGAAGAATATATATATATATATATATATATATATATATATATATATATATATATATATATATATATATATATATATATATATATAATGCAGGTACCATTATAAATAAATAATGTTATACCTGTATTACAGAACGCGCTCTGGAGTACTGTTGGGGGGTGAACTGAGAGTAAATATAACTGACCGCTTCAGTCATTCAAGCTATAGGTGACACTGCATACGGCGATGTCTGCATCGCTAAGGGGACGTTTAGTCTCTGGTATTATCAATCCGAATTAGGTGACTTTTGAGTTTAACTACATAGCCTTACTATGATAATGCAGAGATCTGTCATAATCTGTCATAAAAAAATGGAGCCAAACAAACAAAGTAAGAGTGATATTTATCTGACAGCTTTATAGGTATTGCGACGTAGGTAGAAGAGTTGGACCAATTTCGGAAATATATACAACGGAACTAGGTGAGAGCAAAGTTGAGATGTTCAAGAGATCAAATAGGACAAGAAGATTGCCCATACACCAAACCTCGCTCCATTGGAAGCAGAGGAGATGGAACAAACGGAGCTGGTAGGAGTGATCAAATAGATAGTCAGGAAAATGATCCCTCTATACAAACACACATCAGTACAGAAATGGAGGTAGAGTAGTCATCCATACAAACGTTACAGAATGACAGCCGTTTACATCCACTCTATAGACACATAGCAAGATGTATTTGGCAATGACATCGAACGAAATCCAGGAAACTGTTGCAAAGAAAGGGCTTCAAAATGTATGACTCTCACTAGCTTTTTGTGCGGAGAGTTTTTAAAGACCCACGCTGTCCAACCAACCATGATTTGTGAAAACTGATAGACCTCCAGGACTTCAATATTTGCTGGGTGACAAATACTTTAAAGCGGAAGAAGTGGCATTCATACAAGTCCCGATTCGATTCAAGTTATAATATACACTTAAATATTTTTATAACATCCAAAAATGGTGACAATTTGGATATCTACTCCGTAACCCCTTCATGTCGTTGACGGTTGTAATTCAAAACTTATTATGACGATGGCTTATTCACATTTTTTCATATTTCGAGGTATTCCGTTTTCAGTTGTGCAATTAGCGCATGCGTAATGCAGTCGCAGGATCTTTGTGTTTTGCATGTTAGTGTTTCAATATTTTAACGATCGTTGGCCTTATTACCCAGTTCTCTGCATACAAGCTTAATAATAATATCACAAAGCTTATACAACCATCCGATGGTTGAATATTATGAAGTCCAATACAGTCTGTCACATAACAGAGGTTTAATAAAAAGTCAAGCTCCTAAAATTACGTATAGTGATCTATAATGAGTTTTCCTCCATAAAACCATGATCAAGACTAGCATCCAAATATACTTTCTAAATCGTGTAATTGTCGACATATGCGAGTAAACCAGCATTCATGTATCATTTGCTCTAAAGACATATATGATGTAAGGATATACTTTATTGCCCATGTGCTATAAATTATAGCTACGAGTATATACAAGTTTATGGCTTTAAGACAGATCGACAGTGTACATACACACACACACACTTACAAAATCAAAGCCATCGTCTTATAAGAAACGTTACCTTCATATATTCTGTTAGCATAGAGATTTTATGTATTTTTATGCGAATTTAATTACGTTTAATGTTTACAACATTTATTTTATATGTTTAGTTTATGGTACAGCTGGAACATAATATAAATTAACAAACGATAAGATTTATAATGATTGTACATGGTGGTAATGGGGATCGATTTGAATTTCATTGCGAACGCTAATTATAAAGTCTAAAGTCGCATTTCACATATGTATATATTCAATATAGACACACACATAAGTCTTTAGGTATCCCGCTGATGCATAACGATTCTATCAATTAAGAAGAAAATAGCAATTTTCCGCGCTACGCTATACCTATATGCTTCTGTGGACGCAACAGGTTTCCGACCGTTGATTGAACTAATCATTCGGTCACATATATGTGTACTCGTCCGCGTAACTAATCATAAAATTCCCACAATAATTTTACTTCGTTTATGAATGGACAAATATACGAGAAAGTTTTTTTGCCACTGTGCAACAATGGCATCGCCAGCTTATCATATGTCTTGTCCAACGAGTTAACTCATAAATTATAGATTTTATGCTGCTGCTCTGTTTATGCTGCTGCTGCTTTTGTTGTTGTTGGTAATCAATAATAATTTTATTTATTTATTTATTTATTTATACAGATCTTGAAATTCCTTTCTAATTGGCAAAAAAATTGGATGAAAATTCTTCAATTTTGTATTAAATTAACGATTCAACAGCACAAAATGAAAATCGTTATCGTTTGACTTGACGCACAGAAGATTATAAATTTTGCCAATTAAATCGTTGCACCGCGATATTAGATTAGTTCGCGTATAATTTTACCATTTGTATTGGTTACACGATTTGCATGTGTGCACAGTGAAAATTGTATATTGGCATGGTTTTCGCGATTAATTTGAGTAATGATTTTCGTATGTTGTGCTTGAAGCTAAACACAGCATTTCCCGTCCCATATATAATTCGTTTGTGTAACAGGTGTAAGTGAAAATGGAAAATGTTTCGTTAACCGCTCAGAGCTTGGTCGAAATCCAGCAATATGCATTAAATTCTGTTTGTCATCTGTCAAGCTTCAATATATGACACATAAACACATGATATAATGAAACTGATCAACATGTTGTACAAAATCAGCTTATCTGCGTTTGCAAGATGTTTCGATCAATTATCGATAATACGACGGGACTTGACGTACAAAGTCATCATATCAACAATATCCACTACCAGAACTTCATAACACAACTGCCTTTTACCACAATTTCTATGGCTGCTTTATTCATTCAGTTTCGCAATTTGAATCCTGCCATTAGCACTCGCTCTCTTTACTGACATACTCGTATAACGTCTGTATTATTTCATGACTCTGCCTATCCACTGATCTACTGATCCATTGTCGTCTCCCCTTGTCCTCGAATTCGCTGATCATTGCTTGCAATTATGACCAAGTTTGCTACAGGGATAACTCCTGTAGCAAATTGATTAATCTTTTTCGTATGAACCTTGAAGCTCCATCGGATATAGCTCTCACTAGTATAGAACTATACAGCATATCAGCCGCATTTCCTTTTAACGCAACTATTAGAGCTGATACATGGTATTCCATGTACCAATTATTTCTCTTTACTGTCGTTTCACATTGTAGTTTTAAAATGTTTAGGTACATTCTCTCGCCGAATGTCGGATGCTTCACTATCCAGCTCTTGCCTCTCCTGTTTAATATAAAATGATGTTGAGTTTTATCTTACCGTTCCCATCCTTCCTTCATGTAGGACATTTCCGTAACAATAAATAAGAAGAACCCTTATAATTCACTCATCACTGGAGTTTTTTCAATTGTAACTCCTAGGGGACCACCCAGGTGGTGCAATGGCTAAAGCTGTGACAGTGGGAGCGGCAGCTACCGGGTTCGAATCCCGATTCGGGGCAAGATACAAAAAGGGATTTTTGGATCCCCTGTCGAGTTTAGAATCCATGGGCCGTCCCGTTGTCCATGCCAATACTAGACTGACATGCAACTATGCAATGGCCAGATGGTTCTACGGAATTCGGACCTATAGCCTAATTAAGTGGTATTACAACGGATCATCACCGGTCTAAGTGTGCGGTAGCACCCAACAAAAAAAACTCCTAGGGAAATATTCTTATACTGGTAATCCAATCAATTCCTTCCGTATGCAGATTGATACAGAGTGATTATTGATCCACTGTAACCCCCTCCGTGTGGGCTCAAAACGAATGAGTCTAAAATCAAATCAAGTGCTCAATACATGGTAAGTCCAACCCTCTTACAACGAAACTATGCGGGTATGACGTAAGTGGGAAGGCCAAACCAAATGGAGAAGTTGATGAAGTATTGGCGTTTGACGTCACTCAGTGCTACTATTCACAAAATTAGAATGTATTGCCAACTTTTCTAATACTTTACATCATACCAAAACAAAGACAATAAATAAAGATATTATATTGTAGGGTTTGGTAATTTTGGTTGGAAAGATGCAATGTGTACTCAATACTAAAGAACACTACGAAAGCTCACGACTCATAAAAGGGTTAATGCTGTGGCAGAAACGAAAATATTCCTCTTTTGCAAATTGACTGATGGTGAACGTTAGAAATCCTTAGTCTATGATAACAGTTCGGATTTTCTCTGAGCTCTAAATTTCATTCTTCACTTCACTCTCTTCGGTATTGTAGGCAAATACGTAGCACAGTCAAAAGGCCCAAAAAAGGCTTATCTGTAATAACATAGGGACTTCATCTATTCTGCTTAAACTATCATTTCAACATAATTTGTGGTTTTATGCACCTTCCAGTGTGGATGATTAAGAAATCTAATCAGGAACCCCGTTTCGTAGGAAAGTCAGGAGTGGCGATTTGTTCTGAAATGAATCAATTAAATGTTCACTTATCGAAATGAAACACCAGAATGCTCTTTAGCGTAAATTATACCGTCTCTCATTTTATGTAAGGTTTCACTTTAGAAGAAAGTAAGGTGAGCAATCCATGATAAATGGATCAACAAGAACTAATGTGAAATAATTAGACTAATCTAGAAAACACTTGCTTCTCATCTGGTTTCGAAACACTGCCGTTCATAGAAAAAAAATTGTTCGCAACTGAATATCTGGCACAATTCCTCTAAATGACCTGAGGAATCTCAATAGGTATGTCGACACGAATATTAAATCTCATGATGGTTTCAGAAAAAAGATGAAGGAATATTTTGACGATCGCTAGGAACAGTCACCTTAACCTCACTCATCGTTTGACACTGATACCCTTATTATGAATGTCATCTCACCTCACTCGTCACCGCGATGCGTGTTGTCACTCGAGTCATATTTTGGTGTTATGAATGTCACTTTTTTTTTGGGTGAGTGACGAACGCATCATGATGCGTTAATATCTATATTTTATTGTTTTCAAGTTGGTATAATATTTATTAGTTTTTGTTTGGTTTGACATTTATGTGATATATATATATATATATATATATATATATATATATATATATATATATATATATATATTTATATTACCAACACATTAATACATTTATTTAAAAACTTACGTATTATTTACTGGTCAAAAAAAAATTCTGACTTGCTGTCACCGACCAATTGTAGGTGAGGCTAAGTGACAAAATTCTCGCTCACCGTGACATTCGTAATACCAAAATTTCATTTCAGTGACGTCGCGTACTCGGTGACCCGTAAGTGACATTCATAATAGGGGTATGAAACTTGAATATTAGCAGCATGGAAACGAACCATAAGGACATTTTCAAAAATACGTTATAAGCTGCGCAAGTCTAACGTCACCTGTATTTTTGAATTTTTAAATTCACTGATATTCCTAAACACTTTGTATGACACCAAAATTTAATTAATTTCTACGAATTAAAGCAATTCCAAGGCTTTATATACTCAAGTTCGGAGAATAGAAATAAAAAACTAAACTCAGTTTATGATCTTGTCTAAGTAAACTTCGTCTGTAACACATCCGTTCCCAATTAGTACAGACGTACATATCCGGGACACTATTAACCACCGTCTACCAACCAGTGTCTATATTATACAAGTATAATGACCCGTGGGTTCACCAAATGACTCCACCTTGCACAAAAACCAGGTGTCTTAACATTTTGCGAATTAAGAAAGATCAAAGGCGAATAATAAAATTTAAAACGCAAACATTTCGTAACTACACAAAAACTAAGTTGAAAAGCCTAGTAATTACCGAATAATTATATAAATAATTATTTCCAATAAAACGCCTACACTCACGAATCTACAATATAAATTATTATTTTTCATAACGCGCTCGTGTAAGTATAAACACTTTGATGATTGGCAACGCGAAATACCTTATACTGAGATAAATTGTACACACATCTATCTCATCAGCACACTATATATCGTCAAGATTTTTATGAGATCTGTTTGCACCTCGTTAAATCGAAATAATATTTTATGATTCTGTTAACAGATAAAATTACTTTTGCGCGGGTTAAACTAATTTTTGTGTAACGAATGGGATGACGAGCATTCTTAGAACAATATCTTGTATTTATATTGTACGGGTGGCAAATTAAATGATTTGCGTATGGCGCCATAATTTTATAAGTATGCGGTGACTAAATTGTTGATAGTCGACCGCATTCCTTCGTTTGAGTCATCCGCATAGTTGGGTCAGCGAATTATACAAATTTGTTACAATTTGTTGTGATTTGGTCGAGTTGTAGAGACCACAACTTTGGGCAGCACAATTTAGTATAAATTATCGGATTTGTTGTATAGCTTATTCGATGAACTACCCTCGAAAGGGACAGAGACATCAAGGAGTCCGGAAGCCCAATTTTTTGTTGACAGCTTTGTTATGTCATTCAACAATCGATCGGGGAGCCATCGTCGCCGACAGCGATCTCTTCGCCTACCAAAAGGCAGGTCTCCCTTTAAAAATAGACTGAGCCAGTTGTATATACTTGCTGTCGTTAGACTTTTCGCACGAATCGGCACGATATTAGGAATTCGCAATAAATTCCTGATCTCGCGATTGAAACGATGTCGGTATGTGCCATATCACACGCATGATTCTTCTTTCGAATGTTATTAGCCAACTTTCGTACTCATCCGTCAAGGTCCAACTCTCACATTCACACATGACAACGGGTCTGATCAACACTCTGTACAATTTCAGCTTATCCGTATTTGCAAGATATCAAGCCCGATTGCCAGTGGCAAGGCGAATCTTGATATCCTCTCCCACGCTATTATCGTGAGTAATGAGAGATCTGAGATATACTTGAATCTATCACTTCTTCTAACGTGTGGTTACCACTACTGAAATCAATTTCATCTTGGTCCCAAAAACTAGAGATCAAATATTTATTTTTGGACTCGTTGATTTTGAGACCAACGGAAGCTGAACACTAGAGGATCAAGTATCTCTTTCCCTCCGTTGCCATTTAATCCAATCATACAAATATTGATTGGAATGTCTTGAGGTGTTTCACTTCTATGCGAAGGATGTATTCCATCATGAGATTAAAAAGTATCGGGGACAGCGCATCTCGTTGTCGAACACCAGAAGTAATTGCATATATTCTAGATAGCCTGGTCTGGAGGCCCAATACATCCCACAAATAATCCATACAAAAACTCAAACCGAGCATAGAGCATGACAAGGTACTATAACTGGGTGTTGCCTTAAGAGGAGATAACATATAGCTTTGAGTGTTAAAGGTGGAGGTGGGAGACAGCAGAGGGTAAGGGTGGTGGTGGTCGCATTAAGGTTCGGGACTACGAATACCAGTGATAATCGAGAGTTGATCGTAGTCAAGGGGTTCATCAAAATAATTACGCCGAGGCCTAGATGTGAAGAACGATCTGACAAAGTAAATTGCTCAACGCTTCTATCCTCAACTCAACAAGTATGACTAGGCGAAAGTGCAAACTATAGTCAAGGCATCGCTTCAGAATAATAATCAATCAAGACTGACAAACTTATGCTATGCTACAAGCGAAGCTTAAAAATAATTAAAGAAGGCGGAAATAATTCCAGAACTCAATGCCACTAGAGGCCCACGGTTCAATCCACATACACATACAGATTAAAAACACCCAATCGTGATTGATGAATCGTCACCACCCCGGGAATCGAATCCGATACCCCCGAATGACAGAGCAAGTACGCTACCATTTCTGCCACGAGAGCGAAGTTTAATGTGTTTCTTAGTGACATACGACCTTATGAAAAAGTGACTTCCAGCCGACACTCAGACTCAGTTGATAAGATATTTACTGAAATCACTCGGAAGCGATATATGAGTGTTGGTTAAGTTATATAGTGACAGGTTTACGATATCCTGTTAAAAGTATGCTCTTCGGATCGGTCTTGCTTATCCTTTTCATGATTTTGATATTCTGCATAAGCGAATCTAAGATAAAGGGACAATTCTTAAACAATGTCTTATACTTGTCGAGATTCCACTCACAACACATGTATAACTCATATATTTTGTATTTCTGGAAAAAGTTGTATTTTCTGAGAGTAGAGGTGTTGTCCGTTCTCGTCCACCAATACTTGACATAGAGACACACTACGACAAACGCTAGAAAAGATAACAGCCCCTACAAGCTGGTGAGGCTTTGATATTTAATAAGTGGTGCTGCAGGAACACTCCACTGGTTTTGACTTTTCAAATTTCTGCATTACACAACTTGTTGTCTTAGAAAGACTCGGTTGTATCAGTTACTCCAATTTGGCTTGTCTCACTTCGTGAGTGCATAGCAAATTTATGGGGAGTTTAAAAACTGTTTATGATCCTGGATTTGTGTCGAATATTCAGTCAGTTTCAAATCATTATTTATATTAGTGTATATGATCAGGGTACAATATGTTGCTGACCCGAATGAACAACTCGTTGATCTACTGTTGGCCTTTCCTACCTTACGAGTTTTGGATTTTCCCGAATGTCACCCATTATTTTGGCGCCAAAAGAACTTTGAGTTTAACATATCTGACTATAGACATTCTAAATACACTTTTCCATATGTCAATTATAAATTTGAATATGTAAAAAGTCACCGTATTATACGATCATGCGATCATCAACTCAATTTTCTATTGTTATCGTATTATATGAAATTGTCAACTTGTCAATTGAGATTTTATTCAATTCTTTATGTGTGTGCATAAATTTTCTTACATATCATTATTCCTTTCAATATTCCAGATACTTCGTCATGATCACAATACTTTATATATACATATATTATAAGACTGTCGCGTATTTATTTGCGTTAAATGCAAAACCATTGAAATGCCGTCCAAACTCGCATTCTTCCATATGCAAAACCACTTGTGTCCAAGTATGTGTATTCTTGGGTACTGTACGCTACGAAATCCAAAGAGGAAGCGTCAATCACTTCAACACGAATTATTTTGATAATCAATTTCTACCATCGGGCGCATACAGCGGATTCTTAAACTTCAGTAAACGTGATTCTCATATATAAAATAATTGATGCGTGACACGGAATCGAATCAGAACCACTTTGGGTGGCAATTATAGGTGTATATAGTCTTTACGTACAAAGATTATATACAAAAATAATTGGGCCCATATCATCAGATCTTTTCCCAAAATTAATTATTTCTTCTGACCTGCACAATAATAGTCTCGTAAAATTAATGCCAGTCATCTTCTTAACATTATTACTGTATACAGTCATGAGAAAGATTTAAAATGAAGATATTGAATTATTTTTGCTTAATGTATCATTGTGTTATATTTTGGTCAAAGACCAGACCACATTACAATTCACAGCTAAGTAGAAGATTAATTGAACAATTTTCCCTTCAGTTGTTGTATATAAGAGAACATTCAGAAAATTATGTCAAGGTTATTAAGAGTTGTGTCTAAGAGCTTGCCCTAATGTTGTGTGAGCTTAGTGTAATGAATATAGAACCACTGCGGATGATCGATGAACCTACGTCTATATTGTTGACCCCTGAGAATATTTGCACTTCTTCAGAACTGGCCAAGTGAAGCCCAGCGAAGCCAAGCGTCATCAATCGGAATAAGTAATAATACGATGCGGCCAGGTTCCACCTGGAATATGACGGGTGTCACGCTGCTATATCTCTCGTTCATATATTGTGCCTCATTCTAATATTTATATGTATTTATGACTATCGGTAGCGTCGCCCATTGATAATTTTGTCCGGTTTCTCTAGTATACGTTCATAGTATGCGATCCTTCTTCGCCCGGTAAAGCCTACGGATTTTTGCGTTTCAGAAAAAGAACCTCCTTTTTAAATTTTTCCCATATCATGTAAACGATTGAAAATACCTTTACGAGTCATGTTACGCCCCCGCAAGGTAATCTAGAGTTTGCGTATCATCTTTATTCAATAACGCTTGCAGCTCGGTATCATCAAATATTTTTGGCTTCCGAAGCGCTTCTTACCCTCAATGTCGTGATCGCCACTTCTTCAGCGTTTAAACCAATCTTCACAAGTGGTTCCCGATGGTGTCCACATAAATCTGAACTACATGTGTCGCTAGCACCATCTATGTGTAAAACCCAGAAATATTTACCGATCAAATGCCTTTATGAATTATGAGACTATGTAAGTTACTTAGAAATCTAATTTTGTTTTATGCAAATTCAATATTAATTAAGGTGAAATAAAATATTAAATAACATTAAAAATGGATTCATGTGAAAATCAACCACACAAAAAGACTTTTTGGCTTTTGCTAGCCGCCTAGTGAGTAATATCATAATTTTGAAATGTCAAAAAATTACACAAAACAATCGACCGAAGACACACGACACTAACAAAAAAAACAAACGACTATTCAACTATTCAAAATATTTAAAAACGAGTTGGGCGATTCAAGTATTTCATTTGGTATGATATGTCAAAATTTTGTATAACACATTTGTGTTAAGTGTTATACACGTTTACGTGATGTGTTTGTAAAATAATTAACGTAATTAATTCGATTAAAATTTATAAACTAAAGTGAAAGATTATCCATTATCGTTTGGTTATTGGTAAGCATGGTTTTTATCAAATCGAGAGCACGATAATATGACAAAAAGAATCAATTTCAATGAAGGCGGAGAAGTAATTCTAAACGAAAAGGCTTTTTTTATGGAAGTTAGCCATTACGAACGTTTCAAGAAATTGTAAGTTACCAATCTTGAGTTTAATTTATTTGCAGCCGAAGAAACACAAGTTAGAGTATATCGAACCTGACAGTTAAAAATAGATTTTTTTCGTAACCATGACTTTATAGTTCGATTTGAAACTCGTGCTTATATAACCGAAGGCTTGAGGATATTGGCCATGCAATGACGTTACTATTCCAGAAAATATCTCCAGGTCTTATATCAACTTTCTGGTAACTGCATATAAGTAACAGCATGACTACGAACATACCACCAGATAAGATTCTAGTGGACCTATTGAAGTCATTATGATAACAGCATGGAAATATTTTGAAAGCAGACATAATGAGGTTAATTTTCTTTATCCGAATAGAGGTGATTGGTGATTATAATTATTCTATATAGTAATGTTCTATGGTCTAGTTTTTCGGGAACGATTTCAGCTGCTGTTCAAGAGCACTAGTCGAAAAACTTTGTCAACTAAACCTGCGATTTCTAAATAGTGCTGTATATGATTTGGTAGAAACGGTTCTAACTTCTGAGAAGTTCTACTGGAGGGAACTGATGTCATTCCGCACCTGTGCAGTCAGGTTTTTCTCATATAAGTTTACCACCAATTCTAAAGTCCAATATAAGTAGGATCTTTTGGGTAAATTAATAAAGATTATTTCCATATTCTCCTTCGTTTATTCCACCTTAAAAATTAAGTTTTCCTCATTGTCTTCATTTTAAAGATCCATGTCTCCTCATTTTAAGGGTGGTTTTCCTTTGTTAAGACTCATATAGTTGTAAATCACGAAAGAATATAGGATAAGGGGTTGGTTATTGGTAAAAGCTTAAATCATTTGGAGACTAATGAGCGTGGTAATGTTTTATTAGAATTTACAATTCCAATTCGACTTGTAATTTCAACCACATTTGGACGTCGATATCTTGTAACATGGTACGGGCCTACTTCTAATTACATTTCTCAGCAGTTACATCACATATAATTTAGGCAGGTTAATTCTCATTTATATTTGAAATCGGTTAAATTGAAGTGTAAATTACAAAGTTTAAAAATGATATCTTCGTGCCCCAACTAAGATCAGGAAAAGTTAGATTTTAGGCACTGGCAACTAAATTTATTGAAGGATCCTGATATTCTTTATATCAATGTAGTAGTGTAAAGTGTTTGGATAGTATTGCTATATTTGTTGAGGGTAGTACGTTTAATTTGGAAAAAGTTACTTATAACTGCTCTCAAACAGAAGGCAAGAAATGATTTTTCAGTACGATGTGGCCGTTTTCATGTTCTTGCATAAAATCGGAAATACTGAAATGGCGTAGAGAATAATCTTTTAGAATTTAAATTATTTCAAATCCTTTTGATGAACTCAGTCAAACTTATCGTGAACTTTGTATTTATAGACAGAATTCTGATAAAGTAAGTGGTACGTCCCTCTTTCAAGATGGAACTGATAATTGCCTCCCTATAATTACGGACATTTTCTATTGATCTTCTCCTCTATGTCGTGATGAGATGGACTCAGTACTATTTTTTATTACCAAGGGACAGAACCTTCATTAGATTAAGTATCAATTAATTTAGTGAAGTCCTTACCAGTAGTGGGAATGATAGTTTTATTTTTTTTTAATTCAGAACGTCTGGTTATCTAATAATCCTCCAACCGAATATTTGGAACCAGTTTACTTCCCTTTACCTAAAACCCGTTTATCTATGCACATTACGGATTATAGGCTAATAACCATTGCAGATCTAAATTGATCTGAAGTGATCAGGGCTCGCTCTAGACCGGCTAATAAGACCGACGAAGCTCGAAATGAAAAACCCTTTTTTCACGCATAAAACTTTTAGAGTACTGTAGTATTGGAAACATGTTTGAAGTAAACCTAGTGGTAGGAATTAGAGGAAATTTGGTAGATCATTATTTACTTGGGACGATTCTGCTAAACTGCGACGACTGGAGAACTAGTTCTAAACTTAGAACTTGATTCTGATTCTGAGAGGGCTTCCTCGAACGATACTGACTTTTTGATCAAGATTAGTCAAGAGTGTTAATTTGGTAGAACTTATCCTTAGATGGTTCACAAATAGTTTCTCGATAGTTTCGGTAGTCTCATTGGTATTTTTCATTTTAACCAAATTTACACAATTACAACAATCCTTTTCTTTCAATATATTTAACCACGCAAGGCAAAATTATTATGTTCGGACTGTGTTATATGTATCTGTCTATATGCCAAATCTATAGAACTAAACGTGTAGTCATTGATGTTGAGTCCTTCGAAGTCTCAATGGTTATGACATTTGTTCTTGATATATATATATATATATATATATATATATATATATATATATATATATATATATATATATATATATATATATATATATATACATATATATCGGAGAAATTTCAAATGCGCGTTTTCAATCATTTGATTGCTTAGCACAGTATGGTGCTAAAAGAATTGAAGAATTGTGACACATTGACAACTCGTAAGACTTTTGACAGTTGGAGCAATAGATACTTGGTTAAATCTCGATAGGGACTGTCTGAAATTTGAATTTTCTTCATTCGAGTATAATCGGTGATGTTAGTGCTCATGTGATATGAGTACCCTGAGAGTGCTCAATGGCCGATTAACCTCGATCTTCCATGTCAGTATTTATAGGGTAACATAAAGCAATAAAATATGCAGATGATCTCCGTAAATCGACTCCTTAGCCGTACGACTTGACTTTGGCGTAAGGTAGTGCCTACCAGATAGTTGAGACAGAAAGAAACAAATGAACAAGTAGCATTATGGTGAAGAATTGTGTACCAAAAAACTAAGGTATAACTTTCCAAATATGATTAAGACAGTTCCAACCATACCGATAAGTTTTAAGTCTTAATACTTTACAATATGCTTAAGCACTTTGAATTAGATTGATGAGCTTGCTGAAAACTAAATTTATTGAGCATTCAAAACCTAAATAAATCATTCATTCCACCAAATTAGTTATTCAAAGAACCACACAAATCACCTTGCATAACAATCTTATCAAATTATTCAAGAAATTGTTTACACACACACACACATACACACACAACAGGGCAATTCATCATTATTCACACAACATTTACTTATATTTATGTGTCATAAGAATCAAAAAATTACGAAAAAAATATAAATTTTAAGATCAAGACGCATACACATCTACTCCCCACAACACACAAATGAAGACTAAAAGACGTAACACACAAAAATAAGACGTTGAATGAAAACCAAGAGAAGTTGAGTCATTATTCCCCACTTTAGCAACAAAACTCTCCGCTAGTTGGGTATATTTTCACCTCCCATTTTTACACATATATTTTGCTTACCTCAAAGACCGCACATGATATACGACCATCTCCACACCGCACGCTGGTTTCCATTTCAACAAGTTGTTTATTATTAAAAATAGTTAATAATAAAATAATTAATTTATTTAATATTTATACAAATAAATCGCACCTATCGAATTTTATTAATACACCAACGGAGAGAGCCGGGCGATTCTGTATAAATCGGCGATTTTATATATACGAAAAAAAATTCACATTCAACAAATTGAATCGAACGTTCAACGCGTTGAACGCGTAATTTCGCTCTCTGTTGTCGTTGTTGAGTGAAATTTAGCATTTATGAGTGAAATTTGGTTAAATTGGCGTTTCTTGTCTTGTTTTTCGTTTTGTTTAATTTTTGGTGAGATTGTGAGGATAGATGAATCTTAAAATTTCGTATGCGATATATATAAGAAGTGTATTTCGAAGTGAAATAACAACAACAACAAATTTGTAGGAATAAAAAAATTTTATTTTTCAATATTTCAGTCAACAACGATTTGTCGTTACAAACGGACGGGTTTTCATCAATTTTCCGGATAAAATTTTGTGCTTCCGTATTTTATATAGAATATTTATCTGTGTGTGTGTGTATCAATATATCAATTAATATTCAAATTTGATCAAAAATTTATAATTTTTTTTTTTTTGGAGGGTATGCCGGTGAATGGACTAATAATTTCGGGACTTGTTGTTGAACTTTTCTCGCGTTAATTAATAATTTATTGTGGGTTTGGTGTGAAAATATTTATAAATTTGGGTACACAGTGAAATATAATTATTTATGATTAAGATTAATTCAAAGGAAAGGTGCAAAAATATATATTTTTTTTTATGTAACAGGCAAAGTGTTTTAAAAAAATAATTTCTTTAAGACGTTTCTTGTTTAAACGTTTCTTTACTGTGCACTGTGTAAAATGAGTGCAAATTACTGTGATTAATAATATTGTTGGTTTGTTTGCTATATACTATGTACATACATAAGAGTGTATAAGAATAAATAAGAGTACGTGTTGAGTGCTGAAAGTATTAAATCAGGATTTTTTTACTTGCTGCCGCTGTGTTTTGTCTTCACTGCCGCACTTGAGAACTCAAAATAAATTTAAAAAAAATAAATTAAATTAAAAAAATGTCGAGTTGGATTTATTGTGATTAATGAAGTGTTTGGTTATAGTTTAAGAAGTAGTTTGGTTGTATTTATGTAAATGAGAGTGCTAAAGGTTAAGATATAAGTGAAGTGTGAATTTTTATTCGTTTGATTTGCAAATTTGTTCAAAAGACTTTGTGCTATAAAGTAAGTGGATATTTTGTTACACGGTTTGATGTATTATAATTTAATTACGGGATTCGGAAGTTAAGATGCCAAGAGGATATGAAACGTATTTTTTTACTGCAACCGTCGTTGTTAGATTAAATCACTGCCTATTAGATGATTATTTTATTTTTGAACCTCTTCATTGGTTAAACATTGGTTATAGGTTAGTTTTTCTACTGAATTACACAGTTTGTTAAAGGTGACGAGGTGTTTCTACTTTTGGAATAAAGAGATGTCTTTAAGAAGTTCATATAAACTAACTGCATATTGGTCTCCCGATTTGATTTTGGTCTGTTTTGCAAAATAGTTCAACGATTTTCATTGCTCAAATTCACTATATAATTCGATTATGCTGATATATAACCGGCGAGCTGCAAGAGCTGCCTGACTCCTCAATAACTCTCAGAATTCCATTAATTATTTTTCAATTGTCCGAAGTGTTGAACAACTCTGTTTTAGTTTTGTACAAACTAGTATAATATTGATCCAAGAAGACTTCCTTGTCGAACACTTGCGCTTGTCCCATTCTGCCAGTTGAACAATATTTTTTTTATGCAGAGCATTATTTCGCTTTTATCCAATCATGTCCAATTGTTCTAAGGCTCTATGTTGGCTTCGGAATTTATATTAATATGGTTTGGTATAATCTTCTAAAGCTTTAAGCTTAGGTTTCAGATAACAAGCATTTTTATTGGATGGACTGATAACATATTAGTATTTTTCGGACTATTTTGAAACTATAAATCGTTTCCTCATATAATACCAATTTATTAAATGGTGTATGAATTCTCACCTTTGAGTAATTGGTTATTTTTTTTCTTCGTCGCTTCTGGTTGATAGCGGTTGACGAGAACTCGCTGTTTTGTTCTAACCCCAATACGAATCTTAAAGGCTTTAGGCAAAATTCTGTCTATACTTTAATTAAGGAGATTTTACTGGAAGGTCTTTGCTGACTTATCCAAATCAGTTTGTAAGTTCTTTGCAACCAGCTGTCTATTTCACTCAGATATTGAACACTCGAAGCATAATTTGGCTTGAGGGGGCCGATCCATTTCATATCACGTTTTGATGATTCATCCTTAGTACACGAATTTAGCTATAACTTCTATTATTTTATGGTTGATCCTACTTGAGGTATCTCAATGACGTTTGGTGTTGAGGTTTGTCATTTTCTAGTACCATAGCGGCGATAAAACTCGTTAAAATTGTTGAAAGATTGTAGATTGTGCCATAATCATTTTTTACTATGCAACTATATGTCCTCGAGTGTTAGCCTTGGTCCTTCAATATAATCATGGATGGATTAGCTCTTGAAGGATTGGAAAGTAAGATTGTGAACTCCAAGCTCAATGATTCGAAAATAACCTTAAAAAGTGAGATCAGCTGCCCTCAGATTTGCGCCTAAAGCGAGCTGAGGCTAAAGGTTGAGGTTTGAAACTTTATGACTTCTGCAGGTATTGTAAGGATGTAGAGTTGGGAAGGATGATGATTCGTTTTTGTGAATCTGTTTGTCAGTAGTATCCTCATTCAAGATTTTCAGGTCTAGCGTTAATAGCGTATAGCATAATTGTAATTGTGTAGTTACTTATGGTCATGTTCAACCGTAGTCATCTGGCAACTAGACAGCTATAACCAACTATGAATATACCTATGTTAGTAGGACAAAAGATGTAGTCGAAATTAATTTTTCAGTTGATGTTATGGCGCGTCCCATTGAATTGAATTAATGGAAAATTATCATAAATTTTTTTGAACACACAGAGCTTTCAACACCTGTGGCAGTTTTTGACATTTGAACTGATCGATGGTAAAATCGGTGGAACTATGGTAAAATATAAGTACAATTTTTTCCATATTTTCATTACGAAGATTTATCATTCTTAAGCATTGATGTCCTTTTGATTTTCTACCGAATGGTCCTGGTGTATCTCAACTACTTCCTGGCTACGTTAGAGATGGAGAAATAACTTATTAAGTAGAAATTTTCCTTGGTGACTTTTCCTCCGACGTTGACTGGTCTTCAGCCACGTAAAGGAATAGATAGTCAATAAAAGATTTTGTAGATTTGGATTAAAGTAACACGAAGAAGTCGTGCTATCATGTCTTTTCTGAAATATAATAATTAATGAGTCGGATCGTATGTGCAAAAAATCCTCTTAATTTTTACAATACGTGCTAGCAGGAGCGAATTAGGGCTAAATCTATAAAAAATAAAATTAGTTCGCGTTACTTAAAAATATTGAGGTCAGCTGTCCTCCAAGTTGGAACGGTGTCATAGAGATCTTGACTAAGACAGTTTTTTGAGCACAATCTTGGACCGTACCTACACTTAACTGGAGGCAGAATAATTTAAAAATGGTAAACAAGGTCACTGGAAGCTTTCAATAGAGAATAGTTTATATGGTTTTAATATGGTTTATATGGTGGTATGTACAAAAGGCAGAGACGTAATCAATGCGAGCTTATGACTCGCGCTTACTGGGAATTCCAGGTTTATGTGAACAGCTTCAGTCCACAATCCCAACAACGAAGTTGGTTCAGTGGTTTACCTAGTCGTTTTTGGACTAGAAAGGACAGACCTGTCTATTTCAGAAGCAAGTGTCTTATTCAAGCAAACCACCTGGTATGATTCCACTTTCAGACAAGTTTTATGTATTAAGTCCACATGCTGTTAGAAACATGGATAACAGAGGCAAAAAAGTCTTCAAGTTTGAGTCTCGTTCGTTATCGGAATCCATTGATTTGAGAAAGAGCTATTAGTCTGTCTTACTAATTTATGTTCGGACCTTGTAATTTTTCCAGTCTTGAGTCAAATTAAACCGCAGGCTCCACTCTTGGTGGTTCCCTTCTGTCAATTCTTTTAAGTTTCAACTTTGCAACCATACCTCTCCTGGAACACAAAAGCTTTGGTTTTTCGGAAAGCGACTGAAAGAGCTATATATGTAGCTCCATCCAATTGCTAGCTGGCATCGTTGATCGTTAGAACTTTCGTTCTTGATTGATGAAAACATCTTTGGCAGTACGCATGCTTTCGCTTATGTTAGTCTTACGATGGTTCACAAATTTCACCTCTCGCGCCATAATACTAAGGCTCTCAATTGTTTCTAATAATCATAACGTCTTGATCTAAAAACCAATGGAAAATAGAACAGACGTCTGATTCCATTATTTCATGCAGATAATATTTAGGCACAAATGGCCTGCTCTAGGCACTCTTATTTGTTCAAAGTAATTGTACTGTTCCAGACCAGCACTCTGTAAAGAGCACTAATTTAGATTAGTACGTGGATAAAATCATCCAATTGTTCCTTGTTAAAGGATTTAAAGTGTACTCATTCCAATTATATACAGGGCCTCGGATTGAGTGCTGTATTGTTATTTTTTGCCACTACCTCCTTGCGCTGGAATTGGGTAATTTACGCCCCTGCTGCCTTCATTAGATGTGGTAGCTGTTTCTCAAGCTCCCTCTGAGGAATTGAACCCTGATTCCCCGTTACCCGTTGCAACCATGGTATGTCCTAGAAACTACCATCAATAGTTGATAGCGCAGACATTTAAAATATCTATCGCCGGTACTATGGATGTATAACTGTCATCTGTTAGCCAGTAGAAATATATTTAGACCGTACAGTCACAATTAATTGATCTTAAGTGAGCGACTGTCGAATCTTGATTACATTCATCTGATTTATGCTCCGACATGGTATTTCCGTAATGTGCCACTCCAAGTGATTCTGTATAGTCGATAAATTAGTGAATTGAACTAGACTTGTGGGTGTTCTCGTAATTTTATACAAATCCATAATTAAGATGAATCGAGTTTTGAAAATTTCGATTCTTTTGTGCATATAACATTTTAAATTTTCTAAACATGAAAAGTTAGGTAGGACGTTATTTGTCTAACACCCACATCCGCACATAGTCAAATTTAATTTTAAATTAAATTAATTAATTTTTTTTGTGAAGTATGTAGTTTAAATACTATTTGGCTTCTATCGTGTACAATTAAACGTTTTTCGCCCACGTATATAATCGGCGGTGCGGTATGGAAAAGTTAATGCCGATGGGATGGGAAGCTTAAAAAAAAAAGTTCTGTGCGTACTTTTGGCAAATTTAATTTCCTGTCTGAATGCCATTGAACGTCAAAATTTTGATTTGTGAAATACAAAATTTTAAATCGAATTTCATTCAAAACCAAATACTTTTTTTTATTGTGCACGACTGTGGGTGGTATCGTGTAGACGTGTTGAGGCAGTATTTCACATCCACCATACAATTTATCGTAAAAGCGCGGTATAAGGTGCTTAAATGTCACACGATATTTTATCCTTAATCTCGTTATCCCGATTACATTGGCTATAAATTTATGAGAACACAATTAAATCCATTTACTAAGGACAGTGTACGAATCTTGTTGTACAAAATAGGTAAGAATAAATCGAAATTTCCACGAAATTTATTCATCGTATTCTTCTATATAAGCTGTATTGCAAATACCAGACAGTCTGCACACATTTTTTGGTTATCATTTTATGCATAGTATACACGAGAGCAATTGGAAAATTCTTTATGTAAATATGTTTTATGTTGTTTAGCTGAATGACTTTTATCATATTGAATTTTATTCGGTTTAATATAAGTGAGTATATATATACTATACAATGGTGGTGTCTATAATGGAGATCCTATATATTTCGAAACGATGGAATAATATTTCATTAAAATCCACTGGGATAAGAAAATTCCAAAAATTTCAGAACATCAAAACTAAATTTACATACATAAAATATCTAATCATAAAATTGGGACGATACTATACGCACAACTGTGTTTCTAATATATAAACTTTCTTGTATTAGAGGGGGTGCTATATAAGCCAATACTCCCCGGTTATCCTAGCTGGAACAATCCATCTCCAGGAATAATGTCTGTACAAAAATAGGAGTCGAACACTACGTCATGTAATCTACAAACGAGTATCTAGATTTCGTGGCACCTTATAGTATAGAAAATTTTAACTATCCATACCCTGCCAAAGAACACCTATAATGAACACCTGAAACTCCATTGAACTCCATTGAAATTACACAACCGTTCTGTTCCATTTGCAATGTATAGCTCTCACCTTACATATTCTGAAACAGATGTGGTCTTTGAGGCACTCCTTTTGTTAAATTTGTCTCGCTAAAACGTTCGTGGTCAATGACGAGATCAACTTCAGTTTCGGACTGAGATCCACTTTTTCATCCCGGAATAACTACACAAGCCGCAGGTATATCTCCAAATACCAGAAATTTAGCTCTTTTAGACATAACTGACTGTAGGTAAAGAGTACGGCCATATATAAGCGCAAAATTGGTGTGAGCTGTATGTCAACATGCCATAAAAGGGCCCATGGTTATAACCAAAACATTTATCACAATTCCCAGATGAACGCTATTGTGTTGAAAAACTGTACAAGTTAAGACGATACTGGAGAGAGAAGAGAACACTGAGGAATGAACATTTGTTCAAATCTGGGCAGCTATAAACAAAGTGGATGGAGTGATCCTTTTCCTTAAGACAGCCATCCTGATGTAGATAATCTTTAAAGTACCCTTTATCCGTAGGGATCACAACCAAGATACTAATTTGATCTTTTTTCAAAAATAGTTCATACTTAGATATGTTCTAGTTGGATTCACAAACAGTTTTGACTTACAGCAGGTAGGGATGGCAAATCACTTCTGCCTTAAATCTGTCAGAGTTAATATCTTTACTACTATTGAACTATAATTAAAGAACAAGAATGCGCCTCATTCAGAACTAATGAGGCGCATTCTTGTTCAGAACGCCACCAAGCTATTCACTATCACTTTACATATTCTCAAACAGATGTGGTGTTGGAGACACTCCTTTTGTTAAATTTATCATTCTAAAACTTTCTTGGTCAATAGAAAGATCATCATCTTCAGTTTCATACTGAGATCTACCTTTAAGCGAGGTATATCTCTAGTTATGCATGTCAGACATTGCACTCTCGTTTAGACATAACTGACTATATAAATTTAAGACTCCACCCATATAAAAGCACAAAATTTGATCTGTTTGGGATGTTTGGCAATATGCCATAAACGTTCCCATCGTCCTAACCAAGGCTTCTATCACAATTCGCAAATGAACGCTGTTGCCTTGGAAAACTGTATGATGGATTGAAAGAGAAAACCGAAAATTCAACGGACAAACCATTGACAGAACTGAAGCGCACCAGACATTCAGGACTCATTGCAAGGACCAGAAAAAATCTTTCAAACACGTTCTACGGCCGAACACATCTACGAAACACTGATGGAAACGTTAGAAGTGAAGTACAGCGATAATTACCTAGACTAGCTCAAAAAAAGGAAACAACTGGTTCCGAAACTGGTTCCGCTTAGGTTATTTTATGTTTGAGAGTGACCAGCTATCTAGCTCTAATCGCAGGTATCGATGACAAGGGTACAATCGGCCTCTCATTTATGAAACAAAACCAGTTTGTGTTGGATTTGTACGCCACTCATTGCGCTATGGTCGAACGACTATTATACTGATAGCTTGGCAGTTCAAGTGCTCAATGAAACCTGAACCGATGCCATGGCTTGGAGGCTTAAGTGACTATTTTTGCAACTATTGACCTTCGTCTGATTTTTTCTTCCTAGATGGCGGTATTTTTGTGCTCATCAAAAGTGACATTGGTCAAACTTAGCTTTAGGTGCGAGGTAGCTCTAGTTGACGATTGCAATAACCTTAATTCTCACCTTACACCAGGCGCAACCGATGTAAGGTGAGAATTAAGGTTATTGCAACAGAAAAACAGCTCGGTGGGTTGAAAGAGAAAACCGAAAGTTCGACAGGCTGGAAACCATGGAACTAAGTCGTACAATATATTCACGACAACGAACAATTGAACTAATATTGGCTTTGCAAGGACCAGCAAATCTGGCAAAACCGTAAACCTCCTTTAAATTAGCTCAAACCAAAGTAGCAGGTGGTTATGAAACATGGCAAGAGTTGATAATCGACAATGTCCACCTAGTATGTCCTTATTTAGCATATCAATGATGAGCTAGCGGTGGACAGGAACGTACAGCACCTGAACGGAAAGAAGCAGCCTGCGGAAATGAAACAGTTGACAAAAGACACAATCAGCATGGATTTTTTCCAATGTAGCTGGATGTTAAAGATAGTAGAAAACTAGAACGAATCACGACCTAAGCCAGCACAAATGTGATTTGTTAAGACTAATGGAGGGACGATTGCTCTTCCATGCTTATTTATCTAGAGATGAACATTGAATACCGAACATTTGTCTAAAACAGGGCAGATATATACGAAGTGAGTGCAGTCCTCCTCCTCCTCAAGACAGCCATCCTATACAATACTCTGAGCAATACCATCCTGATGTAGATGATCTTTAAGGCACCAATGACCCGTGGCGGTAACTTTCTTCTAATACTTAGAAAACTTTTACAAAGACAGTTCATACTTAGATAACTTCAAGTGGTTTTCCGAAAACATTTTTGACTTACAGCAGATAAAAATGATAAATTACTTCATGGCCAAGACAAGGGTACAGCAGAGAAGATTAATGAAATTATGGGATTCCTGAGCATATTTTGTAGAACATATATATTTAAGAAGATCAGTTTAAGAATTAACTACAACCTTACCATTACACTGTAAAACGAACCTTAACCGCCAGACGATCTTAAGTTATAGATGTGTCAGAAAAAATATAAACCTCGAGCAAGATTCTGATAATAATCTATCAATGATCATATACATTTCTAGTAAGCAGAATGGCACCAGATGTGCAGTCGAAACCTTAACTCCAGTAATCGCTCCACAAGCAATATTTTAAAGCGAATTAAGTTTGCGAATTGATAATATGTAATATGTTGGGGCTTAAACTACCAGTATTTTTCAAAACCTCTTCTACATTGCCAGAATGAGGCAAAACTTTTTGAATCCAAGAAAACACCTAGATGCTTGATGGTCTCTAATTTAGTCTCCTAGCCATTACACCTACCTGAGAACATCGTTTGGCAACTTTGACAAAAACCGATAAGCTCATATCAATAACACGTGACTTAAGTATATACTTAATCCGCTTGAAAATGAAAGTTAAACGGATTAAAAATCTCATGCAATACGAGAATGCAGAAGGTGTCCATTATAATCTCTTTATTATTCAGCAATCTTTCAACTGTAGAGCAGTGTTACATGACTAGCCCACTCTATAAGAATGTTGCATGTTACTGATTAGGGAGGTCGATTAATGATTATTTCTAAAAAGATAGACGATAGACTTATTAGTCTAAACGATTGCAGAACGTCTTGCACAATCAGCGTTCTGGCTACTTCCCAATTGAGCATTTCAAGAAAAATGCTGAATGACTTTGTGGTAAATACTTTAACGTCTCTATTAGATGAAATCAGCTGGCCATTAACCTAATGATTTGTTAAGACTAGACTATTGATCTTCTCACGTCTACAGATCCTATCTAGCCATGAGGATCTGTGAACGGATCTTAGATTTTATTATAATCTTATTGAGTGACTAGGAATCTGTTCCAATCAACGTGAAGGTTTAAAACTCTAGCCCTAGCGTGTGCCGGGGGGCAATCGAGAAAGGAACTCATTTTAATTAATTGCTCATTTCACTAGACAATATATATCTTCAACTATCAAGTTGGATTGATAGTTTGAATATGTTTTTTGATTGATGAGAGATTCTTTAATGTCTTCTGGTTAAGCCGATTTCAGTCACACAAAATACTTTCAAAAGCATTAAGACACAAACTATCTGATCTACTATCTATCTCTTATTCAATCAGGCTGGTAAGTTTTCAGTCCAATCGAATCTATCCCAATTCGCAAATGCGCCGTGCTGATCTGGTTATCATCAAGAGCTTCAAGCAAGGCAGAGAGGCTAACTGACATAATGAAAGACATCTATACTCAAAAAACTGAATCATCATCTTCGAGACAGTTGTCACACTTCTAGGCTCTCTTTAAAAGTTCGCAGTACTATATACGAAGCATACGGGATGTAAGCGAGATTTGAATATAAAAATATTAGATACTGAAAGTTTTTGAAAATTTTCAAATCGAGATAAATCAGATTATGTCATGGTGATTTTGATTAGCAAAGATGTTATAAATTCTGCATCTAGATTAGCACACAAACAACATTATAACCGAATGCATTTAACTATTATACTCTTTACGACCAAAACTAGAAACGACAACCATAAAAATTTACATAATCATGCAATAGTTCTACTCTAGATTTGTTGACAACAACAATATGTACATTGCGCTCATTCATCAAAAATTCGGTCACAAGCATCTATCCATCGCCCATAATTCAAAATATTAACCCAGAATAAAACTCAATAAAAGAGGATAATCTTATTGTTTAAATTCACCTCAAATCCATAAATCAGACAAAATAATCGAATCAATCAAAACTCAATAAAACTATCGTGCTACATCATCTTCATCATTCTTATATATAAATAACATCTTATTATCTTTTCAGTTTTTTTTATCTCTAATCTCAAGTTCATCACCGCACATAGATATATGTAAGATGATGATATAGCTTTAAAATCTTTAAATCGGATTTTCTTGTATATATATGTACACATTGTACCACACACACACTCCTTGCCATCTTAACAATCGATATGATGTTGTTCGATTTCGTTCCATCATTCCATGTTGACGATTGTACGCTGCTCCCATAAACACAAAGACGAATTGTGTGTAAAATTGAATTTCTCATGTTTAGTCTTTGTGTGTTGCTCATTCTCGAGAAAATAAACAAGAACAATAAACAACAACAACAACAGCAGCAGCAGTAGCAGTAAAAACTATACAGGATGAAAATTATGATGAAAATTGAAATGAAAATCCACTTAAAACCACTTAAAAATAATTTTGTAATGAAATAAAAAAAAAAAATGTTCGGTATTTTTGAAAAATCTAACCAACCTGCTGTGAAAATGTGAAAAATAACGGTTATGTGGTGACAAAGTCTAATCCATACACACCAACCAAATGGAAATTTGTCATGTTTTGCGCTCGGGGTGTGTTGTATGCGGTGAAATAGGTTCGTGTAGATATAGAGAGAGCATAAACTTATGCGATTATATTAAAGGAGTATTGTGGAGAGCAGGGGTGTTCAAACTGTCGTTAGCGGAACATTTAATGATCGGATAAATGTCAGTTAGGCTGGTACCACTTCTTTTCTGGTCAACGATTAGAATTCCATCGAAGTTGTTATTAACTGGCTCGGCCATATCGCCAATGATCCAACGGCCAATGAGCCATATCGCCAATGGTTTCCATGATTCAATGGAATGATCTTGCCCTGAACAGAAATTATTTTAATCGCCTGTGTTCACTATAAGTGTGCGCTTCTTCAGGCTTCCGTTTTCTCTACGGGCCTTATAATTGAGCCAGTTTTCGTCCTTCAATACTGGATTCAGTTAGTTTTCCATCGTGACACATTTCTACTGGCTGTTGTCGTAATTTGGATGGTTTACAAGTTCGTAACAGTTGTTTCTTTTCGATTATCAATTTGAACATTGACTGGAGCAATTCGAAATCTGAGTCGTAAATGTTGAATACGATTGATTTCAACAGTTCTTGCCGCAGTTGTTGTTGAAAACACTATAGACCTCCTAGTTTTAGCCTATTCATGTCACTCCAAAACACATTTAACTCATTCAGTATCTTCAATTTGATGATTCTGTTGTTCTTTACATAAGATTCTTAATCATAGCAGGGGTGCTTAAATGGAGTATTAAGGAAGGGACGAAAAAGAGTATTTATCTTAGCCACCCCGGCTCTCGTTACCGGAACATTGGATGATCGGATAAATATAGCGATAAAAGTCAATTGGACTGGTAAAACTTCTTTTCTGGCTAATATTGTCCTTTAAAGCGTCAATTGTCAAATCGCAGCTCCGAAGTGGCCAAACGACATCAGCTCTGCGGCTGATAATGCGATCTTTAAAAACATCGAGTGTAGCTTCAGCTGTGTGGCACGTAGCGCCGTCCTGTTGAAACCAAATGTTGCCAATATCCTCCTCGTCAATTTTTGTGAACAAAAATTCGTTCAACATGGCCCGATAACGATCGCTATTGACTGTAACGGCCACTCCTTGCTCATTTTGAAAGAAAAATGGCCCAATTATGCCTCTGGACCAAAATCCGCACCAAACAGTGACTCGTTTTGGGTGTACCGGCTTTTCAATGTATGCGTGCGGGTTTTCCGTGCCCCAAATGCGACAATTTTGCTCGTTTACATACCCGCCAAGATCAAAATGAGCTTCAGCCGAAAAGATGATTTTTTTGGCAAAATCGGCATCTTCTGTAAGTCGATCGCAGGCCCACTAAGCGAAGCGAAAACGTATTGGATGGTCAGTTGGCCTCAATTCCTGAACCAATTGGACTTTGTATGGCGTCATACCAATGTCTTTATGCAAAATTCGTCTCAATGATGTCTCCGAAATGTTCAATTGTTGAGAACGACGGTGAATTGATGTTGATGGTGCATTACGCACACTTTCTGCCCCAGTATCAATATTCTCGGGTGTACGCACTGTTTTTGGCTTTTCACGCTTTGGTTTATCGATGAGGATGCCAGTTTCTTTCACTTTTTTCACAAGATAACGAACATACGGAGCTGACGGTGCTTCTCTTCTTCCAAAATCTGTACGCAATTTTCGCACACATTCCGCACATTTACCATGATTTTCAAAGTAATTTCGCAATATTTCCCAGCGTTGTTCAAGCGTATACACAACTATATTCGTCCAGCGGAAGGATAAAACTAATTATCTGTCAAATCAGACATGAGCTAAGTGTTACCATTCACGAAATAAGCACTAGTTGAAAAAAAACTTTAGATGGCGGACCCTTTAGTTTTCGGTCGTTCATTATATTCTCTCCGAAGTTGTTATAAACTAGCTCATATAATATCGTTGATTTAGAAGACATGTTATTCGAAAGCCTGGCCTATACGATTTCTTGTAATTTTGCTCAAAATTTGACTTCTGTTTCATTGCGCACTCGAAATGCCAAACTATCCTCGGGACAAGTAAGTTTAATCATCTCAATTCGGCCATATCGCCAATATGAGGTTTTCCGAGATTCAAGGGAATGATCACTCCCCTCATGATCAAAAGTTAGTTCAACCGCCTGTGTTGAAATCACGTCTGGTCGCAGAAATGATCTTGTTGCGCATGTGTCAAGTGTAAGTGAGCACATCTTTCCTCTAATTGATCCATTCAGGACCAGAATTCCGTTTTCTCCACTTTAGCGGGACACAAAAATCACCTTTGTAGAGTTTTATAACTGAGTCAGCCTTAGCCCTTCAAAACTGACTTGAGTAATTTTTTCTTCGCCGGTTCGCGACTCCTTTCGTTAGAGTTTAACCGCAGCAAATTTCATAGAAATTTCTTATAGAAAATAGTCTATAACCATGAGCAACCATGCAGGTTTGGCTTAATGATCGGTGGTTTTCAGTATTCACTCGATTTGATAATGAAAGTCTACCATCAAAGGTTTCCATCAATTGTTCGTAACTCCACTCGGGCGTAGATATAGGATCTGCAAGATTACTTCGGCTCTACTCCTTGCATTGCCAATATTAGTACGCACATTTGTTCATTCTCGATTATCGACTCCTGTCAATCTGGGTCCTGAATGTTGAATACGAGACAATTCCGTCGAAAGATGGTGCTTTAAAGTTAGTTTCGGCCGCATTAGTTGTTGGTAAGACTAGACCACCTGGCCGTTCGATCTCAATGCGCAACTCATTTACCTCGTTTAGTGTCTTCGTTTCGGTGAATTCCTGTAATTCTTTGGGTTTTCTTATTTCTTTTGAATACTCTGGGTTCGAATACTTCCCGAAGCCTACCAGCTCACCGAAATTCTTCTTCTTCATCCAACCGCTGGATTTTTACTGTAACAGTTCTTCATGTGACTCTTGCTAGTGGTTGTGCCCATATTTCATCAACGGAGTTCTTCCCTCAATTGAGATAGAATTGTGTTTGTGATGGAATTTTGAGTACTGTGGTTAAGAACACTGTAGACAATGTTACTCATATTATATTGAATATATGAACACCTCTCCACCATCAATTTTTTGTAACTCCACTCGGACCGAATAGGATCCGTTTGATTTCGGCTGGTCCTCGCTATTCAATATCAGTGCTTTCGTTCGTTGTCGTGTATTGACCCCTGCATATATGCAATTTTGAACTGGGTTCTGATACAGTACGTCTGTGCGATGCAGATTTTAGCCTTTCAGCCAAACTTTTATCGTTACAAGCGCGTATAGAATTAACTCACTTCAGGGAATATGTGGTTTCCGGGATTCATCACAAACTGGTTGTTTTATTAAATCGAGGCCGATTATACACTCGTCTTCTCTGTCTACTACCACAAACCGATGTTTGAACTGGCAGTTTACGACTCGAACAAACTGATCATTCTCGCCATGAATAGAAATTGCATCAATCTGCTATGTTGCAATTACGTCTGGTAACAGAATATATCTCGTTATGCCTGTGTCCAATGTGTGTGTTTATATACGTCTTCTATCCAATTGCTCCAGTAAGGACCAGCTTACGTTTTCCTGACTTAACTCGGATACATAAATCATCTTTGTAAGACTTTTTAACGATTCGCAAATTTATAAATTTACAATTTCGTTTGAGATGTCTCATCAGTTTCCGTAGAGATTTCCCATACAAATTTATCCATTTTCTGTAATGATTCGTTTACCCATGCAGGCCTGACTGAATCATGATTTTAAATTTTCTGTTTCGACCTGACTCGCAAATGCTTTTCTTCCGGCATCCATCTACAAAACCGAATCCACTAACTCCGAAGACTTCTACCTTCCGCTAAGATATTCAGCTCTATAAGGCCATATCTATACATTTTTCGTAGCTCCGTTAGGGCGTAGAGAGGGTCTGCAACGAACATATTTTCAGATTGACAACTGCTGCCAAAGCAATTTCGAATTGGATCCTAAATGTTCGGTATGATGCAGTTCCTTCAGTAAATTTCCGTTATTCTTTCCGTAAATTCGGTAAATTTCCGTTATTCTTTGAGTTATCTCATTTCTTCTCCAACGAACGATACTCCGGATTTGACTGCCTCTTCAAGTCCACCTATATAGTTGTTTCTTCAGTCCGCCGAACTTCTCCTTCATTTCACCGAACTCTCTCTGTAACAGCTTTTCTCTGAGAGATTTCTGCTGTTATCTAGTTGTGTAGCCGCTCTTCATATATTTCTTACTGATTTTTCTTGTTCATTTTCTGTAGTAACTCTTTACTTGTTCATTTTCTGTAGTTACCTAGGCAGACTTGGCCGAATTATTGATGGTTTCCAGTGTTCTCACTCGGTCTGCTTTCTTTTCGGCGCCCATCTGCACATCCAAAGCTAATACCTTCGCAGACTCCTTCTTTCCTCTCAGAAACAGCTGGTCACTCATTTGCACGTTTCCAATAGTGTTGGTCTATATATCCGCCACTAGCTCATCTCACTGTCACCATATGTTGACTCATGTCACATGTCACCATATGTTAGATCCAAGGCTTCCATCAATTTATCATAGCTCTGTGTTCCTCGGGCGTAGATAGGGATTGAAAGATTTCGTATATTGGCAGGCCTTTGCAATGTCGTTATCGATTTTAGACTTCTGCCAATGCGATTCCAAAATGAGTCTTGAATGTTTGGTACGATGCTGCTCTGTTGAATGTTGGATCTTTTAACTTAGTTACTGTCGCAGTTGCTGTTGGCAAGACTAGACCATCTGTTTTTATCCTTTCGTTCTAATCGCGCAACTCATTTGAGAAGATAACTATTTCTTGTTCAACGGCCGATACTCTAAATTTGAATATCTCCTAAATCGCACCTAGTGGTTTCTCTAGCCCACCGTACTTCTCCTCCATCCCACCAAACTGTTTTTTCCTGTTTTTATAACAGTTTCTCTTTGAGCAACTTCTGCTGTTCTTCTTGGTTGTGTAACACCCCTTCATGTTTTCCTTACTGGTGTTTGTATCCACATTTCGTTTTAACAGTGTTCTACCCTCAGTTAGGTTGAAATTGTGGTTTTATATATTTTATTACTATGGAATCTGTTTTGGGGCTCAAGGCACTCCCAACTCTTTCGCGGTTCACTTATTTACGTCCTTATCTTACGCTTTCCAGCCAAATCGAGGACGTACGGCTACAGGTCCAATTTACCTAACCATCCGCACATTGTATAGCTCCATGCTAGCCTATAGTACTGACATTAAAGATGGGTCGGCCCATGGATTCTGCACTCCAACAGGGGGTCATAGATGTGTTCATTTAAAACACCGATGGTAATCAAGTGATAACAATCCCTTTTGGTAACGAACCGACTCTACGGTCAGTCGTAAAAAAATAAACACTGACATCATTATCTGCAGGATTGTCTGACTATTACGCATTCTTGGGGCGAAGGGGATTTGTACTAGGTAATTGATACAATAATTCAGCTTGCCTATAGAGTAACCCACTCGATCTTTTACCCATATACATAAAAAAAACTTGTACATGAATACAAAATATGGTCAGCCTCGAGAGTCTCAGTAATGGCTTTATTATTTACAGTAAGCCTGCGTATAGTAGACAATGAATTCAACTCGTCGTGGTGGCACTTCTAGTGTTATACTTATTATAGTAGGCCGCCCCTAGAGCAGTCGTCTCCTGCACAACACAAGCTTATTTTAGGGCTATGGACGCTGGCAGCTACTTTTGAGGTTGTTTCATCAATCATTAATCAACCATCATCAATCAACCAATCAAACGAATAGGACTTACCTCTAATTCTTTTCTTCGTGTTCTCGGGTCGTGTAATCTGGATAGAACTATGCGAAATATACATTTAGAACTCATTAAGAAAATAACAGAAGAGAAGAGATAATAATTTTACTTACAGATCAAAAGGATATGTAACTTCCCTTCTTGTCATTTAAGTTTGAGATAATAAGACAAGATTGAATTGTTTTTCCTCCAAACCCGTTGGCCACAACGAAGAAGGGCCTTCATAAAATTTTCAAATTAATCGTTGATAAAACCATGAGATGTATCATTCTGATTGGTGATATACATATTGTTTCGAATTCCTAGAACCATCCTCAATGAAAATTCTATTCATCTCTATACACAAGATAACAGAAAGCTTCATTTATCATCGTAAATAAAAAAAAATCCTTTTCCGGAATTAACCCACATATTTTCAAATTGAAATCTGCCTCAAAAATCAGCACCAGAATATTTTAACCGAACCCATAAAATTTTATATTTAGTCCTATTGTGTTTTCTATATATCGACGAACAAAACCATTTATATACGGAGATTATTTACCACCCCAACCACCCCAACCACCCCCCACCCACACTAATCCAAAACAAAAATCCAACTTACCCGTTCAAACAGACAATACATAATGAAAATCTCTAGAAAATATTAAAAATTTATCCGCCGAACAATTCATTTTTTAATCATAGGTTTGTTTGTACGAGTACGAGTATATACACGGGCTCACATTATGTGGGCATTGCACAAACAATTATGAACAATACAAAGTAGTGGATTTGAAGGTTTTGTGCATAGTTTTTCGTTTATAAAACAGCAAAACTGCTTGCATACAACGAAAGACAAAAGATTGTGTATCATTGTGTTGGTTGTTGTTTGTCATAAATTTTGTCTTCTGCCAGAAATTTGCACAATCGTGAAATAATTAATCGGTTTGATCTATAGCAAACAACAACGTTGATAAACTATGTCTTATCATATAGACATCTCGAAATCGCACACAGACCTATAAATTCATTCAAGAGCAACATCGGACAAAAGGAGAGACAACAACTCTATATATCGAGATCTGTTTCGAGCACATACAGTCTACACCGTATATAAATGGCGACATTTCAATATTTATACTCTTCTGACCTGTCTCTGCTATATATGCCATCTACCCCTGCGTCTTCGCAGACGCTGTATAGTAAATAAGTTAGCTGGAAAATATGAATTATATATTAGGTTTTGGTCTAAGATTAGGCGAACTATATACCTCTAGCTAGACTATATATATGTAATCAACATTCGGGCGATACACAAACAAAACCAAAAATATGTGATTGTGCGGTGGCTATACACAGAAGATTGGAAATGAAATATCGAATCGAATCAAAATTGTATATTTGTCTGCAGGATTTTTTAATCTTCGGGTTTTGTTCTTGCGTTTCTGTTTATTTAAGACGGCGTAGGGCAACAAAAAATATTCGGTTGTCATCTAAAATGAATATTTTTTTTTTGATTAATCGAATTTTTTTTCTGTTCTGTGGCACACACACACTCCAGCTACATGTTCCAGCTTATATATGCCTTTTTAGGATTTTTATTACATGGACATATATAGGCGACAGTTGTTTAGGAAGGATTAAGAAGTAAATTAATTTTTTTGTTGCCCATTTACACTGTTCGTCATCATAGTGATATAACATACGAGGATAGCTTGAGGGAACGATGTCTATACATAAATTTAGGATCTATATGAGATGATTACATGTGCTTAACAATTAAACTGGTGTTATATGTTCGTCCGTTGGGTATGTATGTATGGTTCAAACCTTAAATCGTATATGTAAAAAATTGTGGTTATTAAAAGAAAAAACCACGATTAGGGATTAATTTTAGTAGATTTGGGGATTAAGCTAAACATTTACAATTGCAGGGCAATTATCGCATGTTGATTACAACTGATGATTAAATTTGTATCCGACCTTACGAAAAAGCCCAATTTACGTTTAGGCCATCTATACATTACATTGGTCTACCCTAGCAAATCTTAGCCTATATAAAGTTTGGCCATTTTTCGAGCACTTTTTCGAGTGTTGGGGACGTATCTCGGCGATTGCAACACAATGCTCAATTGTCTCTGGTTTGTCGGCATAACACTTGTCTATAACGGCGACCAGCAAACGTTTGACGCAATAAATCGATTGTGGCATGAGATGTGTGGCAAGTTGCATCATCCTGTTGAGACCAAACATCGTTAACATCAATACCATGAAGAGCGGGCGCAAAAAATCGGTTAACATGGTGCGATAAGTGTCTCTAACGTACACACCAAGATGAAAATGATCTTCATACGAAAAGATGATTTTTTTAGATTAAAATCAACATCATCGTGCAGTTTCTCATTGGCCCATCTAGCAAAGTGAAAACGAAGCGGATGGTCATGCGGCTTCAACTCTTGAACCAATTTAACTATGTATAAGGCGTCATAACGAGATCTTTTCGCAAACCGAGATCGTTTCACGACATTTTCGTGCAATTTCCGACCAATTGTTTTTGTTTTGGAAATAAATTTCCAATAAATCCCAACGTTGCTCAGGCGTCAATCGATTCATTTCGTTCAGTGGAGATAATATACTGAATTTTGTGACAGAATAGAATGACATAAGTATTGTCAGATTCAAAATAACCGGTGGTTCAAATTTAAACCGATAGATGGCTCACCCGTTAGTACTGATATGGAAAATGGGTCGTACACGGTGTACATTTTTACAAAACATGTGTACAAAAACGAACCTAGGACATCATCACTGTGATTCTCCTGGGTAATCTTCTGTGAGGAAATTAATAGCTTACCTGTAGTAGTGAGACTTAACAAGTCACTGAGTAGGTACCTGTAGACTTGAATCACTTCGTCTACCTAATGACGTGCTTACTTCTTCTTCTTCTCACACACTACATTGCAGTATGGATATCCTCTCATTAAGTAACATTGACAGCATCTGTTCCAGGCATGTATCACTTTTAGTCCTGTTCCGCAATCTTGAAGCAGAAGTAAAGTAATTTTATTCCAAAATTTGGGAAGTCGGACTACATCGACCCTAAATCGTTGCGGTCTAAATGTCTGTCATCAACTTTTTTGAAATCTTTTTTGAAAGGATTGTTGATAGATTTATTAGAGACCAACATTTAGCCACCGCTCCGCTCAGTAACAAGCAACATGCTTAAAGAGTTGGCAAGCCCTGTGAGACTGCCTTACATATGAACTCGTAACTAGGATTGAGAGATGTTTGAACAACAACATGTTTCTTGTGGGCACTTTTCTGGATATTGCAGGACGAATGTATGTACTAAATTTGGTATCACACCCTTCAAGGAGGAGTGCTTCTACCTAGGTTTTGGTTGTTGACTAATTTCTTGTTATTCCGATTTTATCTTTGTAAGTCCGGTTTTATAGCTCAAAGATACACTGACGATCTGGTTTTAATAGTTACATGCAATCACCTTGAATGTCCTATCAATTTCACTCAACACTTTTTCAGTACCATCACTTTTTGGTTGTAGCTTTAATAGCTCAGCAGTCTAACACTTGTGTTTTCCTGAATAATAAGCTTTTTTGGAAGTATTATCTGGATTTTAAAAATTCACTGCTATATTTTTGAAATACCGTAAAGCTTTTTGTAATTCTTGGAGATTATCCTCAAAACAAATCACTGGTCCTCCCAATGCTAACTAATTCGCCTGTTGTTTGGTGGCCAGTGGTTAAAGTAAAATCTACGATTGGCAAATATCTGTTAAGCCATGTCTTCAACTCCACTCCTTATTATGGAGGTAATTTTCTCCCAACCCCAGTTACAGACCTTCATTTTAGGTAAAGCTTATTTGTCTGAATTTCTCTTGATGAGTGTTGGGGCGTGGAATGCTTTCGGAATAACGTACAAAACTTTCCCGGGCGTTGGGAAATTGTGGACTGACTGCGTAGTTGTGGAATTTGTTTTGATACCGTCTGGAGAGATGAGGTGTCCTAAAAAAGATGCGATCAGATTTATTTCACAAAATAAATAAATTTGATCACACAACTAGTCGTTTGTCATTGATGATTAAAACAATGCTCCTCCGATACGGCGATTCAGCACTGCTTATATACAAAGATACCATATGTGTATTCGATCATTCCATTTCGCTTTGACCATCAATGAGGTGGCACATGCATTGTATAGCATGTATAGTGTTGGTGATGGTGTATACAACTGGTTTCGACTCACTGGCTGTATTCTAACATTAAAAAATCTCTGGTGGACATGGCCTTTGAGAGGATTCGAATAGGCTCTTGGCAACAACTATAATTCACAGGATTAATTTGAAAAATTAAAAGTTGCAGTGGTGGCCGAGTGGGCTGTTGTCTATCAATTGTTCTGTTCTCAAACAAAGCTGCTGAATGATCTCATATTTAAATTTAAATTTTTGATCTGTGATTGTACATATCGAATCTTAAGTTCAGGAACATGTGATCATTTCAAGAACATTTGATTATTTGCCCACTATACAGGTGGTAATCAGAAGAAGCGATGTTTAACAGCCAACTAGTTCCACCTTAAGCTTATAAGAAAGTCTCATCACGCAGATAGGACGAAAATCTCTTTACTCTTTGTATGGTGACAAAACATTGGGGACGAAAACTGAAGATGAGGTTGATTTTTGAGTCCCAACTGGAATTATTTTGCCCATGTTCTCACAAAATTTATTTACAAAGTCTGATGGATCGGGATTTGAAACCTGGGAACAAGCCACAAAAATTTACATGCTTGAGGGCTTGGACTTGTTCTACTAGGAAGCATTTCAGTTCATCTATGACTGCTGATGATATTCCGAACAAGATTAGGGGCAGCTCAGTGCCCCGATGGTTGACATTTCCACGAGCTTTAAGCAAAGCTTTTAGTTTTCTGTGAAAAGCTCTCGACAACTAGACTTTATCGCTCAGTTTACAACGGATGTACACCATATATCAGGCTAGCACAACGTGGTCTGGAACTAACCATCCCATCAAAAGAGAATAACTTAGGTAGAAACACGACGACGGTGACCGCCCGAAAGGCATGGGGTTATGTTTCCGCTCTTGTGAGGTTGTGTGATCAACTCAGTCCTATAGGACTATAGTCCAACTAAATGACCGCGGATTTTTCTGCCAGGGTTATGCTAATGACATCGCCATAATACTCATCGGTAAAGATTGGATCGTAATATGTGATCACATGCAAATTACGATTACGATGGTTGTAGCCTGATGTAGTGACCAAGGTCTAACAGTTAACCCTAGGAAAACTGAGATAGTTCTTTTCATTAGACGCAAGACTTTGAGGACCTTTAATGTTCCAAACATTGGGGCTCATACGATCCCGCTCTCTCTTCGGAAGTCAAATATCTGGCGATATGGTTAGATCGGAAGATTACTTGGTAAAAACATTTAGAAGGGAAATGCAACAAAGGTACAAGATTTACAGTCATTTGGTACATCATGGTGCCTGATGATGAGACCCATACTTTTGTTTGCCTCACTTATTTGATGACCAAGAACAATGAGCGGTTTTGGAGGGACACCTCTAAATTTTAAAGACTTTTTTGTCTGGGTATTTGTAGGATCACACAACTCCTAGCGCGACTCTTGAGATATGGCTGTTGATCTTTGGATCAGAAGGTTTGCAGCTTAAACAGCTGCAATCAGAAAGTGTACAGGCAAATACAATCTTCCTAGTCCTTCTGGGCACTATTAAAAATGGAGAGAGGTATTTTGAGTAACTATTAAAGGAAATCACACATGGGACGATATGATGATCTTGACTGAGGGATCAATATACTGTAATCCCGCTGGTGCCGTATTATACATACAATTAAGCACATTAGCTTTGATCATTTGAACTTTAAATGATCCATTTTATAAATAATTCCGCGCGTACCTACTTGCCCAGAAAAAAAACTGATGGGGCTCCGAAGAATTTGGTCCTGGGTTCTCTGTCCTTCTTAATTAAATCGAATGGAATAGTTAGGCAACAGTTTTTATAATGATGATTTTGATCTATTTTGAATGGCATGCGTTGGCCTCATTAAACAAGTCAGCTTATATGACATTGAACGCGATCTAAATGTACTATCGAGATGTATACATTTTCGTTTTTGCCTCTCGTAGCAAGAAAATAGTATATAGATCTTCAATCCTTCTGTGTGAGCTTTCATGTTGGGATAGGATATAATGAACTACCCCATTTGTTGAACTATAGAATATGAAAACTGTACTCGGGCTGGAAACCAGTGCAGCAACTTAAATAATCTGGGAGGGGCAACTATTTGATTCCACTTCTTACGAAATTTTTTTCTATTATTGAGGGTTCCGGAAGATGGTAAACAGTTTTCTATAGTATAAATGATTTCACAGCGTAAACCAGAAACCTTACGACACAAAAGAGACACAAAAGAGGAGTTTCAGCTCTAAAATCGATTATAGTTCAGGTTGATGACCCCTCGGACCTAACAGTTTGTTCACTGTTTCCAGAATTGTTACATTATCGGTATACAATGAGATCCTCATGTTAGTGCATCGAACGATTATAATTGCCTCTTCAAGAGTATACAGTAGAGTTTCAATAATGATTTCTAATAGAACTTGAAACAAAGGCCGGCATGATGTCATTTATTGACACAGATTGGATGAAGTCAAACTGGGTGTTGCATCTAAATCAACGCGCGAGGGGTAGAATAATTAAAAACGTTTCGTGCTTTAGGTCGTCCAATTTCTTATACTGTATTTTTAATAAGTGATATACCAACGGAGTTACTTATATTTAATTTGAAGCTGTTCTCGGGGCTATAAGTCGAGATATCTCTTTGTTGGAAAACAAAATGACCATTGGGATTCAGTGTCCAGTAGGTTGTATACGTCCTATAATTTTAAGTCCATTATTAGGATATTCTAGGACATTTTTTCGGTGCTTTATAGAATTTTTCTTCAATTGTTCTCCACTCTTTGTAAGCTGGCTGAAATTTATTGATTCTCTGCATTGTTTTAATAGTTCGTATACTTGATCTCCTAATAAGCTTATAAATAAGCAATTAACAAGGCATCTGTATCGAATAACGACCTTTTGCGGAACACTCTAATTCAATTTTACAATGATTAGCATCCGATTGGATGCTAATCAAATTTTGTTAATTTTTTAATTTTTGCCTTTAAATAATCAATTTGAGGTGAATGAACTAATCAATAAATTTTTTATTACAGGTACACACGTAAAATGATGTTCAAGAAGCAGCATCGCTTTATATGAATTTAACCCAAATCAAAGCACCACCAAAACTGAAATGGAATTATGCATCAATACCATGAAATGCGGGAACTCTATGGCCGCATCAATCCCAGATCAAACGAAATTGATTTTGTCTACATTGTATTTGGCAGTGACATCAGCACCAACCGTAGTGAAAGTATTAGTAGCAAAGATAGCAGTAGTAGAAGCAACAATAATATTCCATTTAACAAAAACCGACATCAGCACCATGCAACAACCAAATATCTAACTTTTAGAATGCAATTCAATTTGATCGGAATCGAACAACAACAGCAACAATTTAATCTAAATAATAACAATAATTTTAGTAATAATAATAATAATAATAGTGATAGCATTAGTAATAATATAAAAATGTATCATTCTGTTGGTTCGATCGCAACAACTAACAATACTAGTCTGATAGTGGTGACAGCGGTTGCAACGGCTACGGCGTCGCCGCCGCCACCAAGTACAACGAATTTTGCATCAAAAAATGTTGCGGCTGCTGCGGTTGCGGCCGTGGCAACAAATCAATTGTTGCTTAGTGAAAAAAATGATACGGGTGGTTTGTTCGATGGCAGTGATATGAATTTGTCGTTTACGCCAGCGTTTTCACAGGTAAAAATTTTCGACGCGTTTAACTAAATATTTTTTTTTATGTTTTGAAGAGATTTAAGACTGAATTTGTTGAGACTCTAGACAGGGGCATCTCATCCATCATGTAGGTGCCCAAGTACAGATTCGTTCTGTGTGCTACTATCAGGCAAGAGCAGAAAAAGTGATTCATCGTTTTCTCCTTCTTGATTTCTTCATAACTCCAACAGAATTCGTTGAATTTTGAGCCCAGCCTTCTAGCATGTTCCATTAGAATGTGGTTCCCTGTGAATACTACCACGTTTGCTCTCAAAGAGTGTGTCTGCTTTTTAAAGTAGCAGTTTAAGAGATAAACCCATCCTGACTAGCTCGCCTACACTGCTATTTCTCAAAATGTCTAAATGACCCGAAACCTCGATAATCTAGATATCGATATGCTCATCCATCTCGTTTAGATATGAAGGGTAACTCAACGCCCCCTGGACGAAAGCGAAACCGATTGCAGTGACTTTGAGTACTGTGGGTACCACATTATGTCCTAACATACCTCCTCAATCGTTTTTCCTCAGTTTGATACTCGTTGCAATAATCACGTGCCCTTAAATGGACATCCAGAAAACTCTAGCTTCTACTCTTTTCTCTAGCTTAGGGTCGTCCGTATACAATTATAAAATCTCCGGTGTCAATTCATCCCTCCAGAAGACTCTGTAGGTGCACATGTTTAGTATAGCTACTACAGTGTAATGGCACCAGCTAAAATTCAAGGTCACATCTCTTCCCAGATGCGATATTAAACGAGTTCACTATGTCCATAAATAAGCGCTTTTTACTAAGATTACTGTTCAAATCTGTGTCCAAAAATCATGCTTTGTCAGAAAAATCAATTGGGAGCACTCCTACCAGTTGACAATCCTGCTTTCATTCATATAATTGATCAACCCATTACCAAAAAAGTTAATCTCTTCAGCAGACAATCTCTCTATTTTTGCCTATATACTTTACCGTTAATGACGGCCCCTTAATAGTTGACGAATGCTACCAAAAACTGTTCACTCGGGTTCTGTGATTCTTCCTTGAAACTTGTCAGCTATGGTATACGCATACTTACGATTTGTCATTTATCTGAATTCCCATTGGCTCTAAAAAGCTTTCAAACATTTTGAGGAGAATTAAGGACGACATAATTATTAGCCTTACGGCTTTTCAGTAACTTCGGATATTCTATAAAGATTAACTTCAGCAAGAGGCTAATGTTCTCCCATCTGTTTTGCAGTTTGACCCGTATAGTGTGGTAAAAACTGGCTAATTTATACGGCTTGAAGCCATCTAACGACTTTTGAATGGACCCTTTGTTTACTGTGTTTCCCGTTCTATGGGCTCGGAGTCACCTTTCATTTTGGGGGACTATTATGAAATAATTCAATTTCGGTTTTTTTTCGATATCGAAAAATCCGATCCTATGCGAATTTCCTATTATGAAATTGTTGGGTCGAATCAAATGTCAGCATGAAGTTAACGGTTATGACTTTTGTAATTCACCTGAAATTGGTAAGATTCGATAACATAAAATGAAAGTCGTCTATACCAAATAGCACTCGAATTTTTGTATAAGATTTTCGAAAATCGTTTTATAATAGCGAGTTTTTTGAAATCGGATTTTCATAATAAAAAAATCCGCTTTCGGATCCGATATCGAATTTTTCATAATAACCCCACTTCACGGGAATTACTTGATGGGAATTATCATGAGCTATTTGGTTTTTTAAAATAGTTTGGTCTGGTTGGATTCCTATAGGTAATATTTTTCTAAGGCGAAAATTTTTGGAGACTTACTCCTTTTTGTATACTTTTTTGCACGGATGTTTAGCCGCTCCAGTATACTTGGCTCTGTTGAACGCTTTACTGCAGTTTTGATTCGTCCCCATTTTCGGGAAGCACCAAACTGGCTTAAGCTTTTCCTTTGATTGTGCCTTCGGTAAACCTGCATGAAGGGACTGATTGCAGGTACTGGTTTGAGTGCCCACGATATCACCCAGCCCTTCTTCTGCCGTTGAAAAGGTAGGAATAGTCCTCTGCAATAATGTCTGTTTCTGTCATTCTTCTTTTCGTTTCTAGCATTTAACTTGGTTGCCCTGAATATTTAGTTTAAAGGTGGACTAGCTGTGATCCCAAAACGAATATCCATCCACTGCGTACGCTCCAATTTTCAACCATTTGAAATTGAAAAATATGTCACTATAGAGTTATACGTATTACCTCTGTTCTATTTCTAGTAATAAAGTTTGCGTCTCGAAAATATTGTCCGAGTGCAGCCTATTTCTCTTGGATCTAACAAGCTGAAACCAGCCAGAACTTATCAGTCATCTCTTTAAAATTGAAACAGAGTTCTGATCTACTTTTAACTGCAGCCTGCCTGCTCGTTGGACTTCATTCAGTCTTACCTTTAGTGAAAAGCCTTTTTACACCTTTAAAGTTTACATGTGGGTTCTCGTCAAAAACTCAACTAGATTGGGAACTTCTTTCCTCTTCAAGTGGTTTATGGACTGATTACTACCTAGAAACTTTTTTTTAAAATTTGGTGTCCGGTGAAAAATGAAGAAATGTGGTGGATTGTAACAAGTTCGGTTGAGATTCGTAGCTGCACTCATGTGTTTGGCTACAATTTAAAGAGGGATGCGATTCAAGAGTTTTTCTTGTTTGTATGTATTCCTCAGACCGCCACTAATATAAAAAGGTCGACCTAGTTTAATCAGCAAGGTGTTCATGACACTCGGTATACCTCTATATAGTTTCAAATTTACAAGGGAAGAAAGATTAATGAAATGTACACGAGAGGTAGCAAAGATTAGTGGCAGATATCTTCCCTATACCAAACCAACCCCTTTAATTTATATAATAACACATAACTCTAATTACATTTCAAGGTTCTTCTATCGCCAACCTCATCAACCGCAACCAGTAGCAATTCATCAAGTTGTGATGGCAGTGCGGGAATTGGTACAACAACAAATGAAACGGAACCATTGAATTCATTTTATTTCTATCAGGTAAGTTTTCTTTATATACATAATATACGTAACGACGATGATTAATTTTCATCGTCTATGCAAATAGTTTTCCATCATTTTTCATTTTGTACTGTGTGCTGAGAGTGAATATATGTACAGACATACAGGTAGAGGTAACACATCTTTAACAAATTTTCTTAAGTAAAATTAAGGTGAAGGTGAAAAGTGATTATATTCACAAGGTGACAATATCGTTTCGAGCCAAACTATTATATATTTTTTTCATTTTTTGCAAATTACATTGTTTGTGCAGAATTGGATGGAATATGAATGGGGAATTGTTAAGATGTGTAATGTTAAGAAATGTTCACAAGAATAGTGTTTTTTGTGTTCAATTATTTTATGAAAAGAAAAGTTTTTCCATATATTCATCTCGAAACTATGATTATTATTTGCTTTTGGAAGATTAAATTATCAACATTCGTAAAGGCTGTATCTCAGTAACAATGTGTAATCATAATTGAAGCATCATTATAGCTTAACGAGTTGCTCGACCCTGAATTCTGTAGGATTTGCTGTTTTTCAGTATGACGTATGGGGGGAACGATAACATCCAAAAAAAACTTCTAACCATGACCACATCGTTACGTTTCTTCTCGATGTGCATGATAACCGTATATGCGTGCACATAGATAGAAAACCTCATGACAGTGGATATAATAGAGCAAAAAAGCGTATGAAATATAAAAAACTGTGTGACACATGCATTGTATGTGATTGATTGATTGACAGATCTAAAGTTACGCGATTAAAAAGAGTCAAGGGAAAATCATTTTACATATACACGTACATACCCATACGTGAAAAGCGTATAGTAAATTGCCAATTCAGGTGTGGTGCGGTTCATACAGCTGGAAATTCTATTTTTTTTATATTGTTTACGCATTTGAGGTGAACTATTGCAAAAATATATTAAAATTCCATCAACACTATGTGCATGCAGCTATATACACAGTATATAGGTAGATAATTGGATTGTGACTTAAACAATTGGCTTGTGCATCATATGGTCGCTTTATATTGATCGATCAACGTGTAAGGGGATATTGATTAAAGTTCTCGGTTCTCGGGTCCAGTTTCTCCAAAAGAAACAGCTTAAAGCAGTCCAAATCTCATACACTGAGTCAAATCATTTGCCCTGCTAAGGACATTGTTTTCTACCATATTGGCATTCGTGCACTTAAGTGGCCACGAATGAGTCCTGATCTTAATCCGATTGAACACGTGTGGGACATTCTAAAACGCCGTATTAGAGCTAGAAATCCTGCACCAGATTCGACAGCAGAGCTGAGAGTTGCAGCGCAAGAAGAGTGGAATCTCATTCTGCAAGAAATGATAGAAAGTATTCTACTTAGTATGCCCAGAAGGATGGAAGCTGTAATTAGGGCACGGAAGGGGGGGGGGGTGAAATACTCATTATTAATGTTTATAAACCGCTTTTAAAAATTTTAAAAAAAAATAGTTTGACACCTTTTAACATTTTGCAATGAAAAATAGCCGCTATAATTCCATAACGCCACATTTGTGCCTCTTTCGATACCAGTTCCACTGAAATTGTCCAGCGGGATTGTTTTTTATTACAAAAGGAGTGTACTTAATGACCAGATGGCTCTACGTGAATCGGACATAAAATCGTATACATCCTAGATTTGACTGTCATGGCGTAAAGTAATGGCGTTGAACCCCCAAAAAAATACAAAAATTGAAACAAACAAACATATTGTTACGTTTTACCCTAGTAGGGATTCAAACCACTCCACGGTTCGATCACTGGATTGTGAATAATTCAAACCACTTGCTTATTGTTCACTATAACTTTATTTATCAAACACCACAATTCAATTTCACAGTACTTTTTTACACTGTTACTTTTACTATTTCACTATTTCACTTCTTATTCCTTTTTCCCGATTTTAATTTATTGCTTTCCAAATTCAGTCTGAAAGTCTATGCTATCTACTCGCGTATCTATACTCATTTTGTCCGCTTCTCGGTCATAGTAGAATTTTCCATTTATTTATTATTTCGCCTGTATACTGCGAGTCATGCTGGTTTCCAAATACGAGTTTAGTACTTCTATTCAATCATAGATGTCACCTGTGTCCGTAACACTACCCTCCGCCCAAACCTGTTCGTCCCGAACAGGATCCAATTCCCTTCCTCTATAGAGAGCCAACCTTTCCAAATGTACAACCTTTGGTTTTCCTCGGATGCTCTTCTGAATCCGTAGGTTACATCACTGATTTTTGTAATCACCTTGTATGGTCCTTCCGAGCTAGGTTGCAGATTTGGTGATAAGCCTCTCTTCCGTTGTAAGTTGTGAAGCCAGGCTGACTGTTCTTTGTTATGTCTATCTCGAATTTCATATCGAGGTTTCACTCTGTTTCTTGATAGTCTTATCCTTTGTACTGGCTGCTCTTCCTTACTGAGTTTCACAACTCCTATCGTCTCTGTAGTAATTTTATCTTCCAATTCACCACGAATTTCCGTTGAATGTCGCACTATAATTCTCCGTACGATTGGCTCACCGTTATTTAACTGTAGTTGTAGCTTAAAATCTCCACAGTTTAACGTAGCACACCCTATGTCCAAAACGAATTTGTTCTTCTTCATGAAGTCCACTCCCAAAATAACTTCATCTACAATATCGGCCACCGAAACTTCGTGACAGAAGTTTCTGTTCCCAATTCGTATGGTCACTTCCTTTTTTTCGTTGATCTCTGCACATTCGCCGGCTGCTGTTTGCAGTTTTAATCCTCCAATTGAATCAAGTTTATTTTCTATTAAATCAGCCCGCACAATTGTCCGCATTGCTCCTGTATCAAGTGTTATCATACAGGCTCTCCCGTTGATTTCTCCATCTAATGTTAAGTCATCACCACCTCTTGTCAACCGTGGAACGGGGATGGCTGTCATGCTGGATTTTGTTGAAGAAGTTAGGTTTCTTTCTTTTTCGACCTTGTCATTTATTGTTGGCAATATTACAGGACGCTCCTTCTCTTCTGATCCCTTGCAATCTTCCTTTTTCCTCCAATACAACGATGATGGTATCATCGCCCGCTTACGTTTAATTTCCCAACAATCCCTTGAAATATGACCAGCTTTGTCACATATCCAACATCTAATTCTACCTTTTCCAGACCGAAATTTTATTGGTAGCCAATCATTTCCTGATTTGTTGTAATTCCTCGAGTTATAAATTCCTGATTCTAATCCGACTTGTCGTATTTTTACATCTGGTATTATCATCTTATTAACAGTCTCAATTGTTAATGCACAAGCGATGGTCTCCTCAAATGTTGTTTTCGATGCTAACACTACCGCTCGTCTGGTTTCTACGTCACGAATACCATCAGTAGCATCAATTTTAATTCTTTCCGTGTATTCGGGCGCCATATTAAAGTGTGTTAGATGTTCCAATCGCTCGATATCTGCAGCAAACTCTTGAAGCGTTTCTTCGATACGTTGATAACGACCTTTGAGCTCCATCCTGTATAGTTCACGCTTGTGATCAGCACCATATTTTCTTTCCAAGGCCTGCATGACTCTTTCATAGTCCCCGCGTTTAGATTCTGGAATGATTTGCAACATATCTGCCGCACCGCCTTTTAACAACACTATGAGAGCTGCGACCTGGTCTTCCTTACACCAATTATTTGTTACTGCTGCCGTTTCAAATTGCAATTTGAAAATGTTGAACGACGTTGTTCCGTCGAATGTCGGAGGCTTTAATTTAATTTTGCTGACTGGTTTCAGGATTTGAGTAGCACCGCCATTATTTTTAATATCTATAATCTTTTTTTTCCAGTTTCAAAAACCTTTCATCAGTCGCTTCGAATTTTTGCTCCAATTGACATTTTACTGTATCCACCTTGGCATTAAACGAGATGGACATTTCGCGGAACTTTTCACTCACTTCGGAAATAAAATGTCGTTGAATATTTTCTTGTTGTTCTAACCGTTCTAGCACTGTTTCTTGTCCAGTTCTCAAATTTTCTTGATTGGCCATGACTTGTGAATGATTGGCAGCGATACATGCCATTAACTGCCCCATATCGAAATTTGTAGGTGCTGGGGTAGGTTTATTTATTGTTGCTGTCGCAATGGTTGCTCCGGCAGTTGTTGCCCCTTCTATTGGACCCTCCGCATCAGGCACTCCAGTATTGAATTCGTACTGGTCTGGATCGATGTTCTGGTTCAGCAAAGCCCGTTGTAGCCTCTCTTGTAATTCTGCTTTGCTACCCGTTGTAGGAAAACCCCGTGCGTTCAGCTCGTTCTTCAGCTCCGACACTTTCACCTCAAGTAGCTTCATGTCTCCTTATTCACAATCCCACCGCTGTCACCAATTGTTACGTTTTACCCTAGTAGGGATTCAAACCACTCCACGGTTCGATCACTGGATTGTGAATAATTCAAACCACTTGCTTGTTGTTCACTATAACTTTATTTATCAAACACCAAAATTCAATTTCACAGTACTTTTTTACACTGTTACTTTTACTATTTCACTATTTTACTTCTTATTCCTTTTTCCCGATTTTAATTTATTGCTTTCCAAATTCAGACTGAAAGTCTATGCTATCTACTCGCGTATCTATACTCATTATGTCCGCTTCTCGGTCATAGTAGAATTTTCCATTTATTTATTATTTCGCCTGTATACTGCGAGTCATGCTGGTTTCCAATTACGAGTTTAGTACTTCTATTCAATCATAGATGTCACCTGAGTCCGTAACAATATGTAGGAAACCTTGAATTAAGCTTTCATGGTGATCTTAAACTGAGTGTCAAAAAATCGATAATATTTTGATTAGACTTAAAATTTGGAATTCAAGTCGCTGAAGCTAGCGATTATCAAAAGGATCTATATTGTTATGCGATGATCAAAAGGATCTATGTGTTTTCGCCCTGTGGTTGGGGGCATTCGTGTTTCGTAAATATTACGAACGAAACATGAGACCCATAGAATACCACCACAGTATCCAGAGCTTGTCGTAGGAGGCGACTAAATCTGGTTGGATCGCTGGGCTGACGACCCGCATCCGTAAAAAAGTAAAAATGTTAAAAATGTCAACAAAAATAAAACGGAGTGAAAGAGATAATTGATCCACTGGAACAGTGTTCAGCTTCCGTTGGTCTCAAAATCAATGAGTCAAAAACCAAATATCTAATCTCGTGTTTTCATGACCAAGACGCAATTGATTTCAGTAGTGGTAACCACACGATTGAAGGAGTGATGAGATTCAAGTATCTTGGATCTCTCATCACTCACGATAATAGTGTGGGCGAGGATATCAAGGTTCGCCTTGCCGCTGGCAATCGGGCTTTGTATCCTCTACGTCCACTGCTGAAATCAAAATATCTTGCAAATACGGATAAGCTGAAACTGTACAGAGTGTTGATCAGACCCGTTGTCATGTATGGATGTGAGAGTTCGACCTTGACGGATGAGTACGAAAGATGGCTTCTAACATTCGAGAGAAGAATCATGCGTGGGATATATGGTCCAAAACGCGACGTCGATGGCACTTACCGAGTTCTTTTCAATCACGAGATCAGGAATTTAATGCAAATTCCTGATATCGTGCATGAAATCAAAGGACAGCGAATACGCTGGCTCGGTCACGTTCTGCGTGCTGATCCGAAACGAATGATACAGCGATCTTTAAAGGGAGAACCGCCTTTCGGTAGGCGAAGAGGTCGCTGTCGGCGACGATGGCTCCACGGCATAGAGAGCGATCTGGCATATTCCAACTGCTTGCAACAGTATGAAGATCTGGCTCGTGATCGAAACCGTTGGAGTCAGATTGTTGACACGGTACGGGCCAATAATGGCCTGTAAAAACTGAAAAAAAGCAGCACCTATAACTAGTACCAAGATTCAGCTGATAATTTAAGTGAACGCAATTGTTTGGCATTGATGAAAGTGATAAAAACTGTGGTTTTATTGACCCATGATTCAATTTTTCTACCAATCTAGCACTGCTTTTGTTGTACCTATTATAGTTGGTGACGATAGTACGCAAAAAAGATCCGGTCTAATTAACTATACTGTGATCTGGTACGAGTAAGCTCAATAGCCTTATTTTGCCCAAATCAAGAAAGGCTGGCACCTACATAAAAGTAACCTATAATTCATGATTTCCAATAGCCTTATCTAGATTTATCAGTCCCAACCATCTTAGATTCCCGAGCAGTTAAACCAAGTGCCTTTCAACCCACCTGTCTGTTCTATTTCCGATTTTCCTTTAGACTGCATATTTAATATGATCAATAATTGTAATATTTACGATTAGTGAATCCACTAAGAATCTATATAGATAGCTTCACTCGGTCATGTTGATTTATAAATTCTCATACAAGATTGAGCTATGATTCCTTAGTCTATGGCCACCAGACTTATAAATCACTAGTGGTGAATATGAGTGTTAAAATGATTAATTATGGTCAGAAAGCACTTACAGTTTTACTATTCATCTTTGTGATATGGTGGTCAAATTTATTTCGTATGCACCATTGCTACACTATGCATGTCGTTAGCTTGCCTGATCAAACCGGACAAGTATCCATATAATTTCCTCTTAATGATTATGGTCAGATAATCCACATATTCGTGAGACATCAAACTCATGTTTACTTCAAACAAGAACTCTTGGAACACCACCGATCATTATGGTTGGTCTTAATAGGGTCTAAGCGGTAATCTGGCATTGGAGCATGACAAAAATTCATTATGTCGTATAGTATATGAGTTACCCTTTCCACTCAGTTGATATACCCAGTCGATCAATAATCAAAGACACGTCGAGCATTTAATTTTCAGCTATTGATGTCTCAGTCCTAGGAATGAAACTGCTTAAAACTGTCACAATGTAATAATTACACCATCAGCCATTTGGATTAATTCCCTTCATTTCACAAAGCGGCTGATCTCATTGGCTGAATGGATGATATTCTTTAGCTGATTACCAATTAGATAATTCTTTCGACCACTATGGAGGTGATCGCACTCCTATCAAAAATAGTTGCTGTCAGACGCCAATCAAATGAGTTTCGATATTATACAGTGGATGGTTCTGATGGATATTCTATACTCTGTTGTCCGAATTATTGGATTGCCTGGAAAAGGAGATTAGACTTTATTGCCATCTCTATAATCAAAGTTATATCAACTCTTCTTAATATGGAAATTGCTTTGACATAACTTTGTTCATGTCTCCTCCTCGTGTTAACAATAAGCAAGAAGAAAAGTAGAGCTACAAGGAATTAGAGCTTTACAATATTAAAAATTTAACAAGACCATTAGAGAAGGAATCAAAATACTGATGAATTGAACCTTAAGCGAGCATTTGTTTGCTGGCTCTGAACAAATGACATAAAAACAGAATATACTCTCTGAGAGAAATGAAAAGTCAGAAAGAAGACAAGTACAAGGATTAATGAGTTAAACGACACCAAATCGACGAGTTAACTTATAGAAGAATTTATCCATCAAATTATTCCATATGTAAACTGGTTTTGGTCCCTCAAGCTGAATACTGTTCTTGGTTGATTCTATAGATGCTATTCTTATTCAAGCATTCAAATAATTAATGCAAGTAGATTGTCCCTTTTGCGTTATGCTCAATTTTATCGTTCACTTCGACCAACCAGAAGGTATACTTTGTAGATAAGAACTCCGATAACACTAGAGTGGTGATAATACATTGCGTGTGTTCAAGATACTATACTCAAAGATAAAACGAGTGGATTTTTTCCAAATAAATCTGTCAGCTAATGCAAATATATCGACCTTCCCGTTGTTCTTTCTTTCTAGCTTATATCATCGCACATAATGAATTAGGAATGATGGAGGTTGGAAAGGACTCAAGGAATAAGGGTTCAAGTTTCATACTTTTGATATTAAGTTTAAATCTCTGTAAATTATACGCCAAGGGAAATGCTCCACAGTTCAGCTCGTTCCACATTCGCGCACTCCGAACAAAAAACGAGTTCTGAAACCTATTGGTCCTGGCGAATTTAATATCCAGATTATATCTGTGTAAAGGTCTTCTTAAGTTGAGCAATGACCATGAAAGTATTTGAAGAAGACACATAAAGCTCCCACATTCCGCCTGTGGGAAAGAGAATCGAGATTACAAGATGAATTTACATCCGCGATCATTCTAGATGTTCGGCCTTGAACTCAATCGAGGTCAGCCAGATGTGTTTTTGGTGCTCCAGCCCAAATGTGAGAATTATACTCTAGCTTCGGTCTTATATAGGTCTTGTGAATCAAAAGTGTTTCAGATGGTGTAAAATAATACTTACACCGTCGTAGAAATCCAAGACATCTAGGTGCACTAATCGCTGCTTTGTTTATTTGTTGGGATTGAATTAAACCCTGTTGGCTTCACCCCATTCCAGAATTGTAATGAGATCACGCTTAAGACGATCCTTCATAGCAATTCTTTCTGCGAGAACATCGTTTCGCGATGGAGAAAAAGGTAAGCAGTATGAGGAGGAGAGTGAGCTGTCATCAGCATAAGAATATATTGGATTAAGCTTTGTTGATAGAAGATCATCGATGAAAATTAGAAAAAGAGTTGGAGAAAGGACGCGTCCTTGAGGGACACCAGCGTGTAAAGAATGTGGAATGAAAGGCGTGCCATCCACCACCACTTGAATTTTACGACAGATAAAAAAATTCTCAACCCATAGGATTAAAGAACCGTGAAGGCCAACTACCCTCAGTTTGTACAGTAAAGTTTGCAGTTTGCACACCTTGTGCCACACGCGATCAAATGCTTGCGAAATATCAAGCGCATTGACTTGTGATTCACAAGATTGATGGATACACCTGTTCCACGGGATGTACTTTAGCAATCTTCCAAATGGAAGGAAAAATGCCAGAAAACATAGATCAGTGGAGCAAACATAAAAGTGGCTTTGACAAGGATCTACAACAATATTTGAGTACAATAGGAGGAATACCATCCGGACCGGCTGTCTTGTTGGGGTTATTGTTTGCACGAACTTTGGTGACGATTGTAGGTCGGAATCAAATGCGGCGCATCGACGAGCTGACTTGCGAGATAACAGGTGGTGTTGAATAAGATTGAGCTTAGTTGGAGTTAGCAGATAATTTTCGAGCGAAGAGATTAGCCTTTTCATGGGTAGTGAAAATAATACTGTCTCCATCTTTGACAGGCTGTATAGACGAATTCCTACTTTTCAAAAAGTTTTTAATTGCTGTTCGATTGCTGTTGATGGTATCTAAAATCTGCCGCAACCTTCTTTTCGTATATTCTAGTTTAGCTTTGGATATCGTTCGTGTTGCTAGGTTTCTAGCCACCTTGAATTCGATAGATGTTCAGCTGACGGTTTTTGGAGATACTTGCGGTGACAGGCTTCTTTAAGGGCGGTTGCTTTCCTTCAGTCGTGATTGTACCAAGGATTGTTAAACTTGTTTGGCTTAGCGAAACTGGAAGGAATGAACTGTTTCATTCATGTGAGAATAACAGTAGACACCAGAATGGCTGCCCGGTCCATATTAGTGAAGGCAAAGCAAGGACGCCTTCGATATCTGGATGACCAGGATTCCTGAATATCATTTAAAATTTCACCAAAACCTGTTTGATTTGAAAATTATTGATGTTCGTTGGAAATATTGGAAGAAATGAATGCCATCCGGTGACCAAGGTTCTGCTATTGACACCATTAATTATTGAGTCCGATGGCTTTTTGCCACTTAGTTTTCTAAAACCTATTGATAAACCCCATTGATAAGATAGTATATAAGTTATACGCACCTAATGTTCATCGGGCGCTTCGAGTCCCACCTCAACCTCTGAACTTCCCGAGAAATCAGTTTCCATTAGCAATTCCATGCGTCGTCATTTTTTTATTCATTTTTAGGTGCTTCTTTAAGTAGTCGCTGTCCTTAGCATCGTCATGCTTTTGGTTTTTAAAACCTATCCAAATGTCTTTAAAGGGACCAGCATACTGATTTGAGCGTTCGTTTTGGTTGTAACAACTTCGAGAGACTGCACTGATACTGCTAGAGACAGGTACTTCAATGGGGGTCCCTCGCTATAAGGACTCCTTTAAAATGTGTTTATATGTACTCCAGTTAGTTTTCCTATTGTTCCTAAAAGCTGACTTGGTTGGCTTGTGACTAACGTTTCAAGGTCCAGTAGCTACGATCCAAATAAAAATAATCCGGTATTCTCCACTTCTTCAAATTAGAAAGGGCAGAAAGATCAGTTTGAATTATATTATATCACTGGCTGTCGGTTTCATTCTCTGCAAACGGCTCACTCCATCTAGATTATGTTCCACATACCACACTTTACTCATTCACGTATATAGTTATATATGGTTCGTTTAACATTGTGCGTTTCTTCATTTCTTCATCAACCGACTCTTTCTTTAGATCCCTCCCGGTGCATGTCATAGCTATTTATGTTAACCATCCAACATAGCACTTGATTTAGGAAGGTGTGTAACATACATTTTTTAGAGCCCTAAAGTAAGTGCTCCTATAGGTCCGTAGATATTAAGGCTTCATAGCCTTCACAAATCTTTGTGCTCCACCCAACAATGTCTCTGAATCTATCATTTTTTGGAGCTCAACGTACTCCCAACTCTTTCATAGTTCGCTAACGCTTAGCCAAATTGCACAGCTTAATGCCAACCAATATAGAACTGGCATGGAATGTGGGTCGGCCTATGAATTCTACAATCCAAAATAACTTTTTCATCTTGTCTCTATCGGGACCTCTATCTGCCGTTACTTCAACCACTGCACCATTTTGTCTATGTCTCTAGATCTTAACTGATGTATAGTGGGCGGGAGTTTTTTGGTCATCGATACGATTTTTTATTGTTCTATTACTGGTACTTTCCACTGCCAGAGTACATAATTTTTCGTAAAACCCACATTGAAGAAGTCTAGTAGTCGCTTTGAACAGCATAATCGATTTCTGTTATCATGTCATTGTCTGGAGCTTTCGTATAATGTCGTTGTCTGGAGCTTTCATAACTTTGAGCTTTTTGATTTTGGATTTATGTTTTCCCAGTATAACAGGTCTCAGAGAGGGAGCTTAACTATATGGTTTTTGTCTAGGTATGTAGGAAATGTTTTCATGACCTGTTATTCTGACTTAAAGTTGAAAAGGCTTTTTCAGGGGTAAAAAAATATTTCAGCTTTTTCTTTTGAAGTTCTAACCCGCTTATCCATGGGCAAACTTGCATTTTTGGTCGTATGATACTCTATGCTACTACTCTTAGTCTTACGCTTGTGCAAAGAGTTGCAAAACAGTTTTTTGCTTTGAAGCCTCCTCTAATAATGAAGCTACATCTTCTATTATTTTGTGTGCAGTCAAGACTTTGGATGATCTAGTTGTACTTTAACCGAAATAAATTGCAAACTATTTTCGTCTTTACAATAAATAGAGATTCTCTAAAAATTTAGTGTTAAGGCAAAACCGTATTACTCCGATTGATCCAAAATCTTATTTTGGTACCAGCGTGATGGGCTAGCTTGAATAATGTCAGGAAAAGTGGATAAACCGTTTACGTTTTTGAGTATCGAAAGACGACACTAACTTGATCGAATGTTGTCTAACCCCTTATTAACATGAGTCTTCTCGATAGACTGGATCGCTGAATTCGGAATATATGTTGGGTATGTGATTGTTCATCACAATCATGACAGATTCTTACACTACTGTCGGTATGATTGTTAACTAAAAAAGAATGTCAGCTTACAAATTTAAAGTAGGAGTTATAGTTTACCAAGTGTCAGGGAAGAACGAGTGTAACCATAAACTGGAATGCATTGGCAAATGCATTTGCAAAAATCAATTAAAATACAGAAGCTTGGCGATAAGGACTGTGTGATCAACTTTATCGAATGCCGTCACAAAATTGCTATCGACAACGCGTCAAGTGGTTGTCACAATTTTAAACTGTCAAACAAGCTAAAATAGAAGTAAAACCTTTTCCCGGATTTCTTTACAGCATTATGGCTTGTACAATCTCTGTAGCTGCACAATCTCTGTACAATCTCCATACCACTCGTGAATATGTCATTAAACAGTGAATCCAAAGAATCATCCGTAAAATGCAGGTCCATGAATTTGCCTAAATTGTTGCTCAATTGTTGAGTCTCACCTCTTCGTATCAAATTAATCTTAAAATTCGATCGATATCTCGTATATCTTGCAAGTGGAGTTAACCTATTATGTGGCTTCAAAAAATTGAAATACTGGTGTGAGCAAAGAATTATGCGTTTGTTTTATGGCCCAAAATGTCACTGCCAGAAGAAGAAATATATGACCTGACACTTTATGGTTATCCACATCCGTCTTAAAGAGTTGGAATGTGATTGAAACTGATGAAGGGGTTGCCTCTAAATGAAAGGTGCCCTTCCTCTCTTTCAATTTTTTTTTATAATTTTTGGGAAGTTCAGTTAGACAGACGTAGATAACTGAGATATCTCACAATAAACTGTTACAGTCTGTCATATAGAGCAAATCTAACTAAATGACAGAACAATGGTACCTGGAATGCTCATCACTGTCTGCATATATGAAAATATTATATTTTGATGCATGTTGAGTTGGAAATATGTAAAATATTTTTATGAAGAAGAGTTTTCATTTGAATTTAATATATTTTATTGTCTGCACTGCATACTTCAACTGGTATTTCAACAATTACATAAGTATGTGTACGTGTAGGTGGAAAATACTTCCAGGTAAATGATAAATATCCAATAATTACAAATCTTGTTTGTGGACCAATCAAATTTTCCACAAACCACAAACGAAAGCACAATGTTTTCGTTGATTTTTCCCACCCCGTTCATCTTAACCCTTTCCCCCCACATACACCTTTTTTAAGACGACGAACGATAAACTATATATCGCAAACATAGAAATTTTCCAAAAATTTATTCTGATTTATGATGATAAAAATGAGAAAAGCTAAAGAAAATTCCGAAAATAGCAAAGATAAATTGGACAATTTTCTCGTATTGTGTTATATCCAAATACACGTACACACATGCAGTGTACATAACAACAACAACAAAGATGGAAAATTTTCAAACAGTTTATTGTTTTATTGCCGGAAAACTTTAAACAATAACAAGAGGAGAGCCGGTTTGTTGTTGGTACTGTTGTTATCATTTATTAGTTTATTGTATTGGATTTAAGGTTTATGAAGCAAACACACACACACACCCACATTCTGTATATTTTCCAATTGAACGAATAAAAGGTTATTAGAAACGATCAATAGATTATAAATTTGTAAAGTGGTTTGTTGTTTCGGGCTATATACACGATGCAACAGATTATGGATTTGTAAAATGTCTATGTCGGATAATAAGACCAACGGCAAGAATCCCAGACGAAAACGTAATTTAATCTGGGCGAATAAATTTCGAAATAGACTTTTTCATTAATTAAATTCCAACGTTCAATATATATATTGGATACATAATATAGACTGAGTGGTATGGGATCATCTTATTTCTATTTATAATTGGCAATTATTGAGCTTTAGTGAATATAATTACCAACTACTTACCGATAAATCGATGCGATATAATTCTCGGAACGATTTTGAACCTGATATCGTTAAATTATTCCATTTTGATGGAAATTTGATGAATAATTTGGAAATATTCAGCAAAATTGGTTTTATTGTTTAGTAGAATTCTTGGAAATGAACCACAAACCATAGTGTGTTGACATCTATAGACTCATACATGAGATTATAATATTTATATATCCACTCAGTCTGCGATTTCTTCTATACACTAATACAAAAATACTTGGTCGACCAATTTTAGCATTTTTTTCCTTTACCTCCAATTAAGAAGCTTTTTCGCTTCGGCTAGACTTTCCTTGTGGACATTATACTAATTGCTGCGTGCTAGGATGTCTGTGTGTTAGCAGGCTGCGACATCTGTCGCGTGGAGATTTCACGAAATGCCCTTAAGTGAACTGTTAATGAGTTGGGTGGTACTTTGGCTTCAAAACATTGCACAGCTCGGAAATTACCATTTTAAACTTCTATTTAAACAGGTTGTTATAGTCTATCGTGTACTTAAAACTGTGGAATGTTTATAGTGGGAATCAGCTAAATCAACTTTTAGATGTCAAAATGATTAGAAACATATCGGCTGATTCCAACTCAATAATCGAGAAATTTTACTTGGAGCAAATATTGACAGTCGATGGACACCAAGCGAATACTTAAGGGGTTAACCAAATGTGAGAATGATGGTGCCAAATAGTTTAAGACAACAAAAAATTAAGTGGAAATATCTTTCTCTCTCTCTCTCTCTCTTTTCACGTTTTCGATGCTTCTTCAGAAGTCGAACGATTTCAAAACCAGCCTTTTAAACTTAAACTCCCGTGTATAAGTATTACTTACGACCGTTTCAGATGTTTGACCACATTTCGTTTCTCGTGGCATCTGTTTCAGTTGGACTACTCTGCAATTAAAAAAAAAAGTCCGAGTTACCAGAACGACAGTTGATTTGGGTGTTGAATTGCTCATCCATCTAGAACAGAGACCCTCTCCCTCAACCATCACCATTTTGGACGAGTAACATCGTGGCCACACTCATCAGGACTTCATAAGCTTTAAGCAATCTTTTGAAAATTGAGATTCTTCCTTTGGTGATTGATTAATGTTGAGTGTTCTGGACAAAGATATTTTAACTGATTGTAGACAGACAATCTCGCTCCCATATGTGCCGCCATTTATATACCAAAGATGTTTCTTCGCTTCTTCCTCATCATTCTCGGTAAACTATTTTATCCAGACACAGTCGCCATATCTCTGCAGGCTATAGTTCCAAATATTTAAGTAGAGGTTTTATCACAGTATTTTTAGCCAGTGCACTTAGCTAGGATTATATTTAAACAAGCTCAATACTTCTCGACAGTGTTCATCAGTGCAATGAGAATCTTCTTACACTCGAGTGCATACTTTTGTAGAACTAAGCAGAGAGCTGAATTTCTGCTGATATGATTTGGTCTGCCTGACTGATTTATACGACATAAACCCTTCCATGGTTTCATTTTTTCTTACCTATATACTAGGAATTTGGTGCAAATAGCGGTTGGGGTGGTGTGCTTTTATGGCCCTCTAAGTGGTAACAGATGTATCTCAAGGGCTTTGTAATATAGGTGTCCATATTCACTCACTTTTTTCGTGGATTCCACATAGTTTGTCCGACGAAGGCAAATATTCGACCTTAAATCGTGACCTTGGCAAGACGAAAGGCAAATGTTGATCCTATTATTGAATAAATATTGAACCAATTTTGATGAAATTGAATTTGACTGTCCACATGATTGTCTTTCTTACTTATCTTTGATCTGATTTAAAACTCGACTATTGAGCGCATGTGTACCAATGTCGCTCTTTAAGAGGCCCATATGGCGGAGCTTGTATGTGGAAATCATTGTTTTGATTTTGAAACCGACGAGAAAAAACCGAAGCTGTCGATAGAAAGTTTAACTTGCATTGACTCATCAAGCTGTCTCCACTTGGTGTCATGACTTTGAATAATTCAAAAACAAGGAAACTGAGTCCCATATGAATTCAGCCCAGGTACGTTGAATATCAATGTTCAAAATTATGTTAATGTTGTGAAACCAGATAACTATTATTTCTTATTCGATCACAATGTTTGAAATCGTTTGACAGTCAAATGGCAGTATTTCTCCAGCATGATAACAATATTTTCCTATATTTTATGTCGTCGTGACCGATCTCATGTGACTTCGAATTGATATCTCCACTAACTATGGGCTAAACTACAAGACCAAGGATATTTTGAATATGTATATGGCCCAATCCTGGCATGGGACTAAATTACTATGGCCTGATGAAATTTTATTTTTGGCCTACGATAGAATCCTATAGGATAACTTCACACATTAAGAAGATTACACATTTGAATACGACAAAAAAGTACTGTCCTTCTTACATAAGTGCGACGTGGAACCCAAGGTCGGGTAAATGAGTCAAATTATGCTGTTACCAAATTATGGGATAAGAACTATAGGTATTCTTTCTCAATTGATTCACAGAAGAATCGTATTGTGTATTCAGTGATGTTAGCATGTTAGAATCGATCTCACACCTTGGATAACCCGAGCTTGCCCTTTTGAAATCAATAAATGCTCATTTTGTCTTATTTCTCCAAGTGTTTTTGGTGGGAAAATAATGTTCTTGCCATTTTTAGTGCATGAACGATTCTTTCTTCATTTTCTGTTTCAAGTTTGTCTGGTGACTTTACTAGGTAGACTTTCTGGTGACTTTACTAGTAGATTACACAAATCGGTTTGATTTTTAAGAGCTCTAGCATTAAAGTCACCACTCTTACACAATCGGTTATCAACTGTTCGGAAAAAAATCTAACTCGATTTCTTAGATCATCTCCACTGTCTACCAATTTTTAGAATTGAGACACACGGTCTACACTTAAATATTTTTTGGAGAGCAACAAGCTCTCTCCAAGACTCTCTTCTAAATGTGATAAGACCAGTTTTACGATAAGCACTGATTTTTGTGCTCATATATTTAACATGCATGCCCTGACCCACAGATTAGCTATAAAAGTTTTGGTATGTACCTGCACGATTACCTAGTTGGCAACAAGTATACGTTTTATGAATTACGAGTGGTCAGAGGTCCACTTAAATTGATTAAATGTTAGATGTTTGTTTGATATGGTATTTCTAGATAAATCGAGCTTTATAAAGCCTTAGACCTACATTTCTCAGTTACCTGTTATTATACTTAGGAAGTTCTAAACCGAGTCTTAAATCAAACGTGATTTAACATTTAATCAACTCTATGATTGCTAGCTATGTAACAACGTTACGTCATGAGTCTCCCGGTCTTCAGTTTTCAGCCATCTAATTTCTTGCTGAGCAACATGTTCTACACTGAACTTCCCCACAGTAAGCGTTTTACTTTATATGTCACTCAGTTTTGATGCATCCTCTAAGTGAAAAAAAAAGTTTTAGTTGTAGCTTTAAAGTCAACTGAACTTCCATAAATATACGCTTTCTTAATAGATAAAGACACGGATCATTTCAAGTGCTTGTAAGCCTACTATGTATACTTCGCTCATCTAAGTAGCACTTCTCAAGTTCCTCAATGGGTTGGCCTATGAATTCTGCACTCCAATCATAATCGTATGGTGAAAGTTCCCTTAGCATCCTGCCCCTATCGGGATTCGAACCCGGTACCTCCCGCTCCAACTGCCACAATTTTAACCACTGCGCCACCTGGGCGGTATCTTTAAGTCTGACTACTATTTCACATCAGACTCTTGAAAAAGGATAAACCTTGTTCCTAATTATACTATACGATCATTACTGGTTATGCTTCCCTCATCCGATATTGGTATTTTTGAGCAGCTTCTGAATCACTTATATTACAAATCATGGTTAAATATTTTCACAGATGAATGATTTTTAAAGAACTGTGATAGTGCAACCAAGCCAAGAACTTTATAAGAGATATAAAACTTATATATGTATATGTATGTGTACATCACAAAAATGTTTTCCTTTTGAAGTTGAATGGAATGGGGGTAACACTAATTCTCCTCTTATATATCGTCTTTGTAAGCTGAAGCACACAAAAAAAAATAGTTTAAAGTTTTTGTTCGTCTTTTATTATTTAACAATAAAATAAGAAATTACACATACATATACACATTCAATGCATTGTGCTCGAATTTTATGATGTGTGAAGGATAACGTAGAAGAAGAAGAAGAAGAAGAAGAAGCAATTTATCCATCCTTGATACTCTATATACATTTGCTCAACATAAAATAACATAAATTTTTCCAAGACCAACAACAACACGACGAGTAACATAAAATCACTATACATACTGATAAAAAAAAGTCATTATCTTCGATTTTCTTATTGTTGCTTCTCCGCACCCGCGCGCAAACCCCTTTCGCCCAATTGATGGTGCACACGGAGTAAACAAACAGAATTGGGGTCCGCAACCAACAACAATATTTGAAAATTTTCTTTTTCGTTTTATGTATGTGCGGGTGTTAAATAACCAACAAAACCGATTTTGGTTGGTGATCACACACACACACACACCCATCACCCACAAATACCACATCATAAAATCGAAAAAGTTTTCTTGTTGCATATGCAAAAAAGAAAATGTAATACTTTAAGCATCCCACAATCGAGCAGAATATGCAAATCGGTTTTTACACACATATCGATGTATATATGTACACAGTTGAATACACCTGGAATGGGTGACATAAACAAATATATACATTTTTTTTATGCGGTTTTGAGCAAACAACAAGCAAATTACACAACTTTACAACTTTATAAATGTGGAAATTGAATTTTCCCCAAAAGAAAACTTTTTGTTCCGTTTTCTTCTTCAAGCTCGACTTCGTTACAGTATTTATTACAAAACACTGTCAATATTCGACAAGTCACATAACAAAACAGTATTTTTGTTTTTCTTATAGGAAAATTCGTCTTATATACAATGATTTCCAATCAGATATCCTGGAAAAGGACATCGAACTAATTTACTGTGTTGACTGCGCTATTGTATCGAATTATAGTGTTTACAGTTTATGACCACAAAAATATCGAAAACAGAAATCGAATTATACGAGCTTTTTTTTACGAGTTTTGGTTTGGTTCCGCTGTTATATATAACGGAGGGTGGTTGATGGCAATTAAGGAAAAACATGTGCGGAAATCGGAAAATCAAATATTTTGTCACAATGATGATTGCGTGGTGATTAGGTGATCGAATTTATTGGTTTAGATGATTGCAAATTATTTATATGGGCCGATGGGTCGAGCTGTTAATTTATTCTGATGGGCATTTTCCGTTGAACTGGATAATTAAATGAAACTGTAATTATATGGGGAGGTTGTGGTATTTATATTGCGATATGAGTGTCACTACGTGTTCTTTCAACAGAAGCTCTTCGAAACATTTCATGAATGTCTTGTATTCGTGTATAAAGTATTTTGAGTGATAACTTATATTCAGAATCAAGTCTAGCTCAAACCATACCAAACACATAAGCCGGGTTTGTTAAGTGTTAGCGAATAATTGGTTCTACCGACAAATTTTTTAAATTGTTTAATCCGAGAACGTTGCACCAACTGTAGTCAATTATGATACCACTCATTTTCCTCAATTCCATCGGGCCCGAAAACTATACAAGAGTTATATTATTCATGGTTGCCAGGTGCTTTTTTGAGTGAAAACACTCGTGTTTGATCTGAGTGTCTGGCTGTCCGATTGCCAATTCTTGCACTATTTAGGCCTTTGAGAATATCAGCCTTTGCTCAAAGCACTATTGCATGCGTTTTAAGAAGGTGGTGTTCACACTCTCAGGGACTTGGGGATATGGGCAGATTATGCCAAAAACTTCTATTTGTGTTTCGCTTTCTCATATTTCATCCGTAAATAATTTATAGATTCAAGGCCGTCAACGGCCCTAACCGTGTCTTAACTCAGACCTTATACGAACCGTGGCATGATAACAAATCGTGGCATGATATCAAATTTTCTGAACCTCGAAGCTACTCTGGCAACCCGTATGCATACCAAACCATTTATCTCGGTTCGTGAGCCTTCACTGTGACTCATTCCTACTAGGGAATTGCTCATTAAATGGTTTACAGTTGTCAGGTGGTCATGAAATTATACTAGAATTCTTGGATGACTCTTAAAATTGCCGATTGCATCTTCCATGCTATTAAGGCAACGATCTTTTTGATATGCAGAGGCTTTTGGTGGAGCCATAACAGTGCGTCCATATCTGCTATCAGACACATGTATATTGATCCAGTTGTGCCAATGCAAGCTATGCGTTATGCTTTATTGAGTATGGTTTACGCGCTTAAAACCTCAGTTCTTAACTAATACCGTAAAGCTTTTGGCAGGCTCAAACATCACTTCAATGTCTCATCTCCTAATTTTAATGTGGTATTGCTGCATATGAGCATGAACCGAATCCATTATTGTATAGTAAGTGCTAACCGATTTTATGATTTGATGTCCTACCAATATGGATAAATTAGACCTCATCCGGATAGTTATGAATGTTTTCTTTGGCACTGTGTCCCTGCAATCGAGTTGGTAAAAATCAACATTTTGTTACACCTTCACCGCAGGTATAGTCATTATCGATAAGCAGAAGGCAAGAGATGGTCATAAGGCTGTCGCTACAAGGTTAGTAGAAATATCTTCAGACTGCATATTCAAGAAAAATTGAGTCAGCGAATGAGGAACTGCAAAATTTTGACTAAACTTAATCTATTTTATGCTTTATTTCCACGATCGTGCTTTTTCGTATATTTCTGAAACGGCCAATCATCTCTCTTATTACTACAGCGTTATCAAGCTGGGATGAAGACGATAAATTTTTTAACAGATTCATACATAATGTGATAACCGTAATTGCTGTCTCAATCTATGTTAACACTAATACTTAAATCAGATGGATGAACATTTCAATGTCTAAATCTTCTGGGTAGCCGTGAATGATTTAACTTTTCAACTGCTTCAGAGAGTTTGAGAGTTGACATCTCTGGACCATCTGCGACGTCCCAATAGTTAAGTTACCTATTACTCGCATTTTGACTTTTCATCATGTCGCCTTTTATCCAAGTTGGCTCTTTCTCTTTTTACCTATATTTAGCTTTTGTCATATAGTTCCAGTCACAAATGACGAGAGTATTCGTATCCCATAATTTTTTTATTCTTTCACAGCATAATACTCTCAAGCTTACCGCCCAGGTGGCGCAGTGGTTAAAGCTGCGGCAGTTGGACCGGGAGGTACCGGGTTCGAATTCCGATAGGGGCAAGATGATAAAGGGATTTTTCACCATACGATTACGATCGGTGGTATGAATGAACACAACTATGACCCCCTGTTGGAGTTCAGAATTCATGGGCCAACCAATCTTCCATGTCAGTACTATACGCTGTCATGGAACTATGCAATGTGCAGATGGTTCTACGTAAATCGGACCTATAGCCGTACGTCCTCGATTTGGCTGTAATGGCGTGTTTGAGATAAAAAAACCAAACAAACAAAATACTCTCAAGCTTTTACCCAAAATTTTGATATTTTTGAATATCGATTCGAAAACTCTTTCGGCCATTAAGAATAAAATAATATACAAATCATTGAAATAGTGATACCTCATAGTAATCAAAACAGTGTTGATTCAGTATCGGTTCAGATATTATGGGGTGACACAAAAATAAACTCAGTGCTGAAAGTGTTAACAAATAATTCAACCTAAACCGTGGAATATAAATTAAAATTCGAATTCAAATGATAACCGACAGTGTCTTGTGGATAATGCATATAATACATAAATAAGACGAGTCATTAAGATGAAGATCTTGAGAATTAAGGAAGAGTAAAATATTAAAAAGAAATCTTTAATAATTTTTTGTACTTTTTTATTGCTTCTATCTTGTATTCAATTATTTTGGTGTTATGATTAATTGCTGCATGAGGCGTCATTATCTCGCACGACTTACTTTATAAATTTTAATTTATGTCCGTACGCCTTAATGAGTTTTAAAGATAGTAAAACATTTTTAGCAGAAAAATTTATTTTTCTACTCGCCACCAGGGGCACTACTATCGATAAAGATGATTTATTCGCTGTAATTTTTCTATAAGTACCTCCAGAATTTTTTAAAGGTAACCAAGAGATTTTTAGCGATAGCAGTGCCCCTGGTGGCGAAAATAATAAATTTTCTGCTATCTTACACAGCATTGAGTGTTATCAATGCGTCTATATAAATCTAAGTAGTTTTTGTCATGACCAACCCTAACACAATATTTCCAAACACAATGTGGTTGGTTATATTTCGACTGTGGGGATCCGATTTCTTAACCAAATCATTGTTGTTGTCAACTAGCGTTATATACATATTCCCAGTTTTCTAAGATGTTTATTTAAGATTTTTCAGAAAATATTTATTGGTATCAATTTATCACACATCATGTTTATCGTTTTATCGTTGTCTTCAATTTATTTTATTCAATTTATCTATCTACTAGCTGATATGGTTATGCTGTGCTTTAAAATTTCTATTTATTTCTTAAGAAACCACAAACAATTTCTTTCGATATATGTGTATAGCATTATGTTGAATCATGTCGGTTTGTGAACACATACATTTGATCATCGTCATTGTTGCGATTTATGTGGTAAATCGACTTTATTATGTGTACTGTGTGTTTATATCAATAGCGCAAAGCTAAACGATTTATAATATATTAGATTGTAGAAATGTATATTTGCTGGTTAGACAGACTGTAAAAAAAGATATTTTGTAAGATTTGACTGCAATTAATTTTTAATGTACTTTAACTTAATGGTTGAATACTCTTTGTAAGAGGAAGGAGGTAAAACTCGAATTCTCCAAATAGGACTCTACTCTATGAGATGAAGACCATAATAACCCTGAACCTTGGGTCCAAATGAATTCAGTCGTTTTTGGTAACCCAGTGATATTGGTAGACGTGTTGTCCGATAACTTGGCCTGATTAGGTGTCTTCTAAACTGATATGAACTTAGTAATTGATGGTTAATCTGATAAAAACTAGAATGATATGAAGAGTCGGTTTCTAATGGCTCAAGCCGTCCATTGTAAGTTTGAGCCATCCAGTTATATATATTTGGTTTGGGTTTCAATATAGTCTAGAAACGAGCTCTCTCACAAATTGTTGCTAAGTGAAAGAAATTGGATAGCGTCACTTTTAAATCCTACGTACAGCCGTAAATTAAGTATTTTCTTATTTAAGAAGACGTCATTAAGAGCTTCCACAACCAAATTAAACAACTGAAATTTGGAAATTCATTGGAATGCATATTATCACTGTTCCACCTCAAATTACACAAGTGGCTTATTATACAAAAACGAAGATTAACACAAACGTAAGCCAAGACAGAACTCGATCCCCGTTAAATCCTTCAGATGAGTTTAATTTTCCAATCCTGCCTGATATCTGACACATTTTAAGGATATATAACATGATCGCACTAATAAATTTGTTATAAACTGTTTCTTTTGAATACCCCTCGTCCTGCAAGGGTTATTGTTGTGAAATTTTTGAAAACCTACCATAAAAATGCCATTCCTCGATCCTAAACTTAGACATAGATTTGCCATTGATTTACAAGGTAAACATTTTCTGTCTTCGTTAACAGTGAGGGACGTAATGTAGTGGCATTGCATTTGCTGCAAAAATGAGAAGTTTCGATTTATACCGTCACCTCCTCTTCTCCCCTCATAAATTAGGCAACATGAAAGCAAGATTGTTGCTGCACTCGTGTTTCTCAGTTTTTGGACAAGGAAGACTTAAATAGCACCCCAAACGTCACCCCAAATCATGACATCTTCCGAAGTATTGACATGAGCGTATATATGGAAATTAGATCCTAAATATAGAAATAATTTCGTCATAGATTTAACAAAATTAAATCGTGGGTCTATTAACAGTGAGACGAGTAGTGTAGTTTTTTTTATGGGATGAGAAAAATCGGTTAGTCCAGTCCTTTGATTTCAGTAGTTCAGGTAACCACTAATTCTAGAGGCTTTATTTTAGGCACTTTGGTCCATTGGTGTGATCCAGTAGGTTCCGCAGCTCCTCGTTGTCATGTTGCTGCAGTCGCAGTACATGACTCCTTGCAAACTTAAATATTTCATCACTGACGTATTCCGTGTTAAGGTCTCGATGGAGGTTGTCATTTCTAATATACCATTGACAATGCTACGTAGTACTTTGTTTTGAAAGGTTTGTATGATCTTAATTGTAGTTTTCTTTGCACAGCCCCAAAGTTGAATGCCGTATGTCCAGATAAGTTTAAGGATTTGTTTATATAATAGTAGTTTGTTTTGTCATGTAACGGTTTATTAGGCTTAGCAATCTTTATTACTTCTGCTACTTTCCACTGCCTCGGAACATAACTTTGTCTAAAGACAGCATTGATAATGTGCTGTAGCTTCCGTAGTGCTTTTTCTGGTAGTGCTTTGATTATTTTTTCTGTTATCTGGTCGTATGCAGGAGCTTTTTTATCTTTAACATTTTTTACTTCTTGTTTGATTTCTTTCATAGTGACTGGTAGAAGAAGTATCTCGTCTATTTTGTTGACCGGTGTTAAATATTCATTCTCAACCTGCCCAGTTGGTGGTTTGAAGGTAAATTCTAGGTGTTCGGCAAACAGATCAGCTTTTTGTTTATCGCTGCGAGCCCAGGTTACATCAACTTTTTTTATGGGTGGCACTTGCAGTTTAGGTCTTTTCGGACTTTTAGTGGCCTTCTACAATGAACAGTCCGTGTCAGATTTACCTGTCAGGTTACTTAGAAAGCTAGCTACTGACTCAGTCTTGATTTCTTTTATAAGCAGTTTAAGTTTGTTGCACAAATTATGACCAAGTCTCTCACTTCAACTGGGTCGCTTATACTTTTCTGTAATATACCTTGCTGGATGGGGGTGTTTTCCCATGCCGCTTTCTGTATACTTTCAATGAGATTTTCCAGCTCTTCTTCTATCATATAATAGTTCGAGATCGGCACCTGCAGATTGACGCTTTCTTCGACTAGCTGGCGAAAGTATTCCCATTTTTTTTTGTTATTTGTTTTTCTTGGAGGGCTTGCTTTCCTTATTGCCGTGGAACTTATTGTCGACTGGAAAGTGATCCGATGATAGTCCTTCTTCATTTTCAACTGCTAAATAATTTTCGGAGATATCTCTTGATATATAGAAGTCTAGAAGATCAGGAATTTTATTTACGTTCGTAGGCCAGTAGGGTGGCTTTATACTGGAGTGCAATTCAAATTTTAATATTCTGCCTGCTTCAAATAGCTCTGTTCCTTTGGGAGTAGTTCGATTTGATTCCCAAAATATATTTTTTGCATTAAAATCGCCTCCAATAATGAAATTTTTACCAAGCGATTTAAAAAGTTTGATGTAGTCTTCCTTTTTTGGGTTACATCTGGGTGGACAGTAGATTGCTGATATAGTGAAGCTCTTGTAGTTTTTGGTTTCAATAGAAACAGTTGCTACTTGCATAGCTTCTTCCTCTATTTGAAGTTATTCTTTATGTTTAATATTTTCCTTGATGAATATTGCTGTTCCGTCTCTAGCTCTTTCTGCTGGGAGAAGAGCTTGATAGCACTGGTATCCACGAATTTTGAAATACGAGATTCTAGTAGAGTGACTTTCTGAGATAAGGCATATATCGATGTTTTTTGTTTCAAAATACTTCTAATTCTGTAATGCGTTGTGCAAGACCATTTGCATTCCAGATAGCAATAATTAAATAGTTTGTTAGTATTTTTACTTGTTTAATTTGTATGGATTAGAATTAAGATAGTTAACCTGTCGCTTCTGTATTTTTTTTAGTTTGGTTCATCGATGTATTTTCCAGTGTTCCTAGTCTTTTTTCTTGTTGATTTAGTAGCACACTCAGAGTCAGAGTAGTGTAGTGGCATCGAATTTTTTGCAAAAGGGAATTTATAGAAGCTCATCATTGATTGCAGCCTAAATACGTCTTATCAAAAGAACTTACTTTGTTATTTAATTTTAACGTGTCTAGAGTTCCAATTTGTAACACCACCTCCTCCCTCCCGCATAAATAAGGCATCAAATTATAATTGGAAATATACATTGTAACTTCAAACTCTCACTCGTGTTTCTCAGCTTTAGCAAAGTATTGACAGAAGCGTATATACATAAAGTAGATCTTAAACTAAAGAATTTGGTCAAGATTTAACAAAGTAAAATGGTGCTGCCTTTATTACTAGTGAGGTAAGTAGCGTAGTGGCATTGCATATAATTCAAAAGGAATTAATAGAAACACATCATTGAAGGGGGCCCAAATCAAAATAATTTTGTTATTGAACTCAATCTATGTAGAGGTTTGATTTGTATCGTCACCTCCTGCCCTCCCCACCCCCATATATTTAGCTATATATGATTTTGTCATAGACTTAACAAGGTAAAATTATGCTGTCTATATTAAAAGCGGGCCGAATAGTGCAGTGGCATTGCATATACTCTAAAATGAATTGATAGAAACACATCATGGAAGTATGATCAAAAAACTTTTCAATCTATCAACAGTTTCGATTTGTATTTTAATCACGTCACATCCCCTTCCCATTTCTTGCTTAAATTAGGCCACATCAAAGCAAAATTGTTGTGGCATCAAACTATAATTGGAAATACACATTAAAGCTTCGAACTTCCACTCGTGTTTCTCAGCTTTAGCAAAGTATTGACAGAAGCGTATATATATAAAGTAGATCTTAAACTAAAGAATATCGTCAAGATTTAACAAAGTAAAATGGTGCTGCCCTTATTAGCAGTGAGGTAAGTAGTGTAGTGGTATTGCATATAATTAATAAAAAGGAATTAATAGAAATACATCATTGAAGGCAGCCCAAATCAAAATAATTTTGTTATGTAATTCAATCTATGTAGAAGTTTGATATGTATCGTCACCTCCTGCCCTCCCCACCCCCATATATATTTAGCCATATCATTTTGTCATAGACTTAACAAGGTAAAATGATGGTGTCTTTATTAATAGTGGGACGAGTAGTGTAGTGGCATTGCATATACTCTAAAATGAACTGATAGAAACACATCTTCGAAGTATGATCTAAAAACTTTTCAATTTATCAACAGTTTCGATTTGTATTTTAATCACGTCACACTTTTTTCCCACTTCTTGCCTAAATTAGACCACATCAAAGCAAAATTGTTGTGGCATCAACCTATAGTTGAAAATACACATTATAGTTTCAAACTCCCACTCGTGTTTCTCAGCTTTAGCAAAGTATTGACAGAAGCGTATATATATATAAGTTAGATCCTAAACTAAAGAATTTCGTCAAGAGTTAACAAAGTAAAATGGAGCTGTCTATATTAGCATTAAAGTGAGAAGAGTAGTGGCATTGCATATAATTCAAAAGGAATTAATAGAAACACATCATTGAAGGCAGCCCAAATCAAAAGCACTTTTTTATTGAATTCAATCTATCTAGAGGTTTGATTTGTATCGTCACATCGTATACCTCCCCCCACCCCATATATTTAGCCATATCACTTTGTCATAGAATTAACAAGGTAAATGACGCTGTTTTTATTAAAAGTGGGACGAGTAGTGTAGTGGCATTGCATATACTCTATAATAAATTGATACAAACACATAATGGAAGTTTGATCAAAAAACTTTTCAATCTATCAACAGTTTCGATTTGTATTTTAAGCTCGTCACACCCTCCTCCCCCCTTTTGCCTAAATTAGGCCACATCAAAGCGAAATTGTTGTGGCATCGAACTATAATTGGAAACACACATCATTTTTATATGTACACGGGTATGTATCGGGTAACGAATGGCAATTTCCAATTGGAATATATATATTTTTTTTTTCATCTCAAAATGCAGTAAATAAATGATTGTACAGATCAGAAGATAGCGCAATATTGATAAGATAAAAATTATGCTGTCATTTACCACAACACAACATAAAACTGGGTGCGATACATAATTAATTTCGCGCGCGATTCAGCGGGAATATAATTTTTGAGTCACACTCTTGTATATACGCAGTCGTCGGCATAAATTATATATAATTTAAGGCACAAATCATAAATCATAAATTTCCAGATTTATGTTCACACAATTTTTCAATTTGTTTTTAAATTGAATTTAATTAGAACATAAAATTTTGTTATAATTTATGTCGTTAAATATTTATCGTAATTTAATTGATTACATATACACGGTGTATTTTGGCTGTAGCTGTACCGTGATTACATGCATACATATATAGAGCCATTATACGAGAGCTTTTATCGTTTTCAACTTTAACATTTTTCGTTTAACCCCATTAAGCGTTTTCGAAGCGCATAAAAATCATAACAATAATCATAATTTTGCTTTTGCAACTTTTCAACTTCTCATTTTCAATTAAAAATTATTTTAAAACTCATTTTCCAATATTTTCCATCTTATATGTACCCAAAGTATTCTTATCTCATTTGTTCGTCTTTATATGCAAACTTTAATTTAAAGAAGGGAGAGGAGCATCAAAATTGTTAAGATGAAGAAAACTATATCTCATTCTCAATAATTAAACTTTTTTTTGTGTTTCTAATGAATGAGTTGTCAATGAGACGAAATGAAGTATTGGGTTGGGGACCAAATCTTTAAACACTGATTTTTAAAGATGGTAACATAAAATGTTTTTTATATATACAGTGTGTTCCTTTTTGTGATAAGACTTTAGGTTGAGGCAGCTTTGGTACCAAATATTTGATCGATGAAACCCACCCTGATCGATTATTCTACTGTTGCTCAGTTAAGCCTTACGATACAGAAGTTACTACTTCAAGCTCAAAGGCTACTATCAGATGGTATACTCTCTACCCTATTAGGAGAAATATCGGATCAGGGTTACAGATGGAGAAGCTTATCTTACCTCACCAATCGGAAGCTAGTCTTACCTCACCAACCGGTTTCTAAATACTACAAGTCTGTTTTTGTGGTAAATTTTTAGTTTGTGGCAGATTTGATCAATGATTCGGTTTGGCATCTCGTTTACGCACCCTGATCGATTATATTATTGCTGTTGAGCTTAAATTTGGTTTTCAAACATTTCTATTTTATGTACCTTGGAAAAATAAACTTTCCATGCATTCAATGGAACATTATACTAGACCCAGTTCATGCCATCGTTTTGAAAAAACTAGACTAATTTTACTTTTATCTGACTGTTCGGTTGCCATTTGCACTGGGAGTTGAGCGTGGGACAACATGGGATTAGTTGTATCAGTTATCTTGCGATTTGTCTCTAGCATGAACGAAAAATACGTCTGAAGGTCCACATAAGACAGTTTAAAAGTAATCGAAGCGATACAGAAGCTACCACTCCAAGCTATGAAGAAAGCCAGTATCAGATGACCTTACATGATGAGTCAGTACTCTGAACTTTAGCTGAATTTATCTGTCAGGATAGTTCACTGGAAGAGGTGTGAGGATGCTATTCATATCTCACGTACAGAAAACTAGTCTTATCTCACCAACCGTTTTCTAAGCATCACAAATAACTCACAAAAAGTTCAGATATCGTTTGAACCGCCCAGTCACCAAATGTATACCGAACCTCTGTAGGAGGCCACTGGTTGTTAGGTTTGTCTACTACAGGGAGCCTATGATCTTCGTTTTCTGTTTTGAATGTTAGTTGAAGCACATTCATATGAGATTCTACTCCAACGAGAAACTGGAGACCCAAGGCCGGATGCAACTCCGGAAAAAACCTTTCCGTTTGATTTCTGGCTAAACCGATGATAGATAAATCATTCGAAAATTAAAACATTTTCAGTTGCGCAGAATGTGGCGCATGCGATAATATCATCCGTCATCTACCCAGGGACTAAACTATTGGCTATAGGCCCACATATTTATGAAAAGTGCGGTGTAGATCCTTTCTTGGAATCTGCACACCTAGAATAGCAAGTACACAAAAAGATTTTGCAGAAACAGATCACCATTCATTAGCTCAGGTGGAACTGCAAGAATTTGTAAAGGTCAGTGCATAATTCCCATCATCTGCGACACTTGATTTAGGCAAGACGAATTTTGAGATAGTCCAGCTTGAGCTAGATACCGGTCGAGCATTATACCCAGACCGGTATCGTTAGAGTCATAATTCGGTTCCAGAATACGTCCCAGAACTGTGTGCGAATCAGGGTACTTATTTTGAAGGATGAGATGCCTTAATATATGACCAGGTTAAAAGTGTTATTTCAATATGCGAGTTTTCTCATAAATGCTCTTGAGCATTAAAATTAAGTTTGATAACTCGTTCGTTACACTTGTATAGTTGATTAGGTCAAAATCACATATACAAATTGTAAACGGTGACTCATTTATTCATCGGGCTTAAAGCACTTTCTAGGACTAGCTTACCCTAGACATTTCTAAGCACTGCATACCAAAACCACTACAACACCTGAGACGGTCACCAAGAAATTCCAAATCTTTCCTCTCCGACTGTTCATTTTATCTATAGTAACACGGTTACAGATATGGACGAGTGCTTCCAGTGTTCTCAGGTGGTATGACCCAACCAGAATTTCTTTCCGGATTCCAACTTAAAACAAATAATTCTTTCTACTCAGATACAGTTGGTTCCTGATTTAAACGTCACGAATAGCGTTTATTAATGTTTTTGCCACTAGCCCATCTTGGTGCTCCACTTTGAAGTTTAGGTAGCCTCATGTCATTGATTTGAGTCTCGGTGAGTTCTTGTTGTTGTTCTATACAGAAATTACTTGTTTCAATGGTTGCTTTCATTCCTGGTGATATTGTTATATTTTATTAGAAGTTCAAGCAAGGATGTCGGACAATTTCTGCTGTTGCTGAGCATGAAGTACTTGCAGCATCCATTGCATCTGGTCCGTTGGTCGAGTTGGTGTAACCAGTTTCCTCTCGGTTGTTTGTAATTCTGCTCCAAACAAGATATTAAAGAAATCAGTATGAACCTATATGCTTACAGTTTGTGGCGGTAGCATATGCTTGATGAGATGGATTTGATCTTTTCGATCACACGGTTTCTTTTACATAAAGCTACACGTTTTACATCAAGTTAGAGAAAGGCTCTGTCCAAAATGATTCACGGTGAAATAATACGGTGGGGTTCTGAATTATCGGAATTATTTCCCAAGATTTTGTTACGCTTTTGTTAGCTTTAAACGGGTATCATTTGATCGATGGTTCGGTTTGGCACCTCGTTTACGCACCTTGGTCGATTAAATTATCGCTGTTGAGCTAAGCTTTACAAACATTCCTACCTAAAATTCTATATGGCACATTATACTAGACTCAGCTCATGCCATCGTTTAGTTTGGTTGCGAGTTGTACTGAAAGTCATAGAACCGTTCATCTTTAGAATATGACATGAGATTAGTTCAAGCAGGTATTGAACAACGACGAAGACGTGCGACAATCTACATGAGACAGTTCAAAAATAATCCAAGCGGTATAGATGCTACCAGTTCAAGCTAGTAGCCGGTATTAGCTCACTACTCTATAAGGAGAAATGCCAGATCAGGATTACAGATGGCCTTACACGATGAGTCATGATTTCGAACTTTAGCTGCATTTTTATTTAGCTGAATGTTTGGCCATAACCCTGAAGCTAGTCTAACCTCACCTTCTTAGTATAGCGAAGCAACATCTAAAATATCAGACACGGTTCCATCAGTTGATTTATGCCTATAACCTCTATATATAGAAAAGAAAGATGAGTCGTCCCAACATTAAAACAGAAAATTTCCCAGCCAGACTAACTAAAAATCCAGTAGGAAACCGTATGAACAGACCAACACTTCTTAGGTCAGTCTATCGCAAGAGAAATCGTTATGGTCACTTTACAGTACGAACAGTGCAGTTGTGGATTATAGGACAACATGATAAGATAAATTCGTTTGGGCATCCCTTGTGAAATTGTAAGCCTCTATGTTTGGAAGGATAACTTTTTGTCCCCCGAATTGATACATCTTGTCTATCTAAATTGATTTGTGAACGTTCATTGACCCACTATAATGGTATGATTCCTAACCATCACAATTTTCAAAGCTTGCTCGTAGATAGTGACCTACAAGGTGGCCACATCTATCCGAAGAGTACTCACTTAATATGACCTCGTCAATGTTGGAGTTAGATTCATCATTAGATTGGGCCACATGAAGACTGTCAATGTATGATTCTCTTACGGTAATCTTCCATTGTGTTCACAAGGCCGAAAGTTTTCATTATTATACATTTTATGATAATGCTTCACTATATAGACGAGTACGTATGTGTCGATAATATATACATATTTGCATAACTGTCATTATAAAATATGGAAAATTTGTACCAGAAAAACAAGAGATTTATCTGCGAACATAAATTTTCCATAAATCAAATGGTTAATACTTTGTGTGACGTACACAATAAATAAATAATTCCAATTTTAATCGCCACAACATCAGTTCCATCAATAACCAACCAATATGTATTTTTGGCACACAAATCGAAACGGATTTTGTGTGTGGACGATCCATTAAAATGATGGATGAATGAAAATTATATAAGCAACGTATCCGATGTGCGTGTGTGTGTGTGAGTGTTGATATCATCACCCTGTTTGTGATAAGACGGCAATATGCTATAAAATATATGATTAAAATTTATTGGCAGCATCTAAAATCAATATCCGGCACATATGTGTATACACTCTCATGTATACATCTTTGTATTTATAGTTTTGAGCACCTCCTTATAAATCTGTTCTCAAGAAATTTCATTAAAATCCAATAAATAAAATACATTTTTTTTTTAAATCTTTATTATTGAAGCAATAAATCATTTAATTAACTTTATCTCTTTATTCCTCTCTGCATCTCACTGTAAAACAAAAATACCAGACTGCATCCAATGATTAAAAAATAAGAAAAATTAATGGAAAATCAACTTATCTCGCCGTATATTGAAATCGTCGGTTAACTCATTAAAGCGCATTGGTTTGAATTAAGGACAAACGATATATTAAAACAAAATTAATAGATCATTGTCAATCTCGACATGTATAAGCAACAACAAAAGCAGCCAATAGCTCAATTAATATATTAAACAATTAACAAACCAAATCATAGTCAAACCCATTAATCATAACGAAACAATCAAATAATATTGTGTCTAATCTCGAATGTCTGTCGTTTAAAAATGAAATATGTTTTATGGTCGATCGCCATTCTTTGTCATATATGGCTATGCTATAGATCACGTTAGATCATATGTTCGTGCACATATATATTACAGTGGGAATAGAAATAAAATACGTCACATCTCATAAACTATATATATATATATATATATATATATATATATATATATATATATATATATATATATATATATATATATATATATATATAAACGACGATCACGTTTTTTGTGATCATCATAATCATCATCATGATCGTCGCATATCTGTACCATATAATTATATTATTTCATAAATCATAAATAATAATTATATTGAAAAACATGTTTTAACAATACACACACACATATGGTATAAATTGATCGATCGAGTGTTGATATTCATCACGATCAACACTATATGAGTCGCGTCATATACATTTTTCCACGCGCGATCATCATTTAATTAATTCTTCGTTGTTTGTGTGCTTAGATATGTTTAATTTGTTATTATGCTAATCATAATTGTTTATACTTATATGTATAAACGTGATCGATAAGGTGATCATTTATGTATATTATTGATTGGGAGTTAATTAGCTACTAGACATGTTTGTGTATATGAGAACGGGAATACCAAATATTTAATGGAACGGAACTGTTTTATCGTTACTTAGCGATCGATACAGATGAAGATCGGATTCGTTTCCGATATTGATCGTCTTACAGTATTGATCGCATGCTTCATGCCGTGTCAACAATCTGACTCCATGGATTTCGATATTCTGTCATATATAATCAAAAGTTACCAAATTGTCTTGCGTTGTGGATTGATAGTTACCAACAGCGACCGCTATACGATCGCCGAAAACCGGCTCTCGCTCTGAAGATCGATGTAAGTGATCGAGTCATTTCTCGATGTCCATTGATCAGGAATTCGCATTAAATTCTTGATCTCGTGATTGACAAGATCTCGGTATGTGCCATCAAAAACGAGTTTTGGGCCATATATCACTATTATCATGAGTAATGAGAGATCCAAGATACTTGAATCTCATCATTTCTTCAAACGTGTGGTTACCACTATTGAAATCAATTCCGTCTTGATTTCTAAATCTATAGCTCAGATATTCGATTTGCACTCAATTTTTCCATTTCACAGCGCGCCTCCTGGTCGAATACCAGAATTAATTACAAAAATCTCTCTCTCACTCTCTCTTTCTCTTCATCAATTGAGATGCAAATGAGAGCTATACCGCAATAACAAAGCGACCATGTTTCAGTATTGCTAGTCTTGTCTCCTGTCAATTTTGTGCCCTCTGACTAAGAGCAATCTGACTAAGATCGTGATGAATATTTCGTTATTACACTGTACTGCCTTGCACCTTATTACAGTAGAAGCTTACGACAATATGAGAGGATTATTTTTTTATAGAGCCATATTTGTACTTGGCTGGGAAGTTGTATGTACTCCTGAATAAGTGTATGCTGTCATTACTTAAGTCGATTGAAGTTATTGATGAATGGTACAACTTAAGACTTAAAGCAAGATTTTTAAGAAGGTGATTCTTGCATTTGTCTTCGATATTGATCATTTCGAATCAGTGTATTGAATCTGGCTGACATATTACGTTAGATATGGCATAGATTAATAAGTGGAATAGTAGCAGATGTAGATAGTCCTCTAAAATGTAAGATGTATGATCTAACCGATAGATCGCGCTCTTTGACGTTCAAATCGTGTTGCGTAAGGTTTTGTTAAAGATACCTTCCTCAGATGTATTTGGGGCAAATCTATCCAACTAAACCCGTTGGCAACGAAGTCTAGAGAGGCTATAATTGAAGAAGGAATGAAATAGCTCATTCCGCAATTAGTTCGCAAAATACTCACTCGTGAATGTTTTTATATATTTGGGCCCAAATTATTGCTAAAATCACTGTAGGGCATCTATTTACGGAGATATTAAGGATTTTATGATTTTATAGAAATTTAGTCAACATTTCAATCTGATCCCAAATTATTGCTAGAATCGCTCTGGGGCCTCTATTTGCGGAAATATTAAGGATTTTATGATTTTTTCAAAAATACTGTCATAATTTCGTTGGGAAGTTTATCTTTATTGTTGTAATACTTTCCCGAATACTTGACTTAGACACCTTCAACTCCTCACGACTCTGTTTTTGTTCTACTTTGTGCATCGTGCCACACCCATTTTGAGTACAATAATTTCATGTCCATTTTTTCACCCAATCAGCGAGGTACATCATATTTTACTAGCCCTTTCAATTTGTGATTAGTCTTTGTCATTTATTTCTTGCTCGGTTAGTCTCAATTCTCTGTTACCCGATATTTTATTGCTGTATAAAAAAGAGCAAATCTTTTCAGAGTAAAACTAGCTATGCTTTGATATGGGTTTGATTGAGACCTTTCAAATAAAAGCTTATGAATAGTCATATAGCGACGGCCTATTTTTTTCATGTGTCTTTACTCACAGGGAGTGTCTTTATAAGGTTGGAAATTATTAACTCTATAACTGCCATTTTGACGTCAAATTGTGAACTTCTGGGACTTTTCTCGAAACAGCTCAACTCAGGTGGTTCATTTAAATTTAAACATATTTCACAAATGAAATTTAAACTTCAAACCTTTGAAAAAATTACTCCATCTATTGTCCAAATTTTTGGATTGTGAATTTTTATCACATTTTTGAGAAAAGTCAGATTTCAACTCTTATTCTCTTATTTTAGTACTGAATCACCGCTGTCTAAGTCCTTTCGTGCTGTGTGTTTCCTTGTCATATACTTATCAGATATAACTCACCGCCTATCGTAACCTCCTATCGTATCTCAACCAATCAACCATATGATTGGTTGCGGTCACACGAATAGGTTTAGATCAAACTTTTTAGTTACCTGCAAAGGTTTAGGTAATTGGACGTTGGTCCTTTCAATTTATACATTATGCAATAGAGTTTCTGTATATTCTCGTAAGGTGGATACCAGCGAATTTTAAACGTTCTGCAACACGATCACAATACCTCTAAGTAAGGATGAAACCCTGTAATTTTTTGCATTGAACAATAGTTACTTCTTCCACCCTGGTTCAATTTTGACTTTTATATAGCGAATTGGTCGGATATCCCAACTTATCTCTTTACCGAATCGTTTAAGTCTATCTTTACTCTTGCATACTGAGTGTAGCTCTCTATCGATATTTTGGAGTGGCCTTTTTCTTGATATGAAATTTTTCAGCGTTGAGCTCATTAAAGTTACTTTTATAATGGGCCTAGAACATTCACATTTCACTTCCTCTCCATCAATTTTATGCTTCTGTTACAGTATTTTATGCAGATGGCGGTGATTACCGCAACCCGACTATCAGCCATATCTCAGTGGAAATGTTTTCAGACAGGACACTCGACGATAATAAGATCGCTAAGGAAGGAACTGGCAAATCTATAGACTACGGTTCACCGACTTTGTGCTTTGAGAAAAGGTTCCGAACTTCCTGCCCTCAAGGTAATCTTGGAGAAGCGAGTTCGTTGAGGAAACAAAATCATTGCTGTTCCTAACGGATATTTTAAAGCTACTCGGTAAATTATGAGTGGAGTCTTCTGTGATAAATTGGAAGTAGATATATACTTCGTCTCGGTCAGATGGTAATCAAGTCACTGGACTGGATGATTCAGATAAGTGAGCATTGCAACATTTCGATAGTCTGGGTGCCCGGCCACGCGGGCGTCATGGGGAACCTCAGGGTGGATAAACTAGCAAGGCATGGTACAACTCTCCAACAGCTACCAAAAAGGGCAAAGTTGGGGAGGCCCATTAAGACACTCACGCCTGTGCTTAAAAAGGAGGCAGTAGCCTCAGCGAACGAACGGTGGATGAACATTCTCTCATCTAGTCTAGCAAGGTAAGTCTAGCCAAACCTGAACTTTAAACGCTCAAAGATAATGATCTTCCTACGAAGGCGAGAAAAAAGCGTGGGGATACTCATAGAATACTGCCTACTTGGAGAACATGCGTGGAGGCTAGGTCTAGAAGCTAATGCCATTTGCAGAAGCTGTATGGACGAGGAGGAGGAAGAAACGGTACTCCACCTCCTATGCTCATGCCCGGCTTTGGCACACACAAGTCTTTAATATTTGGGTAAATTCTTAATGGACTGCCTCTCTGATCTCGAAAACTGTACGGTGATTTATCACGCTACTTAAGTAGTTCAAACTGGTTCTCATAAGGGTAACAGCGAAGTTAGATCCTGTGGTATCCAAACGGACCATCGCCGGTCTAAGTGTGCTGTAACAGCCACTCAACCTAACCTAACCTTACCTAACCTACAGTATTTCCCATTGTACTATATTGTCTATCCCGGCCACCAAATGCACCACTGTGGAAACATTGTGATGGTTTGATTTCGACAACTGGGAGCTCACTTGCTCACTCCCATTTGAGAACACTTGGAAATTTTTTTCCCATATAAAATATTGATTTATTCATCATCTTTCCATTTTTCGGTTGTTGACTGCAGGAGGTTACAGGTGTCTCGAATGGACTATCTTCAGTAGGAGATTTGGTAGGTACTGAAGCAATGGGTTGTTTGTCATTTTAAGCTTTGTCAATTCACCAATAAACAATTGCTTACATACGACTTATTGTCCAATGCCGGTTGAGATCGTTGAGTACGGTATCGTAGAGATTACTTATAGTTAGGGCACTTTCGTCTTATTAGGATATATACTTTGCCACATCAACAAGTTCAATGTACTATCCAAAATTGGAAAACTTTCAAATATTTTGAAATGGAACTAATTCTTTTGTTTTTGGCATTTCCACTTAGGAATTCATTTGTTTTTGCTTGAATTGAAAACTACTTGAGTCGAATACATAAAGAAAATAATAAATTTTTAATTACTTTTGTGAAATGATTGATAATAGTATCTATAAGTTTATCGACGATAACAATGTGTATGTATATCTGAAGTGACTACGATGTAGTATCGGAAAATTTAAATATCGATTGGAAAACTATTTTGAAACGACATTTATATCGAATAATAATTAGATTTTAAGTTTCCAGTTTCCAAATAAAATCGAAAATCATAAAAATTTATTAATTTTGTTTATCTTACTCTCTCGTATATATGTACAACTATATATAGACATGTATCGAAGGAAAACTTTTTGGGTTTCTCTATATACAATTCGAAGAAGCAATGAGTACACCACCCTTCTCCCGCCCCCTGGCCCCAATAATTTATGTTCTATAATAAAGAAGATCTTATATTTTGAGAGAGATTCTTTTGATTATTTTGTTGACGAAACGCAAAAATAAGTAACAACCGATGGATAGGGAAAACCAGCAGTCGTTCCTTCGATTCTTCGAAAATTGTGAAAAGGCAAACAAAAACAAAACAATTATACCGAATGAAATTAAATTTTGAGAAATTGTATGTCTCAAATTATTCTAAATTTAATTACAAAATATGAAGTCGTAGGGTTTGGTCTGGTGTAATATATCGAAAACAACGAATCGTTTATCGAGCAAATCATTATTTTCTCTTCAGACCAGAGGACACTCTCAAACGATTATATACGTTGTAACAATCACAAATTCTAAATTTACGCATACTTGTGAGAGCTGCTTGCACTAAAAGGATTCTACTAGGCTTCACTTTAGAAAACTTCACTGGTTAAATTTTAATTGGTATCAATTCTGTCCGATACGGCGATTTAGCGCTGCTTATATGGAAATCAGTAGAGTTCTCGATCTTTCCATTCTACTCGCAACAATGTTATGGCGCATAAATTTCGGGGTAGTATAATTCGAGATGTTTGCAAAATATTTTGGGACTCAAGGTTCTCCTAACTCAGCGGTTCGCTTATTTACGCCCTACTTTACGCCATTACATAGCCAAATCGAAGCTGGCTCTATGGTTACGTAGAAAACCTGATTGTATAGCTCCATGCCAGCCTCTAGTACTAGTATAGAATATGGGTTGGCCCCATGAATTCTGCACTCCAAACAGCGAGAGAGAGAGGTATATGTGTTCATTCAACCCATCAATTGTAATCAAAAACGGCGAAAAATTCCTTTTACATCATGCCCGTATCGGGATTTGAAGCCGGTGCGAATTCCGCCCTATTTTCGCATCCTTAACCACTCCGCCATTTGGTTGGTATAACGAATTCAGACGCTGAGTTTGAGGACGCTGGTTATATCCAGATAACTTGGTCTTGTAAATGGTTTTATACAGAATATTTCGACTTTTCTAACTGGTACGTATTCGATGGGTTCAATTTTCGAAGACTTTGCCGCATAAATCAGGCTAAATTGCTGGATGGGGTTTGACGATATCAAATGTGTGTGGTTTATTCGCATCGACCTGCGATTTAAGATAACCACAGTCTTATTATCTAAGGGTGTTAAATTGTACGATCTTGGTGAACAGCTCACGTCTATTTATTATCTGTTTCTTTTCGATATCTTTTCAGATTCAAGGGACTCCTAACTTATATTCTCGGATCACTTATTTATGTTGTACCGAACGACTATAGGTCTGTTGTACGTCTGTCTTACTCGATACTTCGTTCATATCAGAGGTTCAAAAATCCATTTCGCTTTCAAATCAAGTAGTGCCCATCGCTTCGGTTTTGACAATCTCTACAAGTACGAATTGATAATTCAACTAGACCTAAATATTACATGTTGGCTAATTATAAACCGATCCGGTTGATCGAATTCACAAGAGAGTCATCACGATCACATTTTAGAATAAAATAAATCGATTTATATGAGTAGTATCGAGACGGTATTTTTAGCAAAGTTAGGGGGTTGATGATCAGTACCATTGGTTTTAACTGATCATTGGCGATATCAAAGTATGCGACTGAGAGTCGCGGCCGAATCAAATAGCATAGATGGGTGAGTTGTGAATAGTTTCATTTTGCGGAGCTCAGTATTATAAAAAAGTCCAAAAACTATATATGCACATCAGCTAAGTCGTATAAAAGCTTTGAGTCCTCGAAACCTTGTACAAAAAGGTTGTGACTGCTGTTAATAAATGTTTATATGAGTTAAAAACTGAAAGTTTCGCTCAAAGCTCAATTCATCCATTGAAACCATGATCTACCTCTTGTAATGCTGTAGTACGACAAATCATACCAGATGACACTTGTTAGTTAACTTCTACGATAATTTTCAATCATCACGAAATCAGTAATGATGGGCGCTTTTGCGTCAGTATATTATATTGGTGGTATTGATTTACAGCTATAGGACGCTGAATCTATCAACCCAGAGCTTTGATGTCGTTATTAATTAACTGCTTGATAGAAAAGATTAATTGCAAAAGTTGAGGCGGCTGGACTTGATATTTGCACCGACATGGTTCGAAAAATACAGATTTTTACTCGAAATATTTTTTGATCATTCTATCTCGTCATTAGTTGTGAACGTCAATAATAATTGACAGTACTTATAAGAGGAGGGTGGTCAGTTTTTTGTGTCGTCCGTCACTCAGGCTCAGTTTGCCTGTCATGATATCTCCTCGATATCTGCACATTACATAGGTCCATGCCAGCCTTTAGTACTGAAGTGGAAACTGGGTCGACCTATATGGATTGTAAACTCAAAAAAGGGTCATACAAATGTGTTCATACACACCACCGATCATAATTGGATGGTGAAAAATTTCTTTTGCGTCCTGCCACTATCAGGATTCGAACCCGATACGTCGTCTATAGTTATTTAGGGGATGATTTGGTAGGGAAGTATAAGATAGGCTCATATAGGCTGACAATTTTAAAGTCACGTGTTATTTCAACCTGATGGCTACAACAAGCATCTTTTGAAGATGCTTCTTATCTTTTTTCGAAGAATCCGTTTACACACAATCGTTCTTTATATATGATCCTATGTTTGTTAATTTTATGGTGGACAGTGAGAATGAAAATGACTGAGGCATGCTGAGGTACGCTCTTAACCACGACGATGTTTTCAGATTCTCTCTGATTAACTGTTCGGAGAAAGATTTTAGTATTCACTGTAAAATATAAAACATTTAATGATGGTGTATGATGGTTGCTTATCTTTGACCTGTAAGAATCGAATTCAAAATATAGTTAGCAGATTCTTCCAAATCTTCAATTTTGTTCAAGCCTTATGCATTGAACTATACGATTGGGTTATTGTGCTCTTCAACATATTCCACTGTTGGAATGCTTCCCATTACTTTTTACCTGAGATTTATTTCATAATCGTTTTGGGAATATATTAAGGGTGCTATTGATGTCTTTTAACAAAACCCGTCGACAACTCTAACAAAACTCTAACCAAATACCAGGGATCAATTGTCTTGAACTAGTTTTATGTATCTCTAATAGAGAGGCTTGTTTCCAAATGAGCTGCTCACGTATAAGTTATAGCGTGTCTATAATAAACCAAACGGAATGTCAATTCAACGAGGTCTCATGTTGGATGGGCACAATTTAATGACTGAATACATTTACCTCAAAAATGAATGGTTCTCCATAAGTAGATAAAGAGAAAGAGCACAGTTGTTGAATGTAGATTTACTATACAACATGAATCATCCAATTATTCTTCCAGCCAGGCACATCGTATGGCCACAAACAGGAATAATGTCCAAGAAAATATCTCATTTTACCATCAACTACTTACTCACTATGGAAGGCAACAAAAAGTATAAAAACCCCAATTACACAGACCCCTCCTATTAAGCGAACTGATGGCCATGCTATTCATCTGACTGATATTTTCAAATCAAAAAAGACCGAACTAACCTAACTCATTAACTTAAAGCTGTTATAAGATTACCGCATGTTTCTTCTGCCTGGAAAATTGCAAAAGTTATGATGTTCGCGAAACCAGGTAAACCGACGAATGAACTAAAATCGTATCGTTCGATATCCCTGCTCGCTATCATTTCAAAGCTAATGGAGAGACTACTCTTGAGGAGAATGAAGCCAATAATAGCAAGTAGAGACCTAATACCGGATCACCAATTTGGATTCAGCTGCAAACATACAACAACATTACAGAATTACAGATATTATAGAAAAGGCGTTAGCAGATCAACAAATTTGTTCGATCTTATTTCTGGATGTGGCAGCAGCTTTCGATAAGGTATGACCCGAGGGTTTAATATATAAACTAAAGGTTATGCTTCCGGGATCATATGTTGAACTTTTGAGATCATATTAATCTGGAAGGCTTTTTACAGTATAAGTGAAGAAGATGAGTATTCTAGACTGAGAGAGGTAAGACCAGAAGTCTCAAAAGGCAACGTTCTGGGTCCAGTCCTATACCTATTATATATATATATATATATATATATATATATATATATATATATATATATATATATATATATATTTATATATATATACATATATAAATATATATATATATATATATATATATATATATATATATATATATATATATATATATATATATATATTTATATATATATACATATATAAATATATATATATATATATATATATATATATATATATATATATATATATATATATATATGTATATATACATATATATATATATATATATATATATATATATATATATATATATATATATATATATATATATATATATATATAAATATATTATATATATATATATATATATATATATATATATATATATATATATATATATATACAAGTGATAGTTCGACCACGTAAGCATAGCAACGTTTGCTGACGACAAGGCAAACTGTGGAAGAGGCGGCACATAAACTTCAATATGCAAGTGGTGAAATTCCCAGTGGGCCGAAAGATGGAAAATCAAATCAAAATCTGCCTATGTCAACTTGACGCATAAATCATAAGTTAATCCGCCAACAATCAGCTGAAACGATGTGATGGTGCCGTACGAGAAGTCTGCTATATACTTGGGAATGACACTGTATGTTAAGCTTAAATGGAAAGAGCATGTCAAAAAGAAAATAAACGATGCATTAATCAAGGCTACTGGAAGCCAAACCATTCGGGCTTGTTAGTATGTGAGCAGCTACGTACCAACGAAGAGGCACTGGTGCATCGTTTGATGTTTAGTTTTTAAGAATTCAGATGTAAATTGATGGTTAGTCTGGAAAGACTAGTTGCAATAATAAATGAAAAAAATTTTGGGCATCCCAACTATTTTCATTAGCATTTTAGTGACGACAGAGGTAAATTAAATTTTTCCACACGATTAGCTTTGTGAAAAACCCCCCAAAAATCTTAACCTATTCCAAACATAACCCTATTGTATCAAACCGAAAAACAATTAATTAGAGAACATAATGTTCTTTTATCATGTTAATTTAGACTATATGTTCTATGTATTTGGACCAAAAACATAGAGGATACAAATATATGCTATTTTTCCAGACAATAGAACTGCACACATAATTTAACAATGAAATATGTAACATGGAAACTATGTAAATGTACATAAAAACATAAGGCTGATAAGATATAGGTTTTATGTAATGATAACATAAAAATTATTTTCCAATAAAATGAATATTCAATTTGAAACATATACATGTATGTTGCATATGGTGCGAGACACTAACAAACTACACACTCGTAGCATAATTTTGTATGCTGTAACATGCTTAACACTTAATATTCCGCATACGAATTTATCAATTCTATATACATTTTTTTTCTTTTTATACCTATTTTGTGCTTGTCTATTGATCTGTGCTTGTATTTTGCCATTTGAACTATCAGTTTTGTTCTATTTCAGTATTGTCTAACCTTTGTGTAACTACGGGAACCGTAAAACTATATCTGGTTGTAATGATACATCTTGTTGTTTAAAAACGTTTGACATTACCCGACCTATCAGGCCATCATTGAAAATACAAACACATATTTTTGGAGTGCTTACGTTTTCTTTTGTTCTGAAACACTTTCATTAAATGTAATGTTGGCCACGCTACCAAACTACAAACACTTCCTAAACATAACTACAAACACTTCCTAAACATTTGCGAAAATTGTGTTAGCACCTGACTAAGAAAATGTATTCGATAATTTGATCAAAAGGGCAAGCTTTGAGCAACTTCATTTTTCATGATCTCTTCTTTTTTATTTTAAGTTTGTTAGTCAAATAATAATTTAGTGTGCTTCAAAGTGAATTAATTAAATGTGGCCAAATTGGACCGCCATAGATTTATGATGATTTAAACAGTCGATATATAGTTACCCTGTAACGTATCTGTAACTCTTTTCCTGCTTAAAAAGTTAACTAACCAATATTATTACCTACAAGCTGGATGCTTATTTACCAGAGTGTAATCCACTGTAGTCTGATGTTATGCAGTCCAACTTTTTAAAGTGTTTGTCAGATGAATTTAAATATGGACAAGCGATCATCGAAATGCTACCACTCGAATCTCTGTAGCGGTTCTGTCAGCTCAAAGATCCAGGCGACTTTACACAGCTATCGTTATTTGCTTTAATCCGAATTTACCATACAGATTTGATCCATGAATGTGTTAATCCACAGCACTGATCGAAATACAGCCAATTCAACGCCCTCATGGTTCTCCTGTGGGACCTTCAATCCAAACATAAATTTAGCTCCCACATTTGACCTATTGACGATGGTTCATCAAGAATGATTTGAACTTAATTTCACGAAGCCTGATGGAGTCTGCCTTAGCAAAGTTAATATACATCCATTTGTATATAACCAGTTTAATTAATTTGGAGATTTGGACGTCATTATCACTTAAATTCACTTGTGGAATACAGTTCCTTCTGCCTGTACATCTTCATTACTACGGCAGAACTCCCATGGAGAGGACTAACAGAGAGAGGAATAATAACTGACTAGTAAATAAATTGAACTATAGTGTGCACCACAGTATTAACTCTGCCAAAAGCTGGAGAGTCACCAACGATTAACAAATATAATGACGTCATTATCCTTTCAAGACACTTCTTAGACCAGAAAAAAATTTACCCAAAGTAGCTAAATAATAAGCAACCTCGTTACCGTCAATTTTACAAAGAGCTGTCACTTCCATGACATTACTATATATTATTAGGTTAATCGAAAGAAGAAGATTAATGAAACGTTTGCAGTCGTAAGGTCCACGACAGATAGATTAGACGCTTGACTAGTGCAATATATCACAGCTTTTACAAAAAGGAACCAAGATGGCCGAAAGATTTCAGATAATATATGAGACAGTTGGTTCCCGAAACCATTACTCAGTGCAAAGCAAGAGCCATCAACCATTTTTCCAAGTTAGTCTATGTTTAACAGCAGCACCAGTTTACATTTGAAACAAACGCATCGGAGCTTCGTAAATTTTGAGCATTGGAATCAAACCAAATGGATAAAGATGGAGTCACTCACACGTAATCTATTCTGCAAACGCCACGTCTTAATTATAAAATTGATTTTGATCAATGATCAACAGTTGAAATAAAGGTCCTTCCTGAGAATTAGCTTTAATGATTTTGATAGATGCCGAAAAGTCATCTAGCTCAATATCAGCGAATTGATAATAGAGAATTCAATGCCAAAATAGGAGCAAACATTAGGAATCGTATATTGAATGAGGTACTGTCAAAACCACCCTTAATGTCGTGAACAATATCGACTAGTTATTCTTAATTTAGAATGGATCTTACAATCATATATAGTAACAATTTTATGTATAGGACAGATACTCAAGGATATTACTGAGTGGGCGGCTAAATAATTATCTCTACTGAATCTATATATAATCTTCTTATAAAGTCTTAAGAATGATAGTAGGCCTACTAGCTTTCAGAATAAATACTACCCAACTACTGCTCAAAGATTGTGGAACATTGCTAAACATATGATCTAATTGAAAGACAGGCCATACTCTAATTCAGCCGGGAAAATTTTTATTAGCAACATCCCCTAGTATTAGTAAAGGTTTTACTTATGTAATGAAGTTTTGGGTTGGATCTAAATATGACTAAGAAAACAGATATTTTTACCACGACAGAAACTAGTTCTTCTTCTTAACTCTAAACTCATTGAAGTCTAAAGTACCTTGAACTAGTATAAACAAAAATGGACTACAAAGATGGACTAAACACTTTCGAATAACATGTTCTGCAATTTCTGAACACACTCCTAATGGTACAATTCTATTCACCAAGACAAAGTCAACCTCACTACATTCATAAGGTTGAATTAAAGCGACCATGGTTTAAAATTACCATCCTATTCGTACAACTTTGACGAAAAGCTGTTTTTATACTCCTTACCATTAAGCTCCGTAGTTATATCTTCCCCGAACATAACACCATTTCTTTTGCTGAAGCGATAAAATTACTTCATCCTTTCTCAAATCATTGTAGTAACACTCGTGACTCTCGGGACCATCTTATTTGGATTCCTTCTCCTCTGAGAACACCAGTTCGTTTGATTTGTACAGTGCATTATTTTGCGAGTAAAGGATTTCTTTATTACAGGAACCCTGTATTTTATCATAGCAAGATACCAGAATCCTTTCTTTAACAGTTGTGGCAAAATAAGATCAACCTCGATTATGACCGCCCAGGTGACTCAGTGGTTAAAGCTGCGGCACTTGGAGTGGCAGGTACCGGGTTCGAATCCCAATAGAGGCAGGATGCAAAAGGAATTTTTCACCATCTTATTACGTGCAGAACTCATCGGGCGACCCATCTGTCAGTACCATAGGCTGGCATGGAGCTATGCAATGAGCAGACGGCTCTACGAAAATCGGACGTCCTCGATTTGCCCATTAAGGCGTAAAGTAGGATGTAAATAAGCGAATGCGAAAGAGCTGGGAGAGCCTTGGGCCTCAAAACAGATTGCATAGTATAAAATATAAATAAAAGAAAACCCACGATTATGGGAAGTAGTAGCCAATAGGATCAGAGACTTAATTAAGAATTACAGTTTTACTGGGCCAAAATGTTTATGAAACTGAACAACTGGTATGATCCATTTCTTTAAGTGCCTCAATTTACTTCTACGTTTGTCAGGTGTGTCGTAATCACTTTTGCAATTATAATTGTGACAGTATGTACCTCCATTGCAACACTCCATCAGTTGAAAACAAATTTACTAGTTGCGGCGTTGGAAGGAATTTGCTTGAAAAAAAGCAGGACGGATACTACAACGTGGGATGCTTTAAAAAAATTATAACCAAGGAAGAGGAAAATGTTACTCCAAATATAGTGAAAACTCTCCTTTCTGAGTGAGAAAGGATACGAGTGTTTGGATATGTTCGTGAATGGACATAGTTGTCCTCCAATAGTCCAATTTGCAAGTTTATAATAATTGCATATTGAATAAGAGTATGGGCAAATGTGCTTGGATATTTGAGTCGATCAATCCGACGGTTAAATATTGGCAAGTATATGAAATATTTTGCAGATAATGGTTAAATGTGGTTAAATTTGTACTCATACAAGTGTGACTGATGGCAAATGGAAAATTGCATATGGAGTCATTATCTATAGACGGATTTAAGTATCGGCTGTTATATGCCTGAAACGGGGTTGTTTGTATACACTACAATAATACGAACGATATATAGAGAGAGTAACAATCATATAAAGTGTAAGGAAAAGTTTTTGGATGTAGATGATATCGAACATTTACTATTCTGGATACATGACCTGCTCTCATTTGGGGATCAAAGCGAACCTGTTTATAAACTTTCATCTCTACGGTTGGTAATTTTGGTCCGTTAGCCAAAAACGAGTCATCATTGGTACAAATAATTAATTTTTTTTTTTTTTTTTTTTTTTTTTTTTTTATTCTTTGCTATCTGTTTTGGGGCTCGAAGCTCTCCCAGCTCTTTCGCGGTTCGCTTAGTTACGTCCTACTTTACGCCTTAACGGCCAACGTACGGCTATAGGTCCGATTTTCGTAGAACCATCTGCGCATTGCATAGCTCCATGCCAGCCTATAGTACTGACATGGAAGATGGGTCGGCCCATGAGTTCTGCACTCCAACAGGGGGTCATAGATGTGTTCATTAACACCACCGATCGTAATCAGATGGTGAAAAATCCCTTTTGCATACTGCCCCTATCGGGATTCGAACCCGGTACCTCCCGCTCCAACTGCCACAGCTTTAACCACTGAGCCACCAGGGCGGTAATTAAGTTTATGCAGATCCTGTCCATTTACCAAATCACATGGTTTGAGTCGGTTGATTGAAATTTATTTTTGATGTGTTGTCATGGTCAGATCCAATATGGTCTGGTATAAGGTTAAGATACGCTAAAACGTATGAGCATACAGAGCTTTACTAATAGATATACTGTCTGTAGCATGTCGTTAAGCCGAAGTATTATTTATCCAGGTACGAGACCCGAATACGAGGTTTGCAGGCGTTGTAGGTTGATATTGTTAGTGGTGTGTGATCCAAGTAAGATTTAAAGGGAGAATACTACCCCAGTCCGTTCTGTTGAAGTTACACATAATCGCACTATCGCACCATTAGTTACATTTAGGATTGTATGTAGTCGTTCACTGATGATAGCAAGTGAAGTTGTACAACTTTCTGAAGGATTGACTGAATTTTGATTGCAATTTTTGCGTTGCGTATTATACCATAGACATAGTTTCGTAACCATGATCATGAAACTATGATTTAAAGGGATAGAAGGGATAAACCACTGCGTGTCCACCTAAATTTTCCGATTTCTATTTTTAGTTGCATACATGAAAAAACCTATTCACTAACTGTATCACTTGGCACTGTCGTCACTAAAATGCCATTGCATGAGAAAAATAGCTCATTCCGAAACCAAGTTAAAACCAAGTTACAAACCTTGGTTAGCAGTGACACATTACAACGAAATCATGGTTAAATCGAAACTATGTAGTTACGAAGCCAGATATGTGTGTATAGTTGAACCGGAAAGTTTGGTATCAACCTTAAAAATGGTAAAATGTTATGATGGTAAAGTGTTATGATTTACCACTTAGGTTAAAATGTGACTTCTTTACAACTATATAGTTTCAATCATTCAAAACTCATAGGAATCAAAAATTTTCAACTCGAAACGAATCGACATTCACTATATATAGGTTACGCGTTACACGGTTTAAACAACTCAGCACCAAATCTCATGTTGTATAATAATTTTCCGACTTTCCTTTCTATATATATACACAAGTATATACATACATAGCTTTTATTTCAATTCAAGTCGAATACGAAAAGACGAAGTTGTATGTAATTTTATTCGCAACATGTTATTTATGATAAATCGAAATAAATAAATAAGAAAAGCTCGTTTTAAATTTTCTACTGTGTATACAATGGAATTAGAATTAGATTTCTAGTCTTTATTGATTTTTTATGTTGTGCTTTATTGATATTTTGCATGGCAAATTGACATATTCAAAATAATAATTATGATGTAGTCTACAATGGCGCGGGTAATTTCAATGGGAGGGTGGGATGGAAGGGCTGGAAAATTGTGTACATATATGCATATGAACGATATTACGTTATTGCTAGGAAAATCTACTTACTATATAAACTTTAAAGAGAGCAACTTCTATATAGAGCTTGTAAACATATCCAATCGAATTCGATTAAAATGACTACACCGCACCACAGGACGATTACTATGACGAGAATGACCTAAAACGCAACCGTGGTGAATATTAACTCGAGATAAAATTTTCACAATTTTTCCATTTATATATTTGGTTGTATATATATTTGTAACTAGCTTCAGGCGGCATTTTATGAGTTGTGAATTTTATCAAATTCACAACCAAATAAAATTTCTGCTTTTTTATTACATTTCGGATATGGTTTATGTATGCATCGTGTTATGTCTGCCGTTTAATCTATTTAAGGATCAGTTGAGAGCGAAATCGTGCGTGGTGTTGGCCCTATAAGGAGGACCATTATTTTAACATAAGTATACGCACTTACCTGAAAAAGCCTTTCGCTTTGTCCTTACCTCCATCTAAACTCCTTATAAAGTTGTGACGGGATGTTGGACGGTAGGAAATCCAACTTCCTCCAACATTAGCTCACACATATATGAGATGTCAGTGTAACCAAACTAGATGCATTCTAGAACAGATTGAATTATAACCACATATTTTAACCTATTAAATGATATATTCGGCCATCAATTCGACTTGTCGAATTATGCAAAATGAAAAAGTTTTACTACACTCAAAGATATATTGTTTGAGATAACTCAAAGATGACTGAGATGATGTTACAACTTAACCTCTAGCTTGTCAACAAGAATTGAGTGGTCGATTTTTAAAGTACAAAGGCCTATGAATAAGTCAAGATAAGATGCTGATATTTTCTGGTATCAAACGTACTAATGATATGGTTGCAGAACGACAGTCGGTTTGTAAGGGTTGACTCTAGCTCAAAAAATTGTTGTTGTCTTTTTGATCAGAGCTTTATATAATGCCAAGGGATCCCACCTCTTTGTCTGTAAATATGAGCCGTATGAGATGTAATTTTCATGAGTCTGGAAAAGTTTGAGTTCAAAGATTGAATTTGGTATAGGCGTCCAGTTCCCTAAAGGGTGATACGAATGGGAATCCCGAGAATTAGATAGACATGATCAGCGGTGGAAAATATCTTGTCACTTTTGCAATTCACCCAAAATCTGCTCTAAACCAAAACGAATAAGTGAGAAATTTCAACACCAGCAGCTATGTCAGGCTAGATTGCCACAAAATCACCTGGTTTTAAATTTTAATCAATAATCCTCCACCTGAAAGTGTTGTGATGGGTTTAAATTTTATGAACGATGAAGATTCGAATCAAAATTCAAACATTTCAATCACTTGGTGGCGTCGATTGGTATACGTAGTACTTGTCGACACTAATTTTGAACACTGTCGACAAGTACTAGGTATTTGAACAATTTTGAATTTTGACGATATTCAAACGCACTGTCTTACTTGAGAGAGTCATGAATTGTTTCACTGGGGCCAATTTAATTACTTCCCCACTTTTTTCCCAGTAGTGTTCGATTCCTAATTTCGATCCTAACTAATTTTAGTAATGTTTGAAGTTTAAATATTTTCATTTATATCTGGTTCACCTGAAAGTTAATCCCAGTTTACTGCTTCCAAACAATTAAGCAGATCAGCAAAGTTGGCCATTTTCAAAGTTGTATATGATTATTGCAGATCTGTTTGATATATACAGTGCTGGAAAAAAAAAATTGGGCAAACAAATTTATTGCAAATTGGAGTCTTTTTTTGCTAAAATTACAAAACTTTTGAAAGCAATTTGTTTATTGTTTCATTTTAAATACATGTATGACGTAATTTTTTGAAAAAAAAAATTAACCTGCAATTTAGGGTTAAAACCCCGAAAAATGCCAAAATATTCAAAATACGTTGAAGGGTGTTAAAGTAATGTAATAAATTAAACACTCTTTTATTATTTTTTTGTTTGTGTTTTATTGATTTATAAAAGTTCAATCTTTAATATTAATATTTTGTGGGACCGCCTTTTGCTTTTATTACAGCGATACACCTCCGTTTCATTGAATTTGATAAATTTTTCAAAGTCGCAGGAGATATGGTTTCCCAAATCATCATCAACAAACTTTTTAAAGCTTCAATCGATTCTGGGCGCTTCCTTGCTACTTCTAGCTTCATTATAGACCAAATATTTTCAATTGGATTTAAGTCTGGACTATACGGGGGCCAGCTCAACACATCGATACCTTTTTCTTCGAAGTACTTTTTCACCTTTAAATGAAGAGATAAGAAAAAAAAACAAATTTTTAACAAAATATTTATGTTTATCAGAAAGCCAATTTGTCCATCTACAATTCAAAATTAATAACTCACAATTTTGGCGGTATGGCACGGAGCGTTGTCCTGTTGAAAAATAAATTTGCAAGTCTTGCCAAAAAGCTTTAACACAGAAGGCTCAAATTCGTTCTGAAGGACAATTTTTCTTTTCAAAAAATTACGTCATACATGTATTTAAAATGAAACAATAAACAAATTGCTTTCAAAAGTTTTGTAATTTTAGCAAAAAAAGACTCCAATTTGCAATAAATTTGTTTGCCCAATTTTTTTCCCAGCACTGTAAGTGATTGGGTGGTTCTGTTTTTCATAAAATGAACTCTGGAGGTTCAATTATACTTTACCGAAGTTCAAACTATAGCTACTATACTTTGTCAAAGTTTGACTGAACTGGTTGGTCCTGCGTTGATTCTAAGTTTATTTCAGGTTGAATACCAATTTCCCAGGTTGGAACGATCTTTGAATTGGAACCCATTGTATACTGTTCCTACGGGCGGTATATATAACCAACATAAACAGTATATTCTAGCCATTTAGATTAAAAAGCTTTTTAAGCTTATCGGGTAGTTTTTTCAGCAAAATGGATCCCCCGATATATCACAACTTAAATTTCTTTCCCAAAATTCAAACTACAAAAATGCGGATAATAACTCGACTTAATTCTCGTGTAAGGTGTTAGCATGCTTATATTGAAGTATTGATAGGCAGATTCTGATTACATATCTTTCATTACAAATCGTTACAAACTTGTATCTGGGTTTCAGTATTGAACTTTCGCATTATACCAAAACGCAAAACGTCCATCGACAACCCTATTTGTAATCAGGTCTGAATCCGATTTACATGATGTGTAAACCCATATTCTAACTTGTAATATAAAAAAAAGTTCATCAGACAATACCTAAATTATAACATCATCTCAGTCATATAAATCGAAACAATTTTAATCGGGTTAAACCATAACCGTTTTCATTTTGAGGTTTGCGCTGTTACCATTTGAGTGGTTTTGACACGGAATTTTTATATAAATGGAAGCAACTAGGTTCTGGGAGTGCTAAGATAATCAAATGGTTATAGAAAAAACTGTTGTGATATTTTTAGGAGAATTAACTGCCATAATCCCTTATAAATGGGAAAAGATGAGCCAGATCAGTCCTAGTTATTCTTAAACCAAAGCTGACATAATGCTCTATATGGACCAGAATAAATTTATCCGGACCAGAATCTATACCAAATCATTTCCATTTATATGGAAACTCATAGCAAAACCACTCAAATTGTCATACCGAAAAGCTCAAAATGCAAATCGTTACGTCATTCACAGTAACGTTAGCTGACAAAATGTCTTTTCGGATAACATATAGACCGTTTCCGAACCAGTACGGTCTTACTAAACTCAGAACCAAAGTGCTTCCTATGGAACCAAAGTGCTTTAGTTACAGTGAAAATCTCAACAAATTCACATAATGCCTTATGCTATGTCTTCGTTTTTGGACAAAAATGATCTACATAAGTAATTTCGGAACTAAATCTCTTCCATTTCAATGGAAACTCGATATGAAAATCACCCAAATGGCTTGGAAAAAATCTCAAGGTATTATTAGTAGAACTAGCTAACATAATCCCCTATGGCATGTGGACTGGAATCTAATCCAAATCGTTTAAATTTATAGGAAAGAAACCACTCGTTTCCATTTATCAAAACCACTCAAATTGTCATATCGAAAAAGCTCAAAATGCAAATCGTAACGGTAAAGGCAGAAAATTTTACTGGCATAATGCTCTATCGAATAACATATAGACCATTTGTAGACCGACCTACACGACCTACCTAAACTCAGAACCAAATTGCTTCCACTTATATGGAAATTCGATATAAAAACCACTCAAATATTAATAGTGAAAATCCTAAGATATTAATCGTTAGCAGTAAAATTAGCTGACATAATGATTTTCAGGCAAAAAAGAACGTAGTCATTCCAGAACTAAGTTACTTCTTTTTATATATAAAAACCCGGTATCAAAACCACTCAAATGATGTAACCGTAAATCTCAAGATACAAATCGTTACGATATTATAAAAAAAATTCGCTCACATAATGTCGTACCAAATGACATATAATTTCCGGGTCAGAGTTATCCTTGTAATCTCAGAACTAAATCTCTACCATTTCTATGGAAACTCGATATGAAAATCACTCAAATGGTCTGGGAAAAAATCTCAAGGTGCAAATCGTTACGGTATTATTAGTAGAATTAGCTGACATAATCATCAATCGCATGCAGACCAGAATCTAAACCAAATCGTTTCCATTCATAGGGAAATTTATATCAAAACCACTCATAATGGCACTCAAAATGCAAATCGTTACGGTACAGGCAGAAAAATTTGGCTGACATAATGCCTTATCGAATGAGGTGTAGTTCGTTTAGGGCAAAAAGGATCGTAGTAATTCCAGAACTAAATTACTACTATTTATATAGAACCCCGGTATAAAAACCTTGATGTTCTAATCAAAAATCTCAAAATGGAAATCGATACAATTTTTTTTATCAGAAAAATTTGCTTCTTACCGAATGAAATATAGTTTCCAGATCTCAGAACCAAATCGCTTCCTTTTTTATGGAAACTCGATTTCAAAATCACTCAAATAGTCATACCGAAAAGCTTGTGTATTTCAATGCAGTTTTATACTAAGATTGCAGCTGACATGAAATTATAATTTTTATAGTCTGGACGAACTTCACATACATACATTCTACACTCCAACAATCGAGTTTTGAAGTCTCGTTTGTACTAGATATGACGGACTTCTTGCCGTACTTACCAGTTAATTGTGAATTTTAATTAAAACTTTGTTTTCCTTAAATTATACAGAACAAATTGTTCTACGAGATGAAAAGCGACAATCCGACAAAAAACAAAAGATGTTCGAGAAAAGTTTTAATGCGTTAAAAGCACAATAATCAAGAAGCCCAAAACAGCAGAATAATCATGAAAAATATTAAATGTTATTTTTAAATTACATTATTTTTCCTTCGAACGTCATCACAAAAAATACAAACCATTTTCACACACACAAACACATACATACATAAAAAACAAACATACATACCAACAATTTAACACTAACACAGTAAGTAAAAGTTAAAGAGGTGAAAAATTAAATGAAGAAGAGCACAAGGAGTCAAAAAAATATCGCTATGTTGCTAAACAACAACAACAACAAAAAAGTTCATGACCCAAAGTTTAAAGCTTGCCTCAAACAATTAAACATCAAAACAAAAGATAAATTGGATGGAAAAACGTTAGGTGGGAAAACAAGTGCTCAAAAGGAGTAGAGTAGATTTTCTTCATCACGTTTTACTACACACAGTCCCTACCTATATATAGTGCTAGTATTAGTGACTAAGTAGTCGTAGTAGTAGTGTAATAGTCGAGTAGTAATCGTAATAATACTAAACAAAATCGAGATAATTTTATCAGGATTACAAAAACAAAATAAAAAGGATTTTACGATGAACAGAATTAAGATGTTAACTTCTTACGAGATAATTAATTTTATTATTATAATATTTAAGAAATATATTTCTCGTTCAGTTGTTTTTTTTTTGTTGAGAATTAAAGCACAAATGTCATTGAAATTGTTGCCTGGATTTGTACTGATTAATTAAATTGGTTTGGTCACGCTATAGCACGTTAAACTTAATGTCACATTCTAATTGTGATTTCTTATTCTTTCTCGTTTCAGGTAAGAGCTAAGTAGGTGATGGTTATCTAGCACGACACAATGATTGGTAAGATTGGACTGGTAGTTGTAGTTGGAGAATAGCAAATATGGAGCGATAGGGACTGGATGCAAAAGAGATTTTTCGTCATCTGATTACGATCGGTGGTGTGAATGAACACATATATGACCTTTTGTTACAGATTAGAAAGATAAAAACAAACAAACAAACTAGCAAATAAAGCTGTTGCTATCGATTTACTGAAAATAATTTGCTATTTAACACCTGTTTCAGCTCAACCCCCCTAAAAGCTTATATTAGTTAACAAAGGTTTGGTTTGGATTGTTTTAATAGGGTTTCTCATTGTTCGGAGGGCTAGGTCAAATTTGAGTGATCCGATTAACTTACACGCTCTCACAAGGATAAGCTGAAAAAGTAGTTTTGCATTATTTTGTAACATATCTCGAACTTCAAAATCAATTTAATCCTTAAACTTCGTCTAGATCATAACAACCGTTATTGATAGATTACCACAGCCGTTCTTGATAGATTTTTTCTATTTGAGGATCAACTAATAATTTTGAAAGATCCCGCCTTCATTCGAGAAACAACAGATTTTAAACTGAGACTGATCATTGGTTTGGGAAGGGAAGTGACTTTAATGTTTGATCTCATATCGAAATCTCACATGCCTTTCTATTTGAGGATCACGTAGTGATCTTCCTAATCTCGTATATTTTAGCTTCATTCAACGAAAATTGATTTTACTAAGACCGATCGTCGGTTGGGAAAGAGAGATTACAGCAACATCTTAGATGTCTTTCTATTTGAGGATCAACTAATGATCTTGAAAGATCTCGTTTATTTTTGGCTCCATTCGAGGAAAAACAATTTTAAACTTAGACCGACCGTTGGTTGAGGAAGGCAGGTGGCATTAACTTTGATCTCACCTGTATTTCTATCTGAGGATCTACTAATGATCTTGAATATCCCGTATATTTTTGCGATCATTCGAGGAACAACAGATTTTAGACTAACACCGATTGTTGGTTGCGGGGAAAGGAGGTCAGATCGAAATTTCACCAGTGTTTCTATTTGAGGATCAACTAATGATCATGAAAGTTCTTGTATATTTTTGCTGTCATTCAAGGAACAACATATCTTAGACTGAGAAGGGAGGTTAAATTGAGTTTTGATCATGTTTTTCTTTTTAAGGATCTTGAATATCCCGAATATTTTTGCTTTCATTCGAAGAACAACAGGTTTTAGACAAAGACTGATCGTTGGTTGGGGAAGGGAGGTCTCATATATATCTCATCTGTCTTTCTATTTGAGGATCAACTAATGATATTGGAAGATCCCGTACATTTTTTCCTTCATTCGAAGAACAACAGATTTCAGACTGAGGCCGATCGTTGTTTGGGGAAGGGAGATGGCATTAGTTTGGATCTTACATCGACATCTCACTTGTCTTCTATGTTCTTGAATATTCCGTATATTTCTGCCTTCATTCGAAGAAAAACCGGTTTAAAACCTAGAACGACCGTTACTTGAGGAAGGGAGATGTCACATATCTTTCTACTTGAGGATCAACTGATGATCTTGATAGATCCCGTATAGTACTTCTTTTTTTCAAGGAACAATAAAATGTTGGACTAAAGCCAATTGTTGGCTGTGGAAGGGAGGTTATATCGTTATCTCACCTGTCTTTCTACTTGAGGATCAACTACTTCAACATATGAACGGTAGAGCTCCAAAAAATTGGTAGAAAAATCCAAGTTGAGCATATATAGAGGCAGGGGATTTTGGAGCCATTGCAAGGATTACAATCTGAACTTTAATTCTACCGATTAAAGTTGGCTAGATTCATTAACAGTATTTATGATGCTCAGATGAGGTGTGTGTGTTAGTTTGGAGGCAAAGCATAAATCTGATTTATAACCGAGAAACTCTTTCTATGAAAGACGAATGTTGGAAATGTGTCAAGTTGGGACTTTTCCATAGCAACTGTAAACCTTTCAATTGTGTACTAGAAAGGAGGGAAAGAACTGAAAGTTGAGGTCACTGACAGATGGCGGGTTGAAACCATAAAGAGTAAACACAACGAATAAGATCAAAATCAGACTTGGAAAGAGCTTGCGTTCGGTATATCGAAGTACAAAAAAGGTGGAAATGAAACGGTCAACTAAGCCTATAAGTGGTCACAGTACCCAAAGTTTTGGTAAAAAACAATCAATCCCAATCTCGTAAATCATTTCCTAAAACAGCTTGTTCCTTTGTTATATCGCATATACCTACTCGTACCTGCATGTATTCAATTATAAAATTATTAAGAAATTGTTCATTCGTTTTGTGCTCATTCCGTACAGAAATATGTATGCTTATTAATAAGGAAAATTCTTTTAATATTGTCAACATACTATCGAGTACATAGCATAACAGCAACAGCTAACAAATCAAACCAAAGAACATATTAATAACAAAAGACGAACGGGAAAATCGATAAACGAGCTTTTGGAAAATTCATTTAGATGGAAAATTAAATATTAAAGTAATTATTTTTAATGGATTGGTGAATGTGTTCAAAAAATAAAATTGGTTAGTGGTGTCGAGGCACAGTCGAGTGAAGCGAACATGATTTAATAATTAAACCGAGTTGTTCAAGTGCCTCTATACTACACATATATATAAGCGTACTCGTACTGGAAAGAAATAATTGATATTTCGTTTCAAAATAATTAATTGGGCGTTGCTACATATTTCATGTATTGCAACGTCTTACATACGTTACCGTATCAGTTTTATTACATTATAATGTAATCTTTATGCAGATACACACGCACATATACATAATCGCCTGGAGGATGAATTTTGATTTTCAATCCATTTCCACAATATATTATGTGTGTATATATATAATTTTCATGTTGATTTTAAATGAAATTAAATCGGTTCACAAAACATGTATAGAATTAAAAATTCCTGTCAGTTAAATAGATTTTTTTTTCTTGTTCGCCAGTTTCTGGAACTCCGTTCAACCATGAAACAAAAAAAAAAAAATATTTTTTTCATGAAAACCAAAACGACAAGCAGATTTAATTCCCTCTAAAAAAATTGCTGTTCGAAATCTCGGACATATCATGAATATTATTATGCTTTCTTTTATGTACTGATCTGTATTCGATATTTGTTCTCGTAAAAAAAATATCAATTGAAAATTGTAAGCCGATTTCGAGTAAATAAGTCTCAAGGTGAGAATATGACTGAGGTAATTAGCTGATTTATACGATGAATTAGACAACAATCGGAACACCTTTCCAATACCTTCCATGCTTTCAGAAATAATTTGAGCAATTGTTTTGTTGTCGTCGCCATGAATAATAATAGGAAGAGAGAATCATGGTACTGATTTACAGCAACTGTACAGAGGTTGGACTTCGAAGTGTTCCCAACTTCACGCTGCTGTAACAACCAAAAAGTTTATAAATCACTTGTTTATGTGAACAAAATGTTTGTGTATCGGACCATTTGTATGCTTATTACATGGGGTGCATATTAGAAAATAATCTACGATTAAGCCGCTACAGTATACAAAATAAAGTACAAAAGTTGCACAAAAGTAACTGCAACAGAACGCTCACCACCCGTTTTCATTGGAGTTAAAGGTAAATCAACAAATATACCGTGAAACAATGTTAAAGCATGCTCTGTTAACATTAGACCGGCAAATTGCGTATATAAAAAACGGATAGTTGAGGACGAAAGCAGAAACGCAATCGTTAGAGCTACGTCGGTTGAAGGGAAAGGTTCCAAAATGGAATTTTTAATCATTTGTGGCAGAAGTTTTATGCCAATGTACATTCATACAGTACAGTAGAATTCTAAGGATTCGGAGGATTTAAATAATTTCAAGAATCTCAAGATTATCAAGAATTTCAAGAATGTCTTAAATTCGTCAAATTTCAACAATGACAGAATTTCAAGAAATTTCGAAAAATTCAAGAATTTCAAAAGTCTTATGAATTTTAAGAATGTCAAGATTTTCCAAAATTTCAAGAATTAAAAAATACAGAATTTGGAGAGTTCTGCGATTTTAATAAATAGCAAGAACTTTCTAAAGATTTAAAAATTCAAGAATTTCCAGAAGTTTAAGAATTTTGAAAATTTCAAATATGTCAATAATTTCAAAAATTCTGAAAATTTCGTAAAATTCAAGAGTTGTTAAAGAGATTCAATAATATCAAGAATTTTCAGTATTTCATGAATTTTCAAAGAATCTCAAACACCTTCATGAATGGAATAGAATTGCAAAGAGAAATACCCTAATAAAAAATTAAAATTTTAACAATCTTGAAAAATTACGAGCAGCAGAGAGCAATCGAAAGTGGTGTATTGTGCCTACTAAAAAATAACTTTTTGATTGTTAAGAATTTCCAAAATCTTAAGAATTTCGAAAAACACTTACTTTAAGAAATTTCAAGAACAAAAAAAAATTTCAAAAATTTCAAGAATTTCAAAAATTCTCAGGAATATTTAAAAATTTCTTAATTTTAAGAATGACAGAAATTTCAAAATATTTTAAATTCTAGAATTTCAAAATTCTCAAGAATTTCAAACAGTTTAGAATTTCGAGAATCTGGCGAATTTCAAGAATTTTAAATATTTCAAGAATTAACAAGGGTATCAAGAATTTCAAAAATCTTTAAAATTTCAATAATTTTAAAATTTCATGTATTCTTATTTTGCAGAACTTCAGAAAATTTCAAGAATTTAAAAAAACAGAATTTGGAGAGTTCTGCGAATTTTATAAATTCCAAGAACTTTCTAAAGATTTAAAAATTCAAAAACTTCCAGAAGTTTAAGAATCTTGAAAATTTCAAATATGTCAATAATTTCAAAAATTCTGAAAATTTCGTAAAACTCAAGAGTTGTTTAAGAGATTCAATAATTTCAAAAATTTTCAGTATTTTATGAATTTTCAAAGAATTTCAAACACCTTCATGATTAAAGAATTCATGATTAAAAATTAGAATTTTAACGATCTTGAAGAATTACGAGCAGCAGAAAGCAATTGAAAGTTGGTGTATTGTGCCTTAACAATAACTTTTTGATTGAAAAGAATTTTCAAAATCTTAAGAATTTCGAAAAACACTTATTTTAAGATATTTCAAGAATAAAAAAAAATTTCAAGAATTTCAAAAAAACTCAGGAATTTTTAAAAATTTCAAAATTTTAATTTTAAAAATCTTTAAAATTTCAATAATGCCAGAATTTTAAAAATTTTAGAATTTCATCTATTCTTATTTTTCAGAACTTCAGAAATTTTTTCAAAACCTTCAAGAATTACAAAAATTTCAAGAAATCCTAAATTTTTGAAAAAATTACGAGTTTCAATAATATTAAGAATGACAGAAATTTCAAGATATATTAAGAATTTCAACAATTTCATGAATTTTGACAGTTCAAGAAAAAATTTCAAGAACTTCAGGTGTTACAAAAATTTCATGAATTTAAAGTATTTAAAATAATGGAACAGAATTCCATAGAGAAAAACTTTTAACAATGAATGAGGAATTCTAAAAAATCTAAAAAAAAAATCGAGCAGGAAGCAATCGAAAATTGACGTAATGTGACTTGCTACATTATAACTTTTTTATTTTATAATTTTCCTTTCTAATAATGACAAAAGCTCGAAGCTCACAAAAACTAGTTATACTACAACCTAGATTAAGATGAAATATAGTAAATTTTCCTAATTCCGAAAATAAAAAGTCCATGCCTTGAGGCATCTTTGGAGAATCGTAATTTTCTTAAACAGACCAAATACGACATAACCATAGGAAAAACGTCCAGCAGAGATGACCATAAAATTAAAAATCATTGAGTAAAGTATTACTAGTAATATGAAACTGAATTTGAATTTTAACTTCTTTCTCAAAAGCTTTGAATAAATGGAGCTCAAAACTAGAATTTCATATTTTTAGAAGGATCTTACTTATCCTGGAAATACCAACTCTTAATTGCTCCTACTACCCTCTTTAAATAAATTTAAACCAATCAAGTGTCTTTTTTTTATTCTGCTACGGCCTACACTATCATAGCAGAATTGTGTAATCTTGGTACACTGTCCTTCATGCATTGTGGTCTGTAGATATATTACCTTATGTCCGCCGGATGTGTAAAACCATATCAGAAGTTACTAAAGCTCTATTCTCTGTCTTAAGCCAACCCATAATAATGAACTACTCTTTACATTATGAACCTACTAAAAACATTGATGAACTGTAGGGAATGATCCTAACTGCAAAAGTAAAACCCTCTTCCTTTTGCAGTTGGGATCATTTTCTGCAGTTTTTACGTTCGAACTCATCAATTTCTGTTATCTTTTACATGTCAGCTATTTCACGGATCTGAATTTTATGGCCTTCCAATATGTACATTTAAAGGACTTATTGAGAAGGCCATCTATGTGTCAGTCTCAGTACTGGTTGAGCGATGCCATCTATATGTCACTTTTGCAACTTATTGAATGAAGTAATGTATACACTGATTACGATAGAGTAAAACAGTATTAGATATATTTTAATAATTTCATCAAGTTTTATTAAGGATAGAGGTAGTTTTTCATATATAGTCAGCTCACCACACTAGATTAAAATCATCCTCTATGTAGTTTTTCTAGTTGAATGAAGTGGTTTTGGCAATATATGTAACTATAAGCTGTATCCTAAAAAAAAAATCTACTTGTTGCTGCGAAACCTTATTTTTATACTGGATTCTTTACTGCAATATCCACATAAACTAAGTCAATTTACCAAACAACTTATAAAAGTTTGATAAAAGTTCTTTAAGTAGTACAAATTAAAAAACTTTCAAATTTGATTATTCATTATGTATGAGCAAACTTCAAAGCGTATATGCACATATAAGAAAACCTCATATTACCAATATTCAAAATTCTTTATCAATTTGTGTAAAAATTATTAGTTTCTGTTTATCTAAGTGTTTTTCAAACAAGTAGTTGAATGTTTGAAAAATCGATTCAACTGAATGAAAATTCGTTCAATACAATATTAAGTGTGTAACTGTATATGACGAAATACCACATAACAACACAATTATTGGGTTTATTTCTCGCTGGATAGAAAAGACGGGTTGAAATGATATTCTTGACGACAATATAAGATGATTTTCGTTGCTACTATACATCCATATATGCGGGCTCTATTCACAATAATAGATTTTCGATTTTCAATAAAAATAGATTTCTATCGTTATAATGAAATGATGTAGTTCAAACTTGTGTGTGGTCGGAGCTTTAAGTTTTGTATTAAAGAGACACCATCTGCGTATACGCATGTAGATACATAATTTCCTGTATTTTCCCCTCAACGTATATTAGGAAACGTACTCATATTTCCGTTCCTGGTTATATCTCAAAAAAGGTGGAAAATAGAGGTATTTGTTGTTGGTTCACATAAAAAGATAAGATTTAAGATATTATTTTTCTAAACTATAGACATCGTAAAGTTTTCATAAAAATCTGTTTTCAGTTTTTTATTACCATATACCTAAACATATAAGATAACACATATCGAGTAACTACATATATATGTACATGTTCTAATAGTTATATGGGCGTGATATCAAAAAAGGTGACCAACTTATAATGATAATCATTAGGCTGTCGGTTTTCACTATATATATACAGTATGTAAGGGTACCGTAACTAAAAGCAGTTCAAAAGCTCATTCATACTTTTGTACGGTGTACAGTGTAAATAATTTATGAGCACAAAAAAACCAAAATTGAACGAGAAAAAGGGCCAACAAAGAATACGAGACCGTATAGATATGTACTCGTAAGTAAGACAAACCATAAAATGGATTTGAAAGGAATGAAAATTGATTTTAACTGGTTGATAAAAGGTTGTTGACTTTATATAAAAGGTTTTGTGTTTGCGGAAATTAATAGCCGGCGTGTTAGATCATATATATGATTTACACTCGGATTAAGATCATAAAATGTTGACTTTGTGTAAGCTTAAGAGTGTAACTATGTCTTTTCTTTCCGTGCGAAATAGGTTACACTGGATATACGCGGACAATCAAAAAATTATAAAGATGGAACGATATCTTTGTCTGATCGATTAAATTGTAGAGCCGTTTGGTAGCACCTATATATAAGACGTGAAAAAGCAGGTCAACCCCCACTATGGTTCTTTATAGTGCGTTACAATGTTATGTGCAAACTAGATAACGAAACTCTTAGTTGCATGGAATCGGGTTCGATTTGACAAATATTTGTCTGTGCATTGTTAGTCCGCTGATTTTATGACTAAGATTCTCATTGGAGATAGTAAATCTATTTTTTAGCTATTCTATAATTTGAGCTCTGCAATTCTCACTTCTCAACATTGTCTAGATCTTTGAGATTGTATGTCTTCTGAAATGGAAATCTTCACCTCACATATGTTTATTAACACTAGTCTGGTTAAAACAATACTTGGCACAATTAATCTTAAATAGGTAATTTTTGTTTTAAAAAAGTAAAAATAATTGTTAGAATGAGTATTCGTTATAATGAATATTCGTTATAATACATATTCGTTATAATGAATATTCGTTATAATGAATTTTCGTTATAATGAGTAATATCGGCTAATAAGAGGAAAAATAGCAGTGTCATCGAAAAATCATTACAATGATTATTCGTTATAATGAATATTCGTTATAGTGGATATTTTATTATTAGTGAATAGTTATTACATATAATAATAATGGCTTATAAGAGGCAAGTTAGCAGTGTCATCGAAAATAAAGAACACGCATAAATGTAATCTGGTAACAAGGCCATTTGCTACTCAGCTTTAAGTAATATTACTTACCAAAAAAGTTCAAATAATAACCTGCTTTTGTCTGTACTTTGATCTGTAGAGTATATTCTTGGAAGCACTTTTTTCTTATCTTATAGCCAAAAGGAAAGGTAGCAGTGTCATCTTAAATCGTTACAATGAATATTCGTTATGGTAGATATTCGTTGTTATGAATATTCGTTATAATGAATAATAATGGCTTACAAGCGGAAAGCTAGTAGTTTTATCGAAAAATAAAGAACAACCAGTACTTTTATCCTGTTACAAGTCCATTGGTGGCTCAGCTTTAAGTACCATACCTAAGCAAAAAAGTTCAAATAATAATCTGCTTTCGTCTGTATTGTGATATGAGGAGCATATTCTAGGAAGCACTGGGGATTCTCTTTAAGTCAATTTTTTGTAATGGCCAGCCAGTCATTATTGTAATGATTAACTCTCAACTCTCACACTTTTTACTCAAAGATCAAATTATACTCCAAATTCGTTATAAATATTGACAGATTGAAATCCATTTGCAATATTATCATCGACAAGGATACGAAGAAGAATAAACTGTCTATTGCTAGTATGGGAATCGAAAAACGAAGGGCTTTACAGAAGGTGGCGCTTATATTTAACACTTATATTCGATGTACTGTGAATGGCGTCGTATCAACTAACTGCAAACCTCTCAAAGATTGCCTTGTGATTTGTGATCTATTCTCCATCTCAACTGTATTTTATATCTTTAAAATAATATCAGTTTTGCTTATTCAGTGAGCTGGATCGAAGAGAAACTGAGCAGAAATATTATCTTAAATAAAATAATACTGTTTAACAGCATCGTACCAGACATCAAGACGCAGTTCAAAATCGCATTGACAGGAGTCGATAGTAAGAAATGAACGAATGCGCTGATATTGGCATTGTGAGATCCAGCCAGAAAAATCTTATTGACACTATCCATTGTCGTGTGAAGCGATTAAAAGATCTTTCGTACTATAGATGGCCTTCGGGTCAGACCAAACGAGGAAACTGCAAACCACCCATGATTCGGCTAAACCTGCATCGATAACCTGGTTACTACAGAAGACGGACAGCTGAAAAAAAGATCGAGGAGATTTCTCAAAGAAAGCTGTTGTACCGACAACGAAATTGTAAACTAGTCGATTCAGTCATCAACTGGAATAAAAAAGTCCCTAGTTAACCACGACCCATTGTGAATGCCGCTGGAGATATCACGATTAAAGATTTTGGTTTATGCCTTATCAAATGGATATATTCACTTCAGTTGCAATTATTAACACTTATCTGGTTAAAACTATACTTGACACAATTAATATTAAATAAGTAATTTTTGGTATAATGAATATTCGTTATAATGTTATAATCCGTTATAATCCGTTATAATAAATATTAGTTATAATGGATATTCGTTAAAATGAATATTTGTTATAAAGAATCTTCGTTATAATGAATAATAATGCTGGGTAATAAGAAGAAAGTTAGCAGTGTCATCAAAAACTCGTTAATACGAATATTCGTTATGATGAATATCCGTTATAACGAATATCCGTTATCATGAATAATAATAACTTTCCGCTTAAAGTTAGCACTGCCATCGAAAAGTAAAAAACAACCAACACTGTTATCAAGGCCATTGGGTGCTCAGTCTTAACTACCATTCATAAGCAAAAATTGCAAATAATAAATTGTTTTGCTCTGTATTGTGATCTGAGAAGTATACTCTAGAAAACACTGGGTTGCTGGTTAAGCCAAATCGTACTATAGGCATCAAAAAGTAGCTCAATATCACATTGACAGCAGTCGATAGTCAACAATGAACGAATGCACTGATATTGGCATTAAAAATATTACTGATCCTATCTATGGTCTTGTAAAGCGGTTTGGTACTGTATACGTTTTTTGGGTCAAAATAAGTGAAAAAACTGGTAACAGTTGGAGAGGGAAAGATCGAAGCTTCATACTCATGTATAGTTAAGATAAATTTCCCAGATATAAGATAATACAACCATGTGAATAAAGTGTTACCTCAACACGACTATACACATATAAGGACTAAGCAAGAAAAGCAGTCGCATCACAAAATTGTGTATTTTACACCTCGCAAGTCAATCAAGCCAAACCGCGTATAATAATGTTTCGGAATTGTGTACACATAATCAGATGTTGCATACACACATTTTGACATCCGCAGATAAAATCTGTTACCTGTGCAATTCGTGAACAGTTGTACTGTCCAAAAATACAAAACGAGTTGCTCAACAAATTACCATCCTCCATATGCATCCATAGATCGTACATGCTCATATATAGATAAGAGAGATATGTACTTCACATAATGTATCCCGCTATATACGTATAGCCAGGTAAGACAAGTTGAATTTTCCAAATGTGGAAAATTAGTTTCGCATTACAAAACTATTTTTAATACGAAATAGTTGTGTGTTGTGTATTTTATATGTCATTAAGTGTGAATTAAAGTTAGTTCTTCGTCGTCTTCATGTATACAACTTTTATTGATTTAATAATTTATTGGAATACAATATTTTATATTTATATACGAAAGTGATAAAATAACGATCAATTACACTAAACTGAGAAGCAACAACAAACTATCTTGTTTTTGATTTAATTAAGTAATTTCGACTTCCATATCGGGGCGGTATAGAGACCACTGTGTATACAAACTGACGCACACACTTTTGAAGTTTTCACCTTAATTATGGATTTATGGTATAACTTAATTATAAGTGGCTGTATATATAGTTGTTATGTTTAGAGATTTAATTACTTGTGTTGTACGTGAACACCCGCTGAGATAAGTTCCTTACTTGTTGACTCGAAGTATATATATATATATATGGTAGATCAATCGGCTTTGGTACAACGGTTTTAACAATAACCTTGAGTACTATAAATTCGTTGAATTCATCCAACAATTCATCGTCTACCTAAATTACATTATGAAATAAAAGCAGCCAGTCGAGTACAAATTTCGATGAATTTCTTTTATAACGACATACAATAAAAGTACTCTGCGTCTGACACCATTGAGTACATGTCAAATATAAAATCATGTAATTGGACAAAACCTTTATACTGGACGGGCTGTATGCTATATGCAAACATAAACACAGACATAAGTTTTGTCAGACAGACACATGGTAAACATACTCCCCGAAAACATACTCGAAGAAATAGTTTAAAGCTATATACATATAGTGCCTTAATTAATGAACTTTTCTAAATGGTATGATAACGTCTGTCTGTGCGACAATCACGATTCATTGCCATTGAAAAAGCATAAAATAATCATAAAACATAATTAATCGTCAGTAAAATGTATGACGAAAAAAAAAATCGTTTTTATTACAAAACCAATAACATTTTTTCCCAATCTCGAGTATGGATGTATACCAGCTGTATGTATAGCTGGAGTAGTAGAGCATCAGACATAGTATTAGTTAGTACAAGTTATATATCTACATAAACTAACGATACGACAATTTAATTCAATTAAACTAAAATATAGATTTTTTTTGCCTTTTATTGTTAGAGGAGCTTTTGAAAGTTTTTCTTCTTCGTAACGTTTTTTTTGGGGAGGAGGGAGAGCTAAAAAACTTTTGTCAGGAAAATATTATTTTTAAGTTTATTGTTATGACTCGGCTCTCCGCCGTACATACCATATATATATACAAGGGTATGTAAGAAAAATATTAGTAAATTAAAACTAATTGAGTCAAGCATAATGTTGTTAGCGTGCCAAGCGAGGCTTGGCTAATTGAATATACAGATCAATGAAAGTTTAATTTTGTTATGTGGCTAGTAGTTGGAACTAAGTATTATTTTAATGATTGGCAGATAATTTTCATATCGATTAGAAAGTTATGGTGGTGGAATTTTTTTCTCGAATGATACTACGTATTAACCGATATTCTTCGAAACTATCAAAAATTTGTTTCAAAACTTAGTTTGGCCAGTTTTATAAATATATTATTTTCATTAAATAGATTTCAGATACTTTTGTTGAAAATATCGGTTAATACGTACTTCCATAGCTTCGCTGAAACTAATACTGCAATGTTTTGTTGTAATGATATGATTTAATTGGGCACAACTCATCTTAAATAGGTAATTTTCGTTTGATAAAACTAAAATTGTTCGTTATAATTTATTCGTTATAAGATATTTCTGAAAATATCGGGTAAAACGTACTTCGCAGAAATAATTACTGGTAGAATGATATGAGTTAATGATATGGATATTTTACAATAATTGAAAGATCAAAATATCCTTTATAATGAATTTTTCAATATTTTTCACTTAGTAATTGTGTCTCTAATTATATAACCATCGGAGTATTATATAAATGGCTTAATTTCGTAAGCTGTGTTGGTATAAAAAATTAGATTAAAAAGATTTCAGATAGTCTGGACTGTTGGAATAATATGAATAATTTGGGCACAACTAATCATAAATAGGTAATTTTTTATAGAAAGTCCAAATATTCGTTATTATGAATATTCGTAATAAGAGATTTCAAATCATTTTGTTGAAAATATCGGTTAATACGTACTTCATAGAAACCAATATTGTACTATACTGCTGGAATGATATAATTTAATTCGATAATAATAATTATAATTGGGTAATTAACGTTAAATAAAAATTCAATATATTCGATATAATAAATACCAAATATCTTACTATTATTTTATGCGCAGTTATTTGTTCTAACACAGTAATTAGTTGCTAAACTAAGAGTGAAGTATTATTATAATATTAAGCTTAATTTGGTGATCTGAGTTGGTATGAAATTTGTATAAAGTTTCAGATATTTTGTTGAAAATATCAGTTAATATGTAGTTGAATAGCTTAGTTGATATCAATACTTAACTGTACTGTTGAAATCATATGATTTAATTCGGAACAGTTGATCATAAATAGGTAATTTTCGTTAAATAAAATATCAAAATATTCGTTACAATGAATATTCGTTATAGGAGATTGAAGATTGTTTTGTTGAAAGTATCGGGTAATACGTACTTTTCAGAAATCAATAAAAGTTGAATCATATTCATTAACAGTTATCATAAATGGGTAATTGACGTTTAATGAAAGGTCAAAATGCTCGTAATAATGAATTTAAAATATCTTACTATTATTTAATGCGCAGTGATTTGATTTAACGCAATAATTAGTGTCTAAGAGTTTGAACGAAGTATCATTTTAATGATTCGCCTCATTTGGTAAGCTTTGTTGGTAATTTGATTGAAGAAATTTCAGGTACTAAACATATCGGTTAATACGTAGTTTAATAGCTTAGCCGGAATCAATACTGAACTGCTTTATTAGAATAATATGATTTGATTTGTCACAATCAATCATAAATAAGTATTTATCGTTTTCAAAAACAGTCAGAATATTTGTTATAATGAATTCAAACTTTATTTATTTTTATTTATTTAGGTTAAAATTAAATAATTTATTTTATTCTTTATTTTATTCGCATTTATTTCTTAAGCACAGTAATGTGTAACTGATAATTAATGCGAAGTATCGTTTTCATGATTCCAGAATGATATTACGTATTAACCGATATTCTTAATTAAAGTGCAAAACATCGAGTACTATTTCAAGGCTTAATTTAGTGACCTTAATGATTTAAACAATTATATAGCTATATTATTTGGATAAAAGAAGTACCAGATACTTTTTTGAAAATATCGGTTAATGCGTAGTTTAAAAGCTCAGTTGAATCCGATACTGAACTATACTGTTGAAATAAAATGATTGAATTGGATTTAATGAGTTAATTTTAAATGGGAAGTTTTCGTTTTGTAAAACTTCAAAATATTGGTTATAATGAAAATTCGTTATAAATAGTTCGTTATATGAGGCTTCAGTTAGTTTTGTTGAAAATATCGGTCAATACGTTCTTTGCAGAAACCAATACTGCACTACATTGCTTAATAGTTAATTCGGTAGAATCTGCAATTTACGTTACATGAAAAGTCAAAATATTCGTTATAATGAAATCAAATTTTATTAAAGCGGTAACTTATAAAACAACAGAAACCACAGATGACTTGGTTTGGGCGTCATTTTTAAACATTCATGTTTGAAAACAAAAAATTATTTTTCAGAGAATAATTCGTATTAACAGATAAAAAAAATATCGGTTAATATGAATTTAAAAAATTAAATCTTGAAATTGACACTTTATGTCGGATACAGCGAATTTTTGTTATATTATCAGTTAATCATGACACCTGTCAGAATAAACATATAAAATATTGCAGAAAATTAGGTGCCATCCTGTATGTAAATGTCAAATGTTTACGAAAATGAATAAAGAATAAAATGTAATTAAAAGCTTCAATAGTATAAAAAACAAGATCAAGAACTGATAACAAGCAGTAAAGGATACGCTACCAGTCTAACTGCAACATTAAGTAATATAATGATCTAGTACTAGTAAGAAATGAAGCACTAGTTAAAGTCGTCCGTGGAAATTAGTAGACTAACCGGAGAAGTGTCTGGCCAAAATTAATCCAACCCTTCCCCACCCCAACATATAACGATTATAAATATTGGAAACAAATATAGTATGCTTTGATTAAGAGTTATTCTTGAGTTAAGAAAAAATATACTGTCGTGTTGTATTGCACAACCCTAGGCTAAAAACTACCCCCAACAGTTGAACGAAGTCTTTCTGTAATGTCGGCACACACTACCAAATCTTGATATTTTTGGAAAACAAAAGATTGTTTCTCTGTTAGCGTCTAGAAAATATTGGAGTAGGAATAGTCGATTTGTAAGTGCATGAGTACTTACAAATTATACCGAACAATAGATTATATCATAACTCATATTTGGCAATAAAGAAAGCTTTAGATAATGTTTTTAAATATATATTTGAATTGCGAATATTGACAGCGCCATTAAGACAGTTAAGGCTCAGATATCGAGCCTTTATATTGAAAAGGTCCTAAAAGCTCTACCAAATATTAATTCAAGTGTATTGTGATGACGTAGTAGGTTGTCTCTTTAATTTTTATTTCCATACTCAGATAATCCACCCACCACAGAGCTTTTTATTATTAAGGAGTCGTGCAATGAGACAAAAGGATATACGTAAATTTAGCATTTTTTTATAAAAAAAGGTTTTTTCTACTCTCCAGTAGTATAACTATGCACAGTTTGTATGTAGTAGAAGTGCTGTACTGGGAGCTTTTAAATTTTTTTATCAAAATTTTAGAGGAATGTATGAAGCTGATTCTTATTTATGTGTTCGTTTATTTGAACCGTAGTTGTTATTGTAATTTAAATAAAATGACTTTTATTTTAGATACTATGTATCATGGTCTCTAAGATGTGAGTCTAGACAATAACCAAAAAAAAAAATCAGCAAATAATAATAATTTAAATAAAATGTTTATTTAAACGAAATGAAATCATATTACGTATGCTCGTATATGTAAAGACACACATGTGGAGTATAGAAATAGTTTTGAAGTGACGTATATCGTTTTGTGTTTTGGGATTGAGGTAGATGCGGTAAATAGTTGAGATTCGCGAAATAGTTTTGGAAAAGTCATATCTTAGACAAAGTTTTGATAAATGTTGTCACATACTTATTATATGTACATATATTTATTTAAATTAAATTTATTGAGACAGTTGTTTAGATAGTTTGTATGTTCAAATTTGATTAGAAAGTTACTTTGAGTTATACATTTTAAGATAAAGGTTAAGAAACCTGTCTCGATTTATAAATTGCCAATTAGTCTGTAATCAGATTTTTTTTCAGTCACAGAAGAGGTGTACCATAAAGCTTGAACTCAAACCATATTCCCAAATATTTTGCATAATATGTTTTTGGCATAGTGACAGGACTCAATTCATGAAGAGGGTAGACAATTCTTGATGCTGGTGATATGTTAGTCTACTTGTTTAAACTTTATTGATTTTGCATTATTGGTAACTTGATGCTGGCTTATTACTATCTGATTCCAATTCTAGCCTTGATACAGCATCCTTGTTTTTTAATAATTATATAATTGTGTTCTTCTAGGCAGACTTTCTAGCAGAAACGATAGTTTCTGAGATAAGGGAAGTAATGTACCAATTGCAAATGGTGAAGCTTGCGTTGCTAGAAGGAATGGTTTGTTGAAGTGCTGAACTAGATCGCTTTTGTTTTCACCCGTCTAGTTTCGTAATTCATAGCTGTAAACGACCTTAGGCGTGTCTTAACTGAGACGTTATGAACTATTATACAAATCAAGTTTCATGCCATCAGGATCATGTTATGTTTTGTCAATGGCGATATTAGAACTCGAGACCAGTAGCTACACCTGGCGACATAAATATGACTTTATCTGTTCTAATCTTCAGGCTTGATCAATCCACTCATATCAACATTTCAAAATTGTATGAATTTGGCTTGGCGATGTTGCTTATTTCAATTATTGTGTCGCCAAAAGTCGTATAAGATATAATGTTGCATAAGGTTGGGTATACACCGACATAGGTGAAAATTTAATTATGGTTTAATTTTAACTAGACACATACATAAGTTGGATAATTGCACTTCAAATGACAGAATATTTGTTGATTTGTCATTAGAATATTTGTTGATTTGATACGTGCTATTAGTAAAAAATGAATATGATTGGGTACCTTCCACAGGATATAGTAGCTAAGTTTAAGCTTTTAGAGACCACTATACATAAAAATGATATCGATTATTCAGCAAAAACTATCATGGTATAGCCTTGTTGAATACAGGCTACAAGGTTTGGCTAACGTATAGTCGCCACAAAATTATCTACTATAACAGCAATACGATATTGGATGAATACTAATGCGGTTTTCGTTCAAATAGACAAGCCGTAGTACTTCTACTGGTCATACCGTTAAAATTGGCATATATGAACAAAACTTCTAATGAATGAGTAAGGTACTAATTCAATTTTTAAATTCAGACACCTTCAAGAAATAGTCTGCAGTTCGGCAAGGAGACTCAATAGCTCAAATTCACCCAGTAATTTACATCAGTATGAAAGTCTTCAAGTCTCCCCATACATCGCGCCTTGTTTGAGCGCCATAATAATGAACAGTGGGTTAAATAAATTTTATGGTAAATTTGCAAAACAGAATCGAAGCACTATAGAGCAGCAAACGAGATCATATAGGTCTTCCAAGTATCTTAGCGACATAAAAGTAACTGAATCCACTAACAAGGATAGTACGCTCTATAGTATGGAATATCATAAATATCAGCTCAAAAGTGAAAGATGATACAGATTCGAGATACGATGTTTATCGTAATCCACCGATCGCGAAAAGATCAAAGCTGCGATCGAGGACCATGACCATAAAGTAACCAACATTCATAAAAAGTCGACAATTATTAGACATTTCCCATTGTTTTATATAGACTTGTTGCAAACCATAAGCACATATATAAAATGAAGAACTTGCTGTATGAAAAGTGTCCATTGAACCACCTTAAAAGGTAATATAGGTATACCTCAGTCTACAAATTGCCAACAGTTAGGACACACGAAGAACTTTTGCAATATACAAGCCAAATGTGTTAAATGTACAGAGAACCATCAAACAACCCAATGCCAAAAGCCACGAAATGTTATACCAACTTGTGCCTTGTGTGGAGAAAAAGGACATCCGGCTTAGTTCAAAGGATGCCAGGTATATCAGAAAAAGTTAAATGTTCAACTCCCACGAAAAACAACAGTAGTAGAGCGCCTACAGCAAAAGCCAAACCAACAATATGATACTATTAAAGAAGGGGTTTCCTATGCCCAGATGAGCAAAACCTTAAACAACAATCTAATTCAAGAAATCAGGGAAAACCAGTGATGAACGAACCAACCATTAGTAATATAATGAAAATGCTCACCAAATTTCAGGCAGAAATGAGACATAATTTCCGCCAGCTTACAAATAGGGAGCATAAACTCGAAGATAACTCCAAGCCACCAAACAAACCTCTAAAACAAAATTACAGGATATAGAGCCTATTGAACATTGCATCCCAGTGATCGTGCTCGAGACGGGACAGCAATCTTAATCAAACAAAATATTCCTCCTTTCCAACAAGCAGAAATTACGAAGCCGTTTATGCAAGTAACCGTAATAGCCATTAATCATGGCGATGCGGAACTATGGTATCTAATGAAGAAATGTACTCAAACTTTTACTCAGCCATATAGCAAGGGTGCCTCAGGGTAGCGTATTAGGGCCTATCCTATATCTACTTTACACTCCTGCCCATCCTACTTCATCAGAACTTTTATTGATGATACAACAGTGTTGGAATCACGTGAATCACAGAATCAAGCAGTTGAATACTTACAGCAAGTACTCGATCAAATCAGCCAATCGACCAGTGATTGGAAAATAAAGCTTAACGAGCTAAAATCAGTACATATTACATACATGTTGCGGCACAAAATTACTGTTAAAAATGTCAACAAGATAAAAAAAATCGTATACCGCCAAAATAATAATGAGCCTCCGCTTAAGTACCCGGATACGAGATTGAGGATCAGTGGAACGTGCAGTCACTCAAAAAATCGGATTGAACGGCCTTATCACATGTATGAAGGAGTATCGGCTGGAACTCGTAGCGCTCCAAGAAACTCGATGGAGCAAAAGTGGAGACCATGTGTCCGAGGGCTATACGTTGCTACACAGTGGAGATGGCCTTGGAAATCTTGGAGTTGGATTTCTCATTGGGCCACAGGTAAAAAAGGCTGTGTTGGGCTTCCAGGCAGTCGATAATCGAATGTGTAAGCTTCGCTTGCACATGAGATTAGCCCACCTGTCAATTGTTGGTGAACATGCGCCCACTGATGTAAGCCAACGTGAGATCGTATCGGTCGTCAACAAAATTCATTATCTGGTCACTGCAAAGCTACGATGGAGATTTTCGTACAAGTTAGGGAGGACAGGAGAATATAAAACGCGATTCTCCTGTGAATGTCTGATAAATGAAGAAACACTACGAAAATATCAAGATCTTGTCAACAATAGTATTTTGATGATGTTAACAGTGTCTGGGAAGTATTGAAAACCTCGGTTGTCGATGTTGCCCAGCACACTCTCGGTATAGTGAAAATTAAGCCCAAAAATGATTGGTTTGATGAGGAGTGTCTTCTTGCTGTTGAGCAACGAAATATAGCCCACAATGGAGTTCTTGCTAGGAGGACAGCTAAACGCATTTGTAGACAGAAGAAGCGCGAATGGTGGAAGGCCAAGGTCTTAAGAGTACAACAACTCAGCAATGAGCACAATTCGCGTGGTTTCTTTAAAGGAATCACCGAATTGCACCATACCTTAAGATCTTGGTCAACTGCCATTCGGGACCAGGATGGAAACCTCTGTGTTAACGTCGATGCGGTACTCGATACATGGCGTGAACATTTTTCTGATTTACTTAATGTTCCACATGTATCACAAGCTGTATTTGAATACCCTCAAATACATACCGCGGAGATGTTCATTGAGGATCCATCCTATGAGGAATTCACAATGGCCATGCAGAGATTAAAGAAAAATCGTTCACCAGGGGTTGATTGCATTAATTCAGAGCTCTTGATATTCGGAGGGCTAACTTTGTGGAACTGTCTTTTCGACCTTATTCGATTGGTATGGCGAAATGAAGTTATGCCTGACGAATGGAAAGTGGCCGCGTTATGCCCAATTTTCAAGAAGGGTGATCGCTTGAAGTTCGAGAATTATCGCGGTATAGCTCTCCTTTGCACAGCATACAAGTTACTGTCTTACATGATCTTGGGAAGAATTCCTCCCCTGGCGGAGGAAATTGTCGGTGACTATATCAAGGAGGATTTCATCCAAATCAGTCAGTCACTGATCAAGTTTTTCCGCTATACGATGATACTTTCCAAGTACTATAAAACATCTCGCGATGTACACCAGGTGTTCCTATATTTCAAGCAAGCTATGACTCGATCAATCGAGAGAGGCTATGGTACGCGCTTGAATATTTAGGAATAGAAATGCAAATACATACATACCATATCTGTGTAAAACGACAGTAACGTAGTCACAATGCTGTGTTAAAGTTGAGAACAGGCTATCGAGAAATTTTGCAATTACTTGTGGTGTTCGACAAGGAGTTGCGCTGTCCCCGATACTTTTTAATCTCATGTTGGAATACATTCTTCGTAAATGTGAAACACATCAGGACAATATATTATTCCGACAATCTAATCAACTTCTTGCTTATGCAGATGATATCTGTGTGATTGGATTAAATGGCAACGGAGTGAAAGAGATACTTGATCTACTGGAACAGTTTTCAGCTTCCGTTGGTCTCAAAATCAATGAGTCCAAAACCAAATATCTGATCTCTGGTTTTCGAGACCAAGCCGCAAGTGATTTCAGTAGTGGTACCACACGTTAGAAGAAGTGATTAGATTCAAGTATCTTGGATCTCTCATTACTCACGATAATAGTGTGGGAGAGAATATCAAGGTTCGCCTTGATGCTGGCAATCGGGCTTTGTATCCTCTACGTTCACGGCTGAAATCAAAATATCTTGCAAATATGGATAAGCTGAAACTGTACAGAGTGTTGATCAGACCCGTTGTCATGTATGGATGTGAGAGGTGGATCTTGACGGATGAGTACGAAAGGTGGCTTCTAACATTCGAGAGAAGAATCATGCGTGTGATATATGGCCCAAAACGCGACGATGATGGCACATACCGAGTTCTATTCAATCACGAGATCAGGAATTTAATGCAAATTCCTGATATCGTGCATGAAATCAAAGGACAGCGAGTACGCTAGATCGGTCATGTTCTGTGTGCTGATTCGAAACGAATGATACAGCGATCTTTAAAGGGATAGCCGTCTTTTGGTAGGCGAAGAGGTCGCTGTTGGCGACGATGGCTTCACGGCGTAGAGAGCGATCTAGCATATTCCAACTGCTTGCAACAGTATGAAGACCTGGCTCGTGATCGAAATCGTTGGAGTCAGATTGTTGACACGGTACGGGCCAAAAATGGCCTGTACGAACCGAGAAAAATAAAAAAAATGTTGCGGCACAAAAATAGCAAACCTCCAGACGTTTCTCAACGGGTTACAAATTCCCCAAGCTGAATTTGGTAAATATCTTGGATTGCATCTTGATTCAAAATTGAACTGGAAATTCTACGTTATAGACAAAAGCAGAGCAAATTAAGCGGAAACAACGAGAGATGTACTGGCTAATGCTACAAACGCCTGATTTACGAATCAATAATTAAACCAATATGGACGTATGGCATCCAACTCTGGGGCTGCACTAAGCAATCAAATTGCTTTATTATTCAACGCTGCCAAAACAAATAACGAGCTTAATGTTACATGGATTGATGAAGCGTAAAGTAATGCTGCGGACATCTATAAATGATTTGTTTGTGAGTTTAGACATTGACAGCTTTAAACGTCCAGAAATTCTCGCGGTCTCATCAAAGTGGGAGCCATTTACCGGATGCGAATGAATCATGAAATCAGGGATGATCTTGATAAAGTTGATATCATAAAGGTAAGATGGCTTGGACAAGTCGTTGAAAGACCTGGAAAGAGACCTAAATATAAACTCGGTCACCATGACTGGCTTTCTCTTGTCGTCGATCGGATTATTTGGAGGATATAGTACACAAGTAGTACTCATAGAATTAAATCGAGGCCAAAACTGTTGTAAATCGCTGTCTAATACATAGATGTCTCACTATATCATCTAGTTTCTAATAAATTGGCTCCAAATCAAATTCATACAACTAAATCATTCATAAAACGAGATTCACACATAATTTGCCACATACATACCCCGTTCATTGCTATATATATAAACAATTTCCATTTAACCCATCATCAACAAAAATTAATTAAAAACTACATCTTGTCTTGTTGTATATTTTCTTAATTAAATTTAGATTGGATTCGCACAAAATAACAAAATAATTATATTTAAACTAACCACGAATCCGTTTCCGTATAACAAACACATATTTTACTACCTAATTCTGGTTTGATATATCAACACTGTCGCGGCCACCATATGCGCGAATTAGACCGCCGAAGATATACCAAACACCTTACCCATTTTACATTTTCCGCATCGTTTAAATCAATTTAACAAAAAAAAATGTTCCGTCTACAATAAAATTTAAATTTAATTCATTTTGACATTTTAATTAAGAAAATCATTTTTCTTCGATGCTGTGTGTAGACACATGTGTATATATATTGATCTAGCGGTTGACTGGATGCGTGAATAAATAACTGAATGAATGAAAATATGTGCGGTTGAGAACATATGTGCGTTGCGAACCACATATATACATGCGTTGGGTATACATAACACCCGTACACACACACAGGCATACATACACACACACACATACACATTTGGGATTTCATTTTTACAGCTGCTACGTCCCACCAAATGTACAACTGCAAGATCTTGACGAAGTACTCGATCGTCTAACGAGAGGTGCGATTGGAAAAACGCCCATTAGAGTGGGCCAGAAAAAGTACCACCCCAAAACGAATGGCAGTACTCGAGGCACTCGCAAGGCTAGATCTAATGCTTCGTAATCATGGAAATCTGGACGATCACGGCTCTTTCAAAAGTAATGCACTGGAAAGTGGCTGATGTCTATACTTGCAGCAACCATCGAGCCTTAATCTAAGAAACCCGAATGTCGATTAGATTTCACCTAAGTCAAGCGACGCGCAAAGTTCAGGAAAAAGCCTGCAAAGTGACAGAGCTAGACATGGAAATGCTGGACTTCAGTGGACGGGGCATAGCAGCTTGTGAAATATTTAACATAGGTCTCTGATGCAACAATGCCACGCAAGCGGAAAGGGAATGGGTGACCGCCGATATTCTGGTGGAATGAAGCTATTGCTAACCGCATCGCGTAAAGAACTTCCGAAAGCAATCGCACATACCAAGAGTAAATCGTTTAACCTACTCAGAGATGAAGTACAGTAACAACCCATGGGACAGTGCATACAGGATTGTGTTAACCAGAGTCAAGGTGATACATGCAGTAGCACCAGTATGCTCGGAAATATGACCTGGCTTATAGTATCTGGTCTCTTTCCCCAACATGAAGTTCATGTTACAAGTAGACGACAAAAGTAATCCTGTGGTCACTGTTGATAAGGTCCTACAAGTAGCATCGAGAATAATTGCAAGTAGCTCGCCTGGGCTGGATGGTGTTCCAAACATTGAGATAAAGACTGCAATAAACAAAAACCCGGAAATATTCATGCAAGTCTGAAGCAAGGTATATTTTCTGAGCAATCGAAACTTCAACGACTGGTACTAATCCCAAAAGGTGACAAACCACCGGAGGAGTCATAGTCCTATCGACTACTGTGCATGCTGGACACGGCAGGAAAAGAATTTGAAAGGATAATTTGCAACAGGCCTGTGCAATACTATGAAGGTGACAGTGATCTCTCTGAACGCCAGTTTGACTTTAGGAAACAACGATCTACCATTGATGCAATTAGCTTAGTATGTGACACAGTGCAGAAGGTATTAGCGGGTGAATGGTGGCTAGGCCGGGAGAAACAGTATATTGTGCTGTTATCACTCTTGACGTCCAAAACGCATTCAACTTTGCTAACTGAGGTAAAATTATGCGTGCTTTAAACAAGATGCATGTTCCTGAGTACCTTATCCGGATAATAGCCGGATTCTGGGGCCTCTCTTGTGGAATGTTATGTGCAATGATATTCTCAAAGAGCGAACGTACAAGGACACCACGATTGTCGGATATGCAGATGACATTGCCATAGTTGTAGTAGCCAATAATCCCAGGTGATTGCTAGTGTTAGGCTATGGCTCAAAAATGCAGGGTTGCAATTAGCTGAACAAAAAACGGAGGTTGTATTAAAGAGTAGCCAGAACGTGGTAGAAATCATTGAGATTCAAGTCGGAATTCAAACGATACGATCGAGTACATACCTGAAATACCTTGGAGTTATTTTGGATCTCAGGCTTAATTTTGGGGATCACCTGAAGTGTGCTGGTGACAAAGCCAATCGAGTTGAAGCTGCCCTTGCAAGATTGATGCCAAACATTGGTGGACTGAAATAGCTGATAAGGAAACTATTGGTCAGTATAAACACATCTATTTTGATGTACACTACACCGATATGGGCAAGAGCTACCCGAACACTATCTTATACGTCAGAGAAATTAGCACTGTCTTCAGGTTGACATTATTACGAAACTGTTGTGCATTTTGAACAGTGTCTGATGCGGCTGTCTGTGTTATAGCGAGCAGGATGCCAATCGACACATAGCGGTAAGAGAGGCTCAAACACTCAGAGCAATTAGACTTGGGAAAAACCAGTACACACGCGAAGACGTCCAAGCATCTAACTGAGCTGCTATCGGGATATGGTTGTTTTCGGGAGTACTTATGTACAAGTCAAACATATGGGCAACCCAAATTGCCTCTACTGCGAGGGTAGAATCGAATAGCACTCACGTGAGCCAATAACGCCACATGTCCTCGTACAATATATGCACCGATCTGAAGAAAACTGGAATAAGGCGAAGCTAATCATTATCAGCATAATGCCGAAAGCCAGGCAAGACGAACAAGGAGCAGCAACGCCTGTAGCAACGTGACACCAGAGGAATACCCAATGGACCAATCGTGGCTTGTCTATGCGTGCGCGATAATTTCTACCCTGCCCAGCGAAGGAATGCCTTGATTGGTGGTACCGCAGGGATAAAACAGGACGGCGAAAGGGAGATGGTTTTACCCGGTAAAAATCTACTTACGTAAAACAAAAAAAAACACACACACATCCATACATATAGTCAAAAATCGTTGTGTGATTGATTTTGAAAAGTTTAAATGTCAACAATTAATGGCATGAACGACAAACGCTTTGTTTCTTAACAATTTTCCTTTGATTTTTCCACCTTCAATACCATATAGACGCTTGAAGCACGCAAAAAAAAAGTTACTTTGTTCTATATATAGAAGCTTTTACGTATAGATGATTGCTACTTTTTGGATGAGGTGTGGTACATGATGAATATATAATTGTATACACTCGTAGTTGGCAAAATTATCAAGTCATACAGAATATTATAATTAATACGAGTACTGTGCAACATATATACAGTACATATGGAGACGGTGTAGCGAACCATTATAATGAGGACTCGGCGGTCTAATTAATTATGATGGTTCAAAGACACCATTTGTATGGTAATTATATTGGCAACATCTGACCATGTTAAAGTTGCAAAATTTATGCAATTCAGAGAAAGCCATCAGTCATGCAATAGTGCACATAAGAGAAACTGCTCGATGTATATATAAAATGAGAGCTTCACTAGTAAATGATTTGTGGATTTCTCTTAATAAGACCCAGTATGATGTTTGCCCTGGCGTAGTATCAGAAACAACTAGGTGCGAGAACTGTTATATGGAGGTTATATTTCGGTTGCCTCAAGTTCACCGGCAAATAGCAAAAGGACGCTCTATTGACGAGCAGGACCATCATTGACACTGAAGAGCAGACGGGTCAAAGATGGGCAGTGAAGCAGGATTAGAAAGTCTTGGACAAGAATTGACCATACCCAAAACACTGAGTATCCATGCTACATATTTCTAGCAGAAATAATTACAAGACAGCTCCGTGGCAGACACCTGTGTATTTGAGACCTGCTTAAAGTCAATAAATCAACTAGAAGTGGAAAGTAGAACGCTATTGGCCACTGTATTTGAGAGACAAGTCATTGATTTGGGCCGTTCTTTGGAATTACAACTGCTGTATGCAAAATGGGCCACAATCAATCCCAATATCAACACCGGCGATTCTCAGTTCATATATGTCGTATCAATATCAAACTTGGACCAAGAACTAACGTATGTGACATAAGTATGTGGTGTAAGATACAGATCGATACGACTTATAGTTTAGATTTTAGTATTTCGCCTTCAGTGATGGAATTGGACGACTGGCCGATGTGGCAACCTCAGATACACTCAACTTTTTCTGAGTTAAATATCCGTTTCAGACAATATATACATACTTTGATCTATAGATCAAAGTTATAACTTAAATTTGTTGATGTACATTTTCTTTCATGTCCCACACAGACACACAATGTACATGCATCCAATCATTTCGAAATTTATATGTCATCCAGTGCATAATTTGGATAAAATTAACTTTGCATCCAGTATGTTACATATAAACATAATTTATTTAATTTATAACTTAAAATTCTTGGGATGTGATTCATCGTCTCTTCTGTTCTGAGATCTGTATCTGATGTGCTGACATATGCAGTGGCACAATAACATTTCAATTAAAATTCTTTTGTAAATTTGTTTTTATTACTTTGATTCACATGCACATTTGTATATATATGTACATCAACATGCTTCCAAAATATCCGACTAAGTGGAAATATCGTCTCTAACAATTACCTTAAATGTACCTTGCACGAAAAAGCCAAATTCATAAAATTGTTATGCAGCAAAGTGCAATAAAAAAATACAAAATCGTTATTGCTTGACGGTAACATTATATGCTTCTCATGTTGCATAAATGCTATGTATATGTACATATCATCAAAGCGATAAAAAATTATTTTTATTCCCCGCAGCGCTTAAATTTTATTGATTTATTGGCCCCAAAACACAAAGTACGTCGGTAATACCTCCAACTCTCTAATAAAACGATTTTTGAATATTTGATTACGATTAGACGTTAACGTCAAATAAAACTACAACCATATCGTTGGTATGACATACTCGTATATAGTTATCACTTGGTCGTTAACGGATTGTGGCTGATAAGTATTCGTCGAACGTTTTATTTGTACGATGCGAGACTTTCTAATTGTTGACACGCGTTTCAATGTTCAAAACCAATAGTTTAGAAAACTATATTGCATTATCAAAACTATTATGATGTTGCAAACGTTGACAAATCGGGTATACTATATGCATAACAGTTATCGTAACAATAAACGCGATAAAAATGGAAATTTTCGACGCTTTTGTGAATTTCTATTTTTAATTTTTTCAAATTAAATTAATATTTTTTTTGTAATTTAATTTAACGATGTCGATTGCAATGTGAATTTATTTTAGAATAAAATTAATATTAAAAATGTTGCATAACGTATTGCGCAACAAGTTGATCAACTTAAGACAATTTTTGAATGCATGAACGTACCTTTAAGTTACCTGACTCTCTTATCTGACTTAATGTTATACCACGGTTAAAACATGGATAGTTCCATAAGCCCAACGAGTGCAATAATCTAGCATATATACCTCTGTGAGATCACTCTTCAGTGTTGAGGCGACTCAACAGGTGTTAGTTAAAACTATGCAACCAGAGATATTCATAATAACCGATAAATATACCATCAAAATCTTTAAATTATGTATATTAAGTTTTCAAAGTAAGCAAATCTCTACATCTACTATTAAACTTTTAAAAATAATATTATGAAATTCATATTAACCGATATTTAAATTATCGGTTAATATGAATTTTTTATGTAAATCGACTGATTCCACTTGGAAAAGCTCATTTAAGAAATAATTTAGTTTAAATATAATTAGGTATGGTTTTTTAAGTATTAATACGTTATAACGGTTTTTTTTAATTTGTCTGTATCTTGTACAAATAGTTCTTATTCAATGCAATTTTTTAGGTCAATGTTCTTATTTCTGCAATTAAAAGGAGACCTCGCTAACCGAGTTATTCCAAAGCTTGTACATGGAGTTGGTGAAATTTAACTAAATTGCGTAAGATCAATGTTCAGCGCGTCTTTGATCATGTAATCCTTTCCACGATATACACATTTTTGTTGATTTATAAATTTATTCATTCACTTTAATCTGAAATAGTTTTGTTTGACACGCAAATCTTTCCAAGCATTCGATTGCAAAGGCAGATTTACCAAACACGTCTTTATAAAAACTAACTTTAATTTAGAATAAAAAAAATATTGAAAATGTTGCATAATGTATTGCGCAACAACTGGATCAATTTAAGACACGGTCAGTGCTAGTAACAACTATGAAACCAAAGTATTTACCTCGATGAATGAATTATTCAATATTTATCCGTTATAACAAGTATTAAAAACTACGGTAGAACGAGAATTTAACTTCTAAAATTATAAATTTGTTATGGATAATTATCGCTCAAAATTGTAAGTTGTATTAAGACCAATAGAATAATAGAAATTCGTAATAACCGATAAATATGCCTTTCAAATCTTTAAACTATGTAAATTTACTTTTAAAAGTAAGCAAACCTCTACATCTACTATTTAACTTTTAAAAATAATATTATCAAATTCATATTAACCGATATATTATTTATCGGTTAATATGAATTATTTAAATTAATCGACTGATTCCACTTGGTAAAGCTCATTTAAGAAACATTTTAGTTTAAATATAATTATATATGGTTTTGAAGTATTAATACGTTATATCGAGTTTTTCTGAAATTTGTCTGTATCTTGTACAATAGTTCTTACTCAACGCACTTTTTAAGATCAATGTTCCAATTTCTGCAATTACAAGTAGACTTTGTCAACCGAAAGGTTGTAAATATATCGAGTTGGTGAAATTTAACTAAATTGAGGAAGATCAATGTTCAGGGCCTCCTGCATCATGTAATCCTTTCCACAAAATACACATTTTCGTCGATTTATAAATTTATTCATGCACTTGAATCTGAAATAGTTTCTTTGACACGCAAATCTTTCCAAGCATCCAATGCCAAATAAATCTTTATAAAAACTGAATTTATTTTAGAATAAAAGAAATATTAAAAATGTTGCATAACGTATTGCGCAACAACTTAATCAATTTACGACAGTTTTTGAATACCTGAACATACCTTAGGTTACCTAATATCTCTTATATGACTTAATGTCATATTACTTTAAGAAGATGATTGTCAGTATGATATGGATATTTAATAGTTCCATTCGTCCCACGAGTCTTATACTCTGGTATAATACTTCTGTCGAGATCACTCTACAATCAATACAGTGTTGAGGAGACTCAACAAATTTTTAAATCGTCCCCAGATAAGTGCTAGTTATAACTCAGGGACCAATTTCAACGCATTATTTAATATGGATCCAATATAAGCTGACACATTTTTACGTTAGAAAATTATTAATGTAAAATCACTTAAAATGATATTATATGACGAGTATTTATAAACTACGTTATAACGAGTATTTCAAAGGTCTCAGTTTGATACGCGGTAAGTGCCGTTTACGACCTCTAAGCCATATATTATAAATTACAATAATCCCTAAAAATTATTAGTAGTAAGATCATTGAATAATCATAATTCATAAAAACCGATAAATATGCTAGTTAAATCGTTATATTATGTATATCAGCTTTTCAAAGTAAGCCATGTTTTTTAAAGCTCAACATATACTATTTAAGTTTCAAATATGGTATTATGAAATTCATATTAACCAATATTTTAGTTATCGGTTAATACGAATTTTTTCAGTTAATCAATGAAAAATACTCAAGGCTCATTTACAAAACTTTCAAGTTTTAATAGTGTTATGTATGTTTCTAAGCATTAATACGTTATAACGAATTTTTCTGGTATATTTTAGAATTTTTTCTTATTCAACGCAATTTAAAATCCAAGTTCCAATTTCTGCAACTACAAGAAAACCTTATCAACCGAATTATACCAATTCTTGTATGTCGAGTGGGTGAAATTTTACTTTCTCACGGAAGATCAATGTTAAGCGCCTACTCCATATCATCCTTTCCACTCCTTTTAAAATGATTCCTCTGACACATAAATCGTCCCAGTCATTCGATTGCAGAGGGAGCGGTTACGTGAGAAACCAAAAGTGATTACTGCTAATAATTTATTCTGCCTTTCACTCAGTTTTTATTAAGGCGATTTGACAAATCCGAGTATCAATCAAACAGCAAGAAACTGTTGAACTGATACTGACTACAATTGTTGAGAACGAACTAAGAGGCAGGCCCAGACAAAAATTTAATTAAAAATCCTCAATTTGGTTGAATTCAATATTGAGTTCTGGTTAGTCGAAATCGAGGTAAATCCCACAGACTATGTATTCAAAATATCCTTTTTAGTCCCGTAGACGGTAGACAATATGTATTATGTAATGTGAACTGAACATTTCTAATTACTATTTGTATAAATATAGATACAAATTAAATCATATCCTTTTCTTAGTAAGGACTAAGTCCTAAACATACATATAATACAGAGCATCATCTAAATTAAATTAAAACACAGCGATGCAGCGAGGACGAAACAGTACAAATATTTTATTTTCCCAAAAGATTTAAACAAAAGCGATATCCTTTCATTTCTCTGCTCTGCTTAATTTGAAAAGCAAGTCCTAAATTCCTCGAAAAAATAAATGCTTATTATCAGTCAAACCATTATTTTGGGCATCCCATTTCTCCGAATCCTTAATCCGATGTATACAAATTAAAATAAATTTGACTGAACACAAAATCAATTCATACATCCCAAAAAGTTTTCTACATATATACATGTACATATGTAACATAAACGCTCCGCTCACCAAACCCTACACATTAACCCATTAATTATAAAAAAAGCTTCAAACAAATTTTAATGAACTTTGCGACACACACATATTCACACACACCATTATTTTTCGCAATCAACATAAGTATAATTTGGGGCTGTAAAGGTGGCGCCTCGGTGTGAGTGGAAAACGTTGAGAATTCACTGAGAAAATGCGGTACGAGAAGCGTCCTGTAATATTATTTCCAAGTCTTTTGCGTCTCGTATATACGAGTACATACATAGGCAAAAATGGAAAAATAATAAATTTTCCAATTTTATTTAAAAATAATCATAATTGAATTTAATTAGAAAATTACAAAAATAAAAATTTGTTTTAATTATGTTACTTTCGACTTGAGACAGTATATACGAGAGAGTACATCAGATCAAGTGTCAATAAACTTAAAGGTTAATGATATGCCTACATATACAATTTGCAGAGTGAGGGGTGTGGAGTAGGCAATAATAAGTATTGTCTTACGGTTCAACTGTTTCTCAACAATTCGAGATATCCAATTAGTCTCCAAATTAATTAATCGGATGACTGGAGTCGAACACAAAAGGCATATGGCCTTAAAAGAGTAAGCTCAAGAGTTATGATGTGGAATTGAGATCAAGTAAAATCGCGTAAGGCGCTAAAGGTACTGTTGCTGTTGGGGGCAAATGGGGCAGAAATGACCTTGATTATAATTAGAATTTATTTGTTATTAGAACCAGTCAGCAGAACCACCGGATCTCCCTCTGCCAGGAGAAAGATGGAAACCTATTTATTATTCGATTAATCCTATCGACTGAATATTAGAGCATATAGTCCCTGAGCTCCTATGCAAAAACCTCAAAGCGGAAATGCACGCCATAAAGCTCTGTGCTATAATTTAAGAGTAAGGTGTGAGGAAGCAACAAAATACCAAGCAACACCACAAATACTCCCTCCCCAGAGAGATCGAAGATCTATCGTCCAAGTAGAAATCTGGTAGGATCCCTGGATACACGACCTGACCTTGTAATACTTGTCGGTTCCCCCGACGAACCCGTTTGCGAACTTTAGGCTCTTCAAATAATACGTGCTGGTTCGTGAGTCGGTACAAGAGGTTCGGTCTGTACAGTTGTAGTGTCCGTATTCTGTGATTGATTGTCAGAGTAGCACGGTTTAAGTCGGTCAATGGATTTTTCGTATGCCGTCCGTTTAGATCCAAAGTGTAAAATTTATCTGTACGATCGACAACTAAAAACAGTCCAGTGTATGGTGCAGGTTGTAAAGTTTTGCGTACTGCATCCGTTCGTAAAAAAACGTGCGAGCTAGTCAGCAGATCTTTACTGATGGAAATGTTGTCCGTATAGTATGTTGAGACTTTATAATAAAGTCAGATTGTAAAATTTGATCGTTTGTAGCATCTAATAATGTTCGAGGAACTCGAGTCGTGCATCCGTAAACCAGTTCAACTGGAGTAGCTTTTAGTCGTTCACTGTAAGTCGTTCGTAGTCCTAGCAAGATTGAAGGAAGAACACTAGTCCAATGAAAAATTTGTGATTCGAATTGCATCTTTTGGTCCGTAAGAATGGACTCTGGCACACCAAAACGAGCTATCCAATGCAATTAGACAGCAGAAGCAACAGTTGCAGCAGTTATATCAGGCACTAGAATTACCTCGGGCCAGCGCGTGTATCTATCAATCAATGTAACGCAATACCGCTGATTATCAGAAACAGGCAACGGACCAATGCTTTGACCAAAGCTTTGAGAAGTTAATTAGTAGGTACCAAGCGGAGATTTTGTATGACGAGAAACTTTAGCCTTTTGGCAACCTACACCACTTTGAGCCATCTTCTGCACGTCTTTTTTAATAGATGACCAGATTACATTCTGAGTCAAAAGTTTGATGGAAGCTTTGAGACAGATAATGAAAAGCATCGAACAATGCTTTTTCTAGATTCTGATTAAAAGCGTAGATAAGTGGTTTATGATCGATATAGCGTAAAAATACGACCTTCAAGAAGATGTCGAAAATGTTTTATACCCGAATAAGCCGCGAAAAGTTCACGTTCATAAGCACTATATCTTTTTTGCGTATTATTGAGACGTACCGAAAAGAAACCGAGTGGTTTCCAAGTATCCGAAACAAACTGCTGAACCACTACTCCGATCGCAGTATCGTAAGCATTAGCCATGATGGCCAAATGAGCTGATGATGATGGATGACAGAGTAAAGTCGTGTTCGTAAATTTAGTTTTACCATTTTCAAATGCTTTGGTAGCCGCAACTGACCATTGAATTGTAACTTGACTGTTTTTAGTATACCCTTTCAGGTAGTCATTCAACAATTCCTGGTCAGCAGCAGCACCAGGAACGAAGCGGCCTAAAAACCATTTCAGTTGTTTAACAATCTGTGGTCGTTCGAAATTTTTGATGACTTGAACCCGTTCTTGCGACGGTAATAAACCTTGTCCAGATACCAAATGACCTAAAAAGATAATTTCCGGTTTTGCAAAAACAGTAGTTCTGCATTCATAAGACGTTGGAACGACTGTGCTACATTCCTCAGGCCGAAAGTCATTCTGTAAAATTCAAAAAGTCCAAAAGGTGTCGAAATTGCTGTCTTCGGAATGTCTGTCAGTTCAATGGGAATTTTATGGTAGGCCTGGACATAATCTATTGTTGTAAATATAGTGCAACCCTCGAGTCGTTGCGCAAAATCTTGAATGTGTGGAATTGGGTACCTGTCTGGAATTGTGACTTTATTTAGTGCACGAAAGTCTCCACTCTCCATTCTTTTTAGGGACAATATGCAACGGACTTGACCAAGGGCTGCTACTAGGTCGACAAATCCCGAGTTTCATCATTTTTTTCGAATTCTGTCTTCGCGATTATGAATTTGTCCGGTGCTAGTCGTCGTGGTCTGCATGTAACCGGTGATCTGTTCGTTTCTATTTTATGAGTCACATCATGCTTTAAAAAATCGATGTTTATATTACCATGAGCCGTTGAACATTTTGAAACAACGTTGAAAACTCTTGAGTCACCTAAAGAGGGATTTAGCACAAAAGAAATTTACAGGTCGCAGTGCTGGTGGTGCTGCCAACATTCAATGCTTCAAACATTTCGAATATTTTCTGAAAGGTGAATTTGGAATACCACAAACCATCAATGCATTGTACACCAAAATCAATTGTAAACTAATCGGGACATACCATTTGTTCCAATCGAAATATTTCTGGCCTCGAATTTGGCGTTCCTTCTGAAATTACTACCGACCAAGCCCGTCAGTTTCTGGAAATGAAATGAAAGTCCACTAACGGAAACACAGAGATGGGACAGTTGGTGCTACTATAGAGAGCAGAGTATCTGTATAGTACTGCACGAAGTGCATGTTGGGAGCTCACGACATCAACTTAGGATTAAAAAACAGAGATATATCAGACCGACGTAGAGCGATGGTGTCAGCGCTGTGAACCGACAAACACAACGCGAGAGGGGTTGCAGCAATACGTTGGAGTACATATGGATAGCTTTTGATATAGTAGTACCGTTTACCGAAACCAAGGGGCAGTACCAGTAGCAAGTGCATTGGTAATCGAATGGGTTCCCAGATACGGAGTACCAAAGGGGCTATATACAAGGATCAAGAAAGAATATTTGATTCACAACTAATCGATGAACTGTGTCAGATCTCTCAGAGACACCTATGGCGAAAGTGGCGAATTCTGATATAAGAAACTGCAATGTACGACTTCGACTGTTTTTGATGACGTGTTCGATTGGAAGGTCTTACTAACAAATGGTCATGTATACATCATCAGATTGTAATGAAATCTTGAAAGTTCTAGGTTTGGGTAGTCAAAAGGGAGAAAAATGTTCCCTCAGACCACTTCCAAACATAACAAATGGGATTTGTGCTACTATCCAGTTTTTTACTATTCAACATCCGACGTATACGTCATCTTATCGATACATATGCAAATTTATGGTTGTACTGACAGTTCGTGTTCCATATATCCAATTTAATTGGATCCGCGTTACATCATCAACAACAATACACGCATATCGATAATTGAATTTTACCATAAAACTATTTGTGGAGTTTAAATGGACTCGATTTTATTTTGGCTTGAATAATTTACGAATTCCCGGAGGAGACGGGATAGAAATTCGCTTTGATGCAAAAACAACCCGGAAATTAGTTTTAGTTTTTGATTTATGTGCTGACCCGAGTCCACCACCCATTATAAATGTATAGTGGGTATATAGTGGAAATTAGCATATCGTTAAAAATAACGAGTCACTGGGTTTGTGGTGTATATGCATGTCAGGATTTATATATCGAGCTAATATCAGGAAGATAACGACGAGATAAATTTTCAAAGAAGTGAAAAGTTCAAACTCGTATACAAGGAAATTGAATCGAAAGCTTTTGTTGCACACAAAACTGTATCTGAAGGATATTTCAAGGATTTCTCTAAATCGTCTGTGTATGTACATCGTTTTTATAGCAACTCGTAAAGTTTGTTTTTTTTACGATAGATATTAGTTTCCGGTATTTGTCGCCTGAAGACTTAAAGCTTTTATCTAACATATATGTGTTTATCGAATGTCGACCAAATCGCGTTTGGTGTCATCGATGTCATATATTGATTTTTCGATTTATCCACCTTTTTTTCGCCAGTCGGGTATCAAAACAAAATCGTCCACACATATGGACATATATATATGAGTATAATACAAGACGAAAGAGATAAAATTACCCAAGATGGTAAGATCAAGTAATTTGTATTGGTTTTGGCTTTGCGTATGTATTTCAAAACCGATCGACTTAAGTGATCGATTTTATCATGATAACTGATCGTTCAATTAAAATACGAACAACATTTAAACAATTTTAATGATTCAACATGTTATCTTGATACGAGTATATAGTGAAGAGCTTCTCTATATAAAGATACTTGTTTAGTGTGCGATCGGAATACGATATGAGAGTCTGTATGATTATTTAAGAAAATGAACAACAAATTGAATATTTCTTATCTGTGTGCTTGTGTGCGGCTTATATGGTTAAATGCCAACTACCCAAACAATTGAGTCGAGTTATGGGCTTATATATGTATATACACACGTAAAGTATTTGATTGCAAAATACGATAAGCCGATTTGATGTTTACGTTTATATATGGGACATGCATAAATTGGTGATGTCCAGTATCGAATTCAAAACCATTCAAAAGACTATTGAGATGGGAAGATCTGGAAATGAAGTGATGTTTAAGATCTGCCTCTTAGGTTAAGGTTTTTAAGTAAGATAGGATTCGAACCTGAAAGTAGGCCGTTAGGAAAGTCTCGGCCACCTTGGTGATCAATGACTACCTTAAAAAAAACAGGTCCCTAAACCATCCTGTTTTAGCTAAAAGACTCGATAGATAATCCAACAAAGGTTTTTAAGGGTGTTAGGATTCGAACCTGAAAGTAGGCCTTCAGGAAAGTCTCTATGTGATCAAAGAATACTTTACAAAATGCAGGAGGATTTTTATATCTGCTTAGTACTAAAGAGAACTCCAAACATGGCTACCGTAAGATACTATTTTTCAGTCCAACCATGAGTAATCATTAACGATTTTCTAGAAATCATTTGTTTAGGAATAGGAGGGAATCCGTCTGCGATACCTTTGGAACTATTCTGAGCAATAGTTCCCCATTCTGGGCGTTTTGAGCTCAGTAACTTGTTAGACAAACTATCGTTTTCGTACGTTTTTAAGGAAGCTGGGATCCGAACTCCAAAGTAGGCGTTCAGTGAAAGTCACCTTGGTGATCAGAGAATACTTCATGAAAACGCAGTAGGATTTTCATATCTGCTAAGGACTTATGAGAACTCCGAGTCAGCCAGGTTATGTAAGGTACTATATTCCAGCCAACCATTCTGTGTAATCTCCAACGTTTTTCCAGAGATCATTTGTTTAAGAATCTAGGATGGAAATCGTTAGGGACACATTTAAAACTGTTCTGTGTGATTTACTACCGGAATCGTCCCCTTAACCAACCTTCGTTAACTTGATGACATGATCGAGAATCCAACATAGGTTTTCAAGGTTCAGGAAATTCTCGATCACCGTGGTTACCAAAGACTACCTTACAAAAATGCAGGTGGATCTAGAAAAGCTGCTAAAGACTTAAGGGAACTCCGAGGCAGTTAGGTTACGTAATGTACGATCTTCCAGCCCAACCATCCTGTGTAATCTCTACTGATCGAATGTCCAACGACTTTCTAGAAATAATTGGTTTATGAACAGGATGAAATCCGTTTGGGTTACATTAAGAACTGTTCTGCTTGATTCACTACCGGAACCGGTCCCTAAACCACCCTTTTTAAGTTAAATGACTTGATAGACAAACTAAAGAAGATTTTTCAGGAAGCTAGGATCCGAACCTACAAGTAAGCATTCATGAGAGTCGCGATCTTACAAAAAATGCAGGAGGGACTACAACAGCTGCTAAAGTGTTAAGAGAACTGCAAGGCAGCTAGAGTACTATTTGCCAGCCTAACTTTTCTGAGTAATCTCCAATGATCGAATGAATCTCCAACGAATTTCTAGAAATAATTTGTTAAGGAATATAAGGGAATCCTCTGCAATCCCTTTAGAACTATTTAAGGTAATTCACTATTAGAACCAGTCCCTAAAAGGATAAGGGTCCGATTAAGAAATCAAGACTTCAATCACCTTGGTGGTAAAAGCATACTCCACAAAAACGCAGGCGGATCTTCAAAAACATCTAAAGACTGATTAGACTACACAAGGTACTTTTTTCCACTTGAACCATCCTGAATTATCTCGAACGATCGGATCATTGAACTCAACAAGTAATATGCCATTAGAACTCATTTATATACATATTTGACTGCATGTGACACACAGCTTCAAGTCGCTGATATAATGTTACCTTGGCATGATTTCTATTTTAAAGAAAGCTGAGACCCTGTCAAATGCCAAAGAAGTGGAATGCAGAACTTGTAATTTACATTAAAATCTTTGGGAAATTTATAGTTTAGGTCTTAGCACACCTACAAAAGTTAGACTATCCAGCCTCTTATCGAATATCAATTGGTAACATTTTATGACACTTTGCAGTTAGATGAATCAAATACTTAAAGGCAGGATCGATGATGGCACATTCAGATGTGTCATCCACCAGCAGATCTCTGAGAGAAGGAAGGAATACAGTAGGGTGGACTTTTGTCCTCTTTTTGCAAGAAATTATTGTTAATGACCTGACACTCGACTTGCAGAGGCAAAGCTTTAGGGTATCTCATATCAAAATTCGTTTTCACTTTGAGTGAAATCACGCAATGCGCACTGCACTCACTCTCCGATTTCTCTCTCTCTATCTCTCTATTCTCTCTCTTTCTCTCTCTCTCTCTCTTTATCTCTTTATCTCTCTTTCTCTCTTCTTGAGCCTATCTTATTCTAGACAACAAGCTAGGCTGGAAACCTATAACATAATCGAAAGAGTCACAAAGCCTACTAAAGCTCTCTTCTCATGTATTAATTTTTTCCTACGTTTCGATGAAGCACAATTGGAACCAATCGCCTTTAGGGCAGCCTGGCTGTCAGAAAAAATGCAGATACTACGATCTCTGCAATTTATCCTTTTTACAAAGAGTGGTGCTCAAAATTGCAGCAGTTTTTGCCTGAAAAACAGTAGCGTACCTACCAAGGGAGATAGATAATTCGCACTCACAATTTTGTATGTATAACCAGGCATCAGCTAGATTACGGCATACTGATCCGTCAGTAAGATTAACATACCGTCACCGAAGGGGTAGTCCCATATGTGGTTTCTGGTAATAGTTACACATAATAATTTCTCGAAGACGTGTTTCGGCACCATAGTGTCCGAGGGCATGTGGACAGTTGTGTGTCAACCCATCTCCCTCCATAGTTGACAGTGCCCATAAGGGCCAAATAGATGGTTTTTGTCTTGTAGGCGAACAACTGTTGTTCCCCTCCAATCCTCCCAAACTAGGCCATCAAATTAATGAGGTAAACGAAATTATGGGTCTGATCACTGAAATGTATAGCTACTTCACGCATCTGGGTTTCAGACCTCAAGATTTAACAAGAAGTGACTGTTTGCATTTCCAGTAAATATTGCATCCTTTGTTGCATTTCTCTTTTATATTTTTTTGCCAAGTTATCTTCCCATCTAGCCAGACCCTCATATTCTTGACTTCCAAAGGGATTGGAATCGTATGAACAGCAATTTTTGGAAGGCTTAAGTTTTCCAGAGAACTGCGTCTAGTGAAAAGGTCCATCTTACTTTTCCAAGGGTTGTCTGATAAACCATGGTCACTACACCAGGCTACAATTATGTTAATCGCAGTTTGCATGCGATCACATATTAGGTTCGTATATCTACCTACCATTATTATGGAAGAGCGGAGACATCTCTTTCGGGTGATCATCGTAGTGACTACCTGTCTGCAGTAATTCTCCTTGAACTAAGCATGGCGCTAAACCACCGAACAAGTGTGGTCTCTATGCCATGTGTTTCAGCTGCAGAGATCATTGCATTGAACAAAGGCGCTCCCAAGGCAAAGTCTTTGTTGTCCAGTGATATTTCAATCCGTCCAACGACTTCATGGAGTGCTGTTTCAACAGATCTGCCTTTCGGGTATGTGTGCTCTTTGGAGTGTATAGTGCATTATCCCTAAAATGCCTGTCAAATTGCTCTAAGTATTTATTTATGAAAAAAGGAAGGACTGATAGGATAAAAACTTTTGCCTGGTCATATCTAGGCTTTCCATCCTGTGGGATGAACACTACCCTGACTTTTCTTCAAGATTTTGGAATGTAGCCCAGGGCCAAATCGGCTCTGAAGGAGACCTTCCTGTACGAGACCCGGGAATATCCCGTCTGGACGTGGTGTTTAAAATGTTGAGAAAGAACCTATGATCCATCGAATTCTGTCTTTTGTGACCACCTTCACCACCAAGCTAAAGTTGTTTGTGACGTAAGTATGTCGTGTAGGGTACAGATCAGTACGAACTTCGAATCCTGGGATGGAATAGTTCATTCAAACTATAATGAGTATTATTTTTGGTGTCAACGTACGATATAAATATCGCACACAACACTATTGAGCCCATAAATTAACCGACCTTGCAAAAAGCTACCCTCGCATTACGCCCCACATTATGTTGTATATATGTACAATTAAAACTACATAAAATCATCATGTTTTTCCAAATCCTAACATGCAACATCACAAAATCGTTGAAACAATATTTTTTCAATGTCTCGAAAACTATATCGTTCGTGTCAAAAGATATAATGTATATATAGAGGGAACACAAAATGGGTTGGTTAAAAAAAATTTAAGATTTTATAGAAAAACAACCCTAAAATAGAGAAAATGGAAAATTATATTATCTTATCATGTATTTTAGAAATTCATTTTGTTATCATAACCATTCGAAACATAACACACAAGAGTTTAAGTTAATCGGACTTTTTCAGATTTTGACTGTATACAGTGCCCCAAGAACGTAGCCTAGATTCGTCGGTATATTTGACTTAGATTTCAAACTTCATATCCTGATCTCTAGAAAACACTTGTCATATCCACTTGACTATATAAATAGATACGTTATAAAAATTTAATTTATAAAACCCCCACCCATCCCCTCTTATATTTATGTACTTGTCTGTTATGTTATAAGACAGTTCCTCCATCTGTATGTAATATAAACCGACCTTGACAAAAAACGTGTAAAATGGTAAATGGGGATTCAAGCACGTGAGAATCATTTAGCGGAATTGTATATATCGAATCTCGAATATTGGTTATGGACGAATTTGACTTTACGGGGATAATAAAGGAATATTGAGTATTAATAACAAAAAAAGGTTTACCATCCCGAATTATTGTTTCGTAACCGACCATCTGGAAAAAGGTATATTGAATAGGAAAGTTTATTGGGTCGGTGATACTGCGGCAAATCAGGTTAAGATTTCGATTCGTTTTAATTATTCATGCGATGGATTGTTCAATTGTGCAGGTCTACTATATACATCCATAGTATTACAGATGGTCGAGTATCTTAAGCTACACCATCCTCCTAAACCAAAGGAAAAACTGTATTATTGTTTTCAAATATGAAGCACAGAATCCTTAACCAGATTTCCTCTTAAGCTAATCGTAAATGGAAATAGACCAATTTGTCGCCCAATTAGACGAATTTGTCGTTATATCAGTATCGAACGAAACAATCAAATACTCCATAAGCTCGAACAGGTCGTTAGGCATGATCGTTACCAGAAAAATGACATTACAGCTTTACTGTGGCGATTCCAGTATGGGCAGTCAAATTCTCTGTCAGTATAAAACCCCGTGTTTATGTATAATGATAAACCAGACCTACTTATGTAATAATATAAGTCTATAGTCCTGACTCAGAAGTGACCTACGTTTAAGAATATCTACTTGGAAATATTGCCAAAATAATGTAAAATATTCCGAAGTCGTATCGACCTTGTATTGTCTAAGAAGTGTAATCGAATAGGTCATCAATGAAATATGTTGGTCGAAAAAATCCTTGAAAAGATCTGGTATGTAGAACCAGTTTGATGAAGTGACCTCTGTTTGAGAAATATTGAAATTTTTGGTTCTCGATGCCACCAAGCAGACGTTCTAGTAGATAAATCTCCAAAATGAATTGAGGTTATGTTGATAAGCCAGAAACGGTAAAGCTATTAGGTCAGCTAAGTGAATTTATAGACGTAAAATGACTAAATGGTGAAAAAGTGATTTCTGACAATGACAACCATTCGCATGTGATTTCTTTGAAATCAGTCAATGGAGTTCCTTATGGGTGATCCTGTTATTTGGGTTTTTAACATTTTTGATCGATTTGTGCGAGTTTTTTTTTTGTCGTAGTGTTATCTGTCACTCAGGCTTTCTGGATTCCTACTTTATTATGTACTTTATGTTCCGGAAGATGGGACGGCACACGGATTCTAACCTCAACTGGGTCTCAGATGAGTTCATTTGCTCTAGCGATCACCCTGGCCCTATCGGGATTCGCAACAAGTACCTCCCGCTCCACGCCGCAGCCTTTTAACCACTACGGAATTAGTCGTCATATCAGTATAGAACGAAACAATCAAATACTCCGTAAGCTTGAAGAGGTCGTTAGGCATGATCGTTACCATAAAAATGACATTACAGTTTTACTGTGGCGATTCCGTACGGACTAGCAGGTTTAATTTCGTTTTTCGGCCAAATAGTACTGATTTGTGACCGACCTTCTGAGGTGCGTAATGTTCAATGTGTTGTCTGTTATTCTATTTCTAGGGGGGTGAAATGATATTACGGTTTTGGTTGTCCGGCCATGTATCCTCTGTAATCAAATCAATCGTTATTATGTTAGATTCACCAAGTTACTTGATCCGTATGAACGGCATGCATCTTCAGTTTGAATACCTTAGACGTCTCACAAGTCCAACTCACCTTTAAAGGAACTGTTTGACATTCTTTCCAGATGTTGTGCAAGTTTTTGATACTAGAGGGATTTTAGCTTATTAATAACTTTGAAAGTTGAATCACATCCCGATAGTAAAGCAATGGTGCATGTCAAGAGTAAAGTAGAGGTACTTCTTATTAAAGGTATCCATTGTACATAAAGGTTTAACCTTCGAAGGTAGAAAGTTAAGAAATCTGTAAAAACCTATAACCTGACACCGTCCATCAGCTAATATTAGGTCCCGTTTCATTGGTACTCTTAAAGTTGTCATTCTTAAAACGAACCATAACGTCTGCTTATAAAGATTAGGTCTCAAGGAGAGAGATCTCATACTTATACTTGTCCTGCTCAAGGAACATGCTGATAAGTAACTGGCATGTATCTGATGAAGTTTTTATGTCATATTTAATCTAGAGGTCATACAAATGCAGAAAGGAATAAGAGCTCGACAAATTGGGGTCTGTGTAAGGCTCTACTTGAATCTGAAATGCCTTGAAGTTTGTTTCTATTTAGCTGCATAGTATTATCTACTCAGCTTATAAGAATGGCTGCCCTGTGAAAAAAAAGTCTATTAAATCTATCCAGAGAGTGCTCTCTAGAAAAATAAGGTACTAGTTACTCTTAAGAGAAAAACAACCTCGAAATAAGACGATCCAAGAGAGCACATGGAGAACCTGTAAGGGAATCAATGAGCAGTCCTCAGCAGCCAGAAAGCTTTAATGAGAGCCAAGGAAAATATTAAGATACTCCTTGAGGCCCATTTCCAATTTTCTTAAGCGATATCGACCCAGACCTATTTAATGAGATGAACTTTGACCTCATAATAGGATAGAAGCCTGTCGGGTAAATTTTTTAAAGTAGATGTCAGATGGGCTACAGAGTCAATCATATCCTTCAAACCTCCCGGTTCACATCTGTAGATTCAGCCACATCAAGCTACTTACAGTCAGCGGGCATCTCGATACCCAACCCATGGAGATATAGACCAATTAGGCATGTCAAGAAATAACGATGTTAGATTCATAATTAAATTCATTGAACCAATATCTGACGGAGTCACCAAGCTGCATGGTTCGTATAAACGACATGCATCTTCAGTTTGAATACCTACGTCACACGTCTTTTATGACTATTTGAGTAACTGAATTTTCCAGATATTGTGCAAGCTTTTGAGATACGATGGGTTTTAGCACGGGAGGAGAGACGACTAAACTTTAGTAGCGAATGTTTTGCAATTCAAACTACATATATCGTTGCCGAAAATATTTAAGTGACTAACTAACCTTTGTTAAATGGCATTATGGAAGAGATCTTAGACCTAATAATTACTTGTCCTGCTCTATGTACACGTATTTGATCTAGAGATTTTAAAAATGCAGCAAGAATAGAGCTCAACGAATATGGACCTATACTCGATTCTGAAATGCCTCTAGATAGGGAAACTATTGGGTCCTCCGAGAACTTGGAGATTGTTTCTATTCAACTGCATAGTATTGTCCACTCATCTGATAAAAACGGCTGCCTTGTGAAAAGAAGAGAGTCTATTCAAAGCACTCTCTGGTGGAATGGCGTACTGTTTACACTTAAAAGGAATACAACCTCGAAACAAGACGATCTTCGAAGTAAGACATGCAGATCCTGTAAGGGAATCAATGAGCAGACCTCTGCAGCCAGACTCCAAAAAGTACTCTATATCTCTATTAGAAAGATTATGGAAGCTTTCCTCATAGTTGAAGAAAATGTAAGGGTACTCCTTGAGATCCACTTTCCAATTATTACAGTGACATCGACCCAGACTCCGAAACTCAGAATAGGTTGGGAAGCTTATCGCGAAATTATTTTAACAATGTGCCAGATCGGCAACAGATTCAATCAAATCCTTCAAATCTCCTGAGGAAGATGATATTTTTTTCCTGTAGATGGTTTGCATCTTTAGAGCCAGCTACATCTTTAATTTTATCATTTGCCATTGGAGCAAGATACCTAAGTGCACAGGAGGTATAATCCCTACCCAGGGAGGTAAATAGACGAATTACGCTTCTTTTGGTGGCTATGGAGATGGTGTTGGATCACATTAAGAGCGAGTTCCATTGAAAGGAATTCAATGCATAAAAAACCAGTTCGTCTGCAAAGCTGTTAAATTCTCCGAGATGACTTTAACTATTCTCGTCTCTAATGGCTTTTAATAATACCTCTTACGAATCTATTTGTAAAACAGCGAAGGAGAAAGAGGTGATACGTACTACGAGCAAATGTATTCGATCCATACTTATATGTGCTGGGATATCACAACTAAATTGACCACCGCCCAAATGGCGAAGTTATTGAAGCTTGGGGCGAGAGGACTGTGTTCGAACCCTGATATGGGCAGGATGCAAAATGGATTTTTACCATCTGATTACGGTTAGTGGTGAGAATGAACACATCTGTGATCCCCCCATAAGTTAAGAATCCATGGGCATGGCAGTACTACAGGCTGGCATAGTGCTATGCAATGTGGATTTCACATTGGCCCAGTTGAGCCTGAGTGGCGCAGCATACAACGAAAAAATTCCCTTATTCTGTGGTCTCTGGTAATTCACAAAGTTCTATCTGAATAAAGCAACCTCGGATTTGATATCGAGGATTATGCGCACCCGGTTATAAATAACCGTGAAATACTTCCCAAAAAAATCACAAACTTTTCGTATACGTACACATGTTATGCATGTATTGGTATTTTATTCGCCTAAATCACGATATTTAACAAAAATACCAATTTAATATTCATTTTACAAATTATCAATCCGCAGGGTCGAAAATATAGGAAGCTGACGTCATATCTGTGGCATGTTGCACCAAACTATAATGAATGAATCTGTTCAACGAAAATTGCCAGATTGAACAGATTTGTACATTATAGTTTGGTGCAACATGCCACAGATATGACGTCAGTTTTCTATACTGTGGACACCTGGGATTGGCCTTTTGGCAATTATTCTATAAAGTTTTAACAATTATTGTTGAAAATTCACTCAGTTTCAAATTGCTAACCTTTTTTTTTTTATTTTCTTAGTATTTTATTTTCTTTTTATTTCTATGCAACTTTTATGGTACAATTTTTTTGCCTAAATGAATGCAATTTGATAATTTCTCACACATGTTCATTTTTTGTTATTTGGGAAATATTTCACTTCGGTGGTTATAATCATTATATCCATTATTTAGCTCCAATATGATATAGTTGGTGTATCAGCTTTCAGAAACTACTGTGACTCTCATGTTACTGCTAACTGAGTTTCGTACCGCCCAGGTTGCGCAGTGGTTAAAAAACTGAATTATAAACAATCGTGTACAATGTTTTATGTTGAATTCTCGGCAGCTCCTTAAATTCAAATGGGTTTATGATGTTCATTGGAACATAAGGATCAGTAGTACCTTTCAGATGAGAATAATGGTCTTTACATTAAGATACCACCATCTGCATAACATATCAGGTACATTCCGCAGCTATTATCCAGTTACGACTACACCACACTGGGATCTAAACAACAAGTCCTAATGGACTGCTGACAACACCGCGGCGAGATTGTGCTTCATAATTTGTTAAACCAACTGTACAATATTATATTCAATTACACATTAATCTATTAAGTCCCATTCTATTTAACAATCAACCCAAAAACGTAAAATTTTAATTCCTCACACTTAAGAAATGCCACACGCAATGTCGTAATCTCGCGGCATCGCACACACTCCTGTATATACAAACACAAAACGCTTAATTCTAGAAAAAATTAATTTACTCAAAATTTATTTTTGTGTTCTGTTTGACTGGCAACCGATTAAGATTTGTGTTCTGTTACAAATTAGTTAAGTCTCGCAATAATAGCATTGTGTATACCCACGTCATAATACAGATCTAAGATGATTGTACATCTCTGCGGATGTGACTATAGGAACTGTTTTAAATAGAACGACAACTAGTGAACACACACACACATACACAGATAGTCACATATGTGATGATTTAAACACATCAACATAATATCAATCATAAACAGACAGAACATAATATGTACATAATATATATGTTCTAGCATACATCATGTACAATACAATGTATGTATACATGTACATATGTACTCGTCTATAAATACAGAATTTTGTTATTTTTATTTTAATTTTACATAAATAACATATTTTTGGAACTAATGTATGTTTATTTGAATTGGAGATATGTTTGTCTGTTATACATACACATACATTACATAAATGATTGTTATTTGAATGGAATATAATCTGGCTCGACAACATTCATAAACTCCATTCTACCGATATAGTTTGTTATACAGCTGAAGAACTGTCAACTAAGTTTTACGCCGTTGCCAGCCAACATGTTAAATGGGACAGCCCTATGTCGTTCTGCTGAATTTCCCAAATTGGTACAGTTTCAAAATACGCTTCTATTGCACACTTAGACCGGTACCGGGCCGTTGCGATGCCACAGGATCTTACTTCCTTATTGCCCGTATGAGAACCAGTTTGCCTACTTATGTAGCGTGATAAGTCTCGCACCTTACAGTTTTCGAAATCAGAGAGGCAGTCCATTAAGAATTTACCTAAATATTTATGTCTTTTGTGTGCTAAAGCCGGACATTAACATCCACCTCCTGACTACCGTATTCCTCGTCCTCGTCCGTACAGCTTCTGCATTACAGCTTCTGCAAAAGTTATTTGCTTCTAGTCCTAACCTTCTCGCATGTTCTCCAAATAGACAGTGTCTTGTGAGTCCACGATCGTTTTCGCTGAGGCTACTGCCTTCTTATTCAGCACAGTATTAAGTGCCTTAATTAGCCTCCCCAACTTTGCCGTTTCCGGGTATATCAGACTGTCGGAAATTCAAATAAAAGATGGTCCAAATAAAAGATGGTTCATTTCATTAAAATGACTTCCAGGGCTAGCTTTACAGTACCTCATCCTACCAACTTATTTGTTTAGATCATTTTGAATTTTATGGGCTCTTATTTCTTCATCGATAACCTCAATTAAACCTTTCAAGTCATGGTGACTATCCATTGGATGGTTAGCGTAACCTTATCATTAACAGCCCCAAACTAAAAAAGTAGGGGAGTCAAATCGCAACTGCGTGGTGTCCAATTGACAACTTTGTCACAGCTGATTATTTCCCCGAAGACGCAGTGTGCAAAAGACCGATTGTTTCGTTTGCTGTGTGTCAATTAGCACTATACACTTGAAACCGAATGATTGCTCTTAAATTCTGGGTGGCCAAAACTCGTGTTTCATAGCTCGATCGACCAATGATACCTCCGCCCTAAAATCCATACTAAACAGTCACTTGTTGCAGATGCTTTGGGTGTTCAATGGTTACGTGTACAAAGCAATTTTGTAAAAATCAAACATTAAACAAATTATCTGTCTTAACACGAATGACGAAAGTGTTGCCATACTCAAAACAACTGGTAGTTGAAATTGCAAAGGCTAGAAGGACCACTCATAGTGTGATATAAATGCGTCACCATTATTACCTTTTCACTATTACCGTTAACCATTATTACCAATCACATTACCTTTTCCAGTTTCTATGTGTCCCGTTCCAAACCTCTCAGTATTGTTTGTGTTTGTCTATACTATCTGTTAAGATCCGAAACACTTTGGATAATTTCGCAATTGCCTTTTAATGTTCTAACTAAGGTCTAATTTGCAAAGACGATCTGCACGTTATAATTCTGTCAAAAGGTTTATGAAGATTGGAACCAAAAATGGCCAACTGATTATATACTTAATCATTATCAGACCCATGGTCTCTGTGTATTGGTATAACATGTCCGACTAAAGATATACGAATGTCAGGACTACCACCACTATCTTTGCATATCAAAGAACGCTGTCAACGCTAAAAACAGATAAAAATTTAAACAGAATTTCAAGACCATCTGCCCGCTGGAATGCCACCAGACTGTATACAGACGAAACTAAAATTTCAGAAACCATTTAATGTGATATTACCAGATGGGGGTGAGTGGGGTCGAGGTGAATACTCATTCTAAGATAAATATATCGTATAATATACGGACGGATCATGCGATAGAGCTTTGTACAAAAGCTGGTCTAACCAAAAGACAAAATTTATATTCTATCGACAGGTTTTAAGGCTCTCAGGTCAAACACCTAGCATGTAAAACTAGTTTGCGATTGTTTAAATTCCAGATGAGTTAGGTCTTTTCCGAACATAGATGCCTCTCTAAAATCACAATCCTTCTGAGAGAATGCATAACAGACTTGTTCTATTCTCAAACAATACAAAAGAAATACTTCATCAGTCTGCATCGTCTCCAGTTTCTACAGGGCTTCTTGAGTTGAGAAGACGTGATGAAGAAGGTCCAGGTTCCAACGCTATTTGATCAGTAAAAAGCAAATAAAAAGCTCTCTCTCTTTCTCTATCTTTCTTTCTTTCTCTCTCTCTCCCTCTCTCTCTCCTCTTCTCTCTCTCTCTCTCTATTTATCTATCTATCTATCTCTCTCTCTCTCTCTCTCTCGATTATTTGTTCATTTTTACATGGAATAGCATATCGAGTAACCTTCACGGGTTAATTGGTACATACGCACTCTGTGTTTCATGACCATTTTGTTCAAATTTTTCATGACCATTTCGTTGAAGACCTATATAGCGTTCAATTTCATTCTTTAAGGCTAAGTGATGAAAACATATATCGTCCACATCTATATCTTACTATTTAGAGCGCCATTATCTGCTATTATATCTGATCAGCTAAATTTACGAAGGAGATTAGTTCGATAATGCCTCGAATACAAAAATCCGCACCAAAGAGTAACACGTTGAGAATGTATCTGCATCTCAACAATCACTCGAAGATTTGGTCAAAAAATTCAACATTCACATGTTGAAATTTCGTAATCCATTGAAACTCCCATCACTGAACATGGTCAGTTGGCTAAGTTCTTAAGTCAAATATTTTGTGACAACACGCTGTAGAGAACAATGCTCAATTCTTCACTATGGAACGGAATCCATGCTCCTGGTCTAACAGCAACACTTAATCGAACTGATTTAGCTGTGATTATTTGTGTTCAACGAATTGTTGAAGGACGACCAGCAGGTCTATGGTTTGCTAATTGATCCACATTCTATTCTCATTTTTTGGAAAGTTTGAATAACAGTTTATAGACGCACTCTAAGGATCTTGCTAGACATGCTCACGAGGCACTGCTTCCTGAATAGTCATTTAAAAAGTCTGTTGAGGCTCCTGTTTTTTAGGCTCCTGTTCTTCGTACTCTTCCCGTAGACTGCACTGTTTGGGCTCAATATTCTTATTTGAGGATCAATTGACAACCTTGAGGATACCGGATATCTTGAACTTCATTAGAAAAACAAACAGATTTCGAGACTGAGCCTGAGTTACTGGGAAAAACAACAGTTGATGAAGTTAAATTCCGAAAACGCGTCATTTCTATTAGCCCTGATCTTCAAGCTGTCTTCTTTTGTCGTTGGAAACACTTTACCGCACAAATGTCGCGGAAATTCATGTTTCATGCATTTAGAAATAAAATATTAGACTACATTATGACGTCATAAATTTTCCTCCCAAAATAAACAAAATAAACAAGAGAGGGCTCCCATTATTCATGCTTACATTTAATAATAAAGAAAAAATTGAAAACATCTTTAACATTAGAGCTATTCTAAATATGAGAGTTAGAATTGAAGCATTACGCAAGGCCACTGGATTAATACCCCAATGTAAAAAATGCCAAGGTTTTAATCACACCCAGAAATATTGTAATCGAGAGCCAAGATGTGTAAAATGTTTTGGAAAACATCTAGCGCAAGCCTGCTTACTAGGAAAAACAACTACTCCTAAATGTGTAAACTGTAAAGGAGATCATCCAGCAAATTATAGAGGATGCGAGATAGCTAAAGAACTGCAAAAACTGAGAAATAAAAAACTTCAGTTTAAGCAAAACCGTGAGATGCCAGTTAACGGAATATCATCGAAAAACTCAATGAAAGCTCAACCACAAGCTAGTACAGTAGCGGGACCAAAGACATACTCACAGATAGTCCAGCAACAAGAGCCACTTTGTATTAAGGAAAAACAAGAATCTTCAATTCTTGAAAAAATACTACGGAGTATAGAAGCTTTGAACATGCGAATTGCAAAACAAGAAAGAAGCCTAGAAGCCGTACATAAGCGACTAAATAAACAAGAAGCAGTGAATGAGTTCACTTCTATGATTTACTAGTATATGAATAGTAGTAAAACATTAAGAATTGCCAACTGGAATGCAAATGGCCTATTGCCACAATTTCCGGAGCTAGAAATTTTCTTAAACATGGATATGTCTAATATCAGAAACCCATTTCACAAATGTATCGTACGTAAAAATTCGTGGATATCACTGCTTCCATGCTATCCACCCATCAGGAAAAGCGAGAGGAGGATCAACTATTTTCGTTAAAGAAAATATCAAACACTACGAAGGAGTAAAAATAGAAAAGGAAAATATGCAAGTATCAACCATTAAAATTCGACTCAATAATGAAAAGGAGTATAGCATTTCATCTATATACTGCCCACCGCGATATCAATTGGCTAAAGAAAATTATATCGCGTTATTTAAATCGCTTGGAGTCAACTTCATAATTGGAGGGGACTTTAATGCTAAGAATACGTACTGGGGATCGAGACTGTCAACACGTAAGGGTAAAGATCTGTATGTGGCAGGACAAGAATTAAACTGCGAGTTTTATTCTGGGGGTAAACCAACATACTGGCCTACAGATAAAAACAAAATCCCAGATTTAATAGACTTCTTTGTAACAAAAGGAGCATCAGAAAACTATGTAGTGATAGAAAACAGTGAAGGAATATGGTCAGATCACACAACTGTTATTATGACAATGAGTGCAACCATAATCAAGAAAGTGAATTTGCCTAAACTAACAAACAAGAGAACAAATTGGGATGTTTTCCGGAAGCTAGTAGAAAACAGTACGGTTTTACAAGTACCAATTAAAACTCCGACACAACTCGATGATCAAGTAGAAATATTATAATAAATAATAATATACTTCTAGCAGCGTGGCAGAGTACGCCCATTAGTCAATATAAAGTGCCAAAGAAAAACAACTATTCATTGGAAGTGAGAGATTTGGTTAGTAAAAAACGGAAAGCTCGAAAAATTTGGCAGCGGAATCGAGCACCACAAAGTAAATCGAGACTTAATTATTTAAGCAACAAATTAAAGCAGTTAATCAAAGAAATTAAAAACAATTCGATAAGTGAATATCTAACTGGTCTTTCCAGCCAAAAAGACACTGACTATTCACTTTGGAAAGCAACGAAAGGACTTAAACGACCAAATAAGCAGATACCTCCCATCAAAAAGAACGATGGATCTTGGGCAAGAAGTGGTAAGGAGAAGGCTGTCTTGTTTGCAGCCCACCTCGAAAACACATTCCAGCCCCTTCCAAGGCAATCAGCGGAAGAAAATATAAACCCAGTTAGAAAAGTGGATAACCTAATCATCAAACCAGTAACATTACAAGAGCTAAAAAATGAAATTATTAACAACTTGAGTTCAAAAAAATGTCCTGGTTATGACCTAATTTCAGGTCAAATAGTAAAAGAACTTCCCGAAAAGGGCTTACGAAAACTGCTTCAACTAATAAACGCAGCATTCAGACTAAAATACGTCCCATACCAATGGAAGGTTGCAGAAGTGATAATGATTCCAAAACCGAATAAACCGCCTAACGTTAAAACCTCGTACAGGCCTATTTCGAATCTTCCTATAATTTCGAAGTTGTTCGAAAAATTATTGCTGAAAAGGCTTAAACCAGTAATAGAGGAAAGAAAACTAATTCCACCACATCAGGATGGCTTTATAGAGAGACATTCTACTATAGACCAATTACATAGGGTTACCGATATAATTGAAGATTCACTAGAAAAGAAAAAAAACTGTTCAACTATCTTTTTGGATGTTGCACAAGCCTTCGATAAAGTATGGCACCCAGAACTAGAATATAAACTATATCGAGACCTGCCAAAGCAATTTTACCAGATATTAAAATCTTATTTAGCTGATCGATATTTTCGAGTTAAATTTGAAGATGAATACTCTGACCTTAGACAAATATCGGCTGGAGTTCCACAAGGAAGTGTTCTGGGACCAATACTATATTTACTTTATACAAGAGATGTTCCAAATACAAAAGATACAAACATTGCAACGTTTGCAGATGATACAGCAATCCTAGCAGTAGGAGACAGTTTAGAAGAGTCAACTAAAAAATTACAAAATGCAAGTATAATGCAATAAGTAAATGGACAAAGAAATGGCGCATTCAGCTGAATCAAACGAAATCCATACATGTCAACTTTACTAACAGAACAGTTAACTGTATTCCAGTTCTACTGAGCTCGCATTTAATTCCGCATGCGAACACAGCGAAATACTTAGGCATGACTCTTGATGCTAAGCTGAAGTGGAAAGAGCACGTTAAAAAGAAAAAAGAAGAAATAACATCAAATACAGAAAAATGTACTGGCTCTTAGGGAGAAAATCTGAGCTAACAGTACATAATAAGCTACTATTATATCGGCAAATATTGAAACCTATATGGACATATGGTATAGAACTGTGGGGTTGTACCAAGAAGAGCAGTGTTAAAATAATTCAAACCTTTCAAAATAAAGTTCTACGTAGCATTGTGAATGCACCATGGTACATAAGAAACGACTACCTTCATAAGGATCTAAAGATGGAATACGTTAGCGAAGAAATCAAGAAACATGCGAAGAAACACGCACAACGGCTCGGTCAACATCAAAATGCAGATATGCGTAATATTATGACCAACACAGATCCAGTTAGAAGGCTTAGAAGGACGAAACCTTTAGATTTGGGGCGGTTAATGTAATCTTATAATATACTTGGAGCTAACCAGTGGGTTAAACCAAAGATTATTTTACATAAAGATGACCCAACCAAAGCAACAATTTACAATATGAACGATTTTTTTGTTTTGTTTTTTCTATAGAACGGAGGTACCCGTCACTATGTAGCGGTACCCGGAATATTTTTTTTTGTATTTTAAAATGTTACTCTGATTGAACTATCTTTGTAGTATATAATCTTTGGTTAAACTCAACAAAAACTAACAAATTTACTAAAGATAAGTTACTAGATGAATTATATTCAGTTGTAATAAAATCCAAAAAAAAAAAAAAGTAAAGAAAAATAAATTTTCCTCCCGGTTAGATTACAATAGAGAACTAAATATGTTCCAGAAAAAATAATTTATTTATTTTCAAACAGGATAACAAAAACATTATTAATTAATAATTATGTTAATAAAAATTTTGTTTATACATAAAATACATAAACAACAGCATATTTATGATAAACATAATTAAATTCTCATTCATTTTGTTTATAGCTCGTATGTTGATAATGCTCCATATACTCGGTATTAGATTGATGTTGCCAAAAAGTTCAAACGAGTTTTATGTAAACACAGTCGTTATGTAAACGTTGTGTCTGTTATCTGGTGAGGTACGACAAACTTTCGTTTGTCAGTTAAAATTGAATTCTGACATTTCAAGAGTGGAGTATGTCAGAAAGTCAAGCCGTTTGAACACCCTTTTGTCTTAAGTTAGTGTTTGGATGGCGAAGCCTGGCCCGATTTGAAAGAATTTGTGTACCAAATGCGTAGTTCATTCTGTTAGATTAAGCTGGGGTGGCATAAAGGATCGGCATATACATAGTGCTTGTTTCTCCTGTCAAATCGAATCGTTCTTAACTTTTGGGAACGCGTTAAATAGGTCCGTCCGGTCCTTTAAGCGGGCGTACTACCAAAACTGTAGATCTGTCTCTTTCTCCTTTACATCTTCACAGCTATGAATAGATGTAATATGGTGCGATGACTTCAAATTAAGTGTCCTTATCTGGACCGATCCGGGTTTGGCCAGATCTGTTCAGTTATACTACACAAGTTGGTTAATCATTCATTAATTTCCTAGCTCCCTTCTGAAGCAAAACCTTACATGAAGCGAAAGCGAGCAGCATTTCTTTAAATACTCTACTTGGTGAGAGAGGACGTGTTGTGATCTTTTCATGTCCTCGTGAATCCTGAGACAGTTGGAAGTTGAAATGATCTGTTCACCATTCTGGACTATCTTTGACTAAATAAAGTGTAATTGTAGCATTTTAATGGTAGGACTGAGTATTATTACGGCTCAACCAGTTCATAGCTGTCATTCGGCCTTAATAATAATGCAATAGTCGGGGGATACAAAAAGAGAGGTTTTCTTTGAAAGCCTCATAGAAAACCCCAGACCCAACCCTATCGATTGGGTCCAGTAAAAATTCAAAATAGGATCACTGCACAAAAAAAGCTACACTCGCTTATCTGTCCTATTGTGTAGTTTCATGAGTGTAAAAAGTATTCACTAACAGCCCAGGTGGCGCAGTGGTTAAAGCTGCGGTTCGAATCCCGATTACGATCTGTGGTGTGAATGAACTCAACTATGCCTCTGTTGAGTGCAGAATTCATGGACCAACCCATCCTCCATGCACTGTATGCAATGTGCTGATGGATAAAACAATTGAACCTATAGCCGTACGTCCTCGAATTGGCTGTAATGGCGCAAAAGTAAGGACGTAAATAAGCGAACCTCGAAAGAGTGGGGAATTTGCAAAGAAATAAAAAAAAGTATTCACTATAGGAATTTATGAGTTACAGAACACTGTTTGTTCGTTAATCTATGAGTAAACAAACAAACTTCGAGTGTATTGAAGAGACGTATTTTCCAATGAAGACCATAAATGGTTTGAGAGACGCCTTTGTTTTGCTAGACGTCTAATTGTTTGAAGTATTTTTGTGCCTAGGCGAGCTCTAATGCAAGCAGTTTATCAATGTGTGTCACACAACCACGCTACACTGACCATCGTGGAATTTCGGCTCTATTTAAATAGTCATTTGACACCCATTTGAATAAAAGTATATTCGATAAATGGTTGGAAGGTTCACTTTTTTCAACATACATCCGTAGAATTAGGTTAGGATGGCATAAGCGACTGGCAAAGATATAGTTTCGTTCGCAGCCGTATCACATAGTGCTGTTTTTCTCTGTGTACTCAAACCCACCTGTGCTTTTGATGAAGCTTTTAATTTCGTGACATTGCATTCCCTCAGGTCGTTTTAGATGCTCCCAGGAATTTTATTCTGCTACGCACAACGAGACAGTTGTTAAGCATAAGTAGAGCACTGTACTGACAGTAAACATGTGCGAAAACTAAAAGTCTGCCAGCATCCTAGCCTATGAGATAGTGTCCCGTAACACTTCCCACAAACGCACTTATCTGATGGCATCCTAGCCAAATCAGCTGTAAGCGAACCCTTACTTGAAGTAAGCAGCATTTCAATATCAGCTCTGCTTGGTGAGAGACGACGTTTAATGCTGTGATGAACAAGTTTGTCAGCCTTTTCATTCCATGCAAATGCTGCAGTGAATCTTGAAATAGTTGAAGAGGAAATAATCTGACATTTCGGTCATCGATGAGATTTACCAATCTGGGATACCAGTAACTAAATAAAATGTCATTGTAGTGTTTAAATGGAAGCTTCGCTGTCTATTATGACGGCTTCTATCCGGGTTAAATAATAATGTAACGGAGGAGATGGAAAGAAGGGTTTACCTTGAAAACCTCACAGAAAACCCCACAGCCAAACTCATCATTTTTCAATCATCCCTAAACAAGTTAGAACCTAATGGTTTAAGTCAGCATTAGAGAATCGATCGAGTCCAGCAAGAGATACCATCACTACAAAGGAAAGGTACACAAAAAACGCATCTTGTCAGATTGAACTTTCCCTTTTGTAGCCTAATCTCAGTGGCAGTGACGTCAATGATATTCAATCCTGCGTCATAAGCTTAAGATGGTTTCAAAGTTGAAGTAGTTGGAATCTCTTCTTAGTTATGACTACGAATTATTTCAGATCTGTCATGACTACCAACTGATTCTCGAACACTTCTGCTATGCTAACCAGTCATTATCAAAACTCTCCCTACTAATGAAATGATCCCTCCATTTGAACCTAAGATAGTCTTCTTGGAGGTTGTTTGGTGGGGAGAATATTACCCTGTTCATTTTATCCATGACTAATTTGAAGTTTATGTACTCCACGGGGTGGAATTCTAAAATAGGTTTGTTATCGGTCCCTTTCCAAATTAGATGGCTCAATTATTTTGAGATCATGCTGTTCTACACCTTAGTCATATAATTGCGTGTGATTTCGGCTTTGTGAAGCTACCTCATGCGGCTTGTAGGTCTCCATAGGGGCTAGTAGGTTTTCATAGTCCACTTGCTTTTAACTTTTTTTTGTTCTCTTTACGCATCTCATCGAATATGAATTCATCTCTTGACCACTATACTGTTCTACCCGCTCTAGCGTTTGATATTCTGTCAGTATCGTATCCATTTGATTCGTTGTCGGAGCTAAGATCACAGGTCTCTTATGGTGCACGGTCTGATCCTTCAGTGAATACTATTGAAGTGCACGATCTCGAAGTGTACGAACTATGCGACCACCGTCTTTTGATTTTAATGATATAGCTCAGCATTCTTTTGTGTATAGCTACAACTTTCCGTTCCTTGTTTTGCAAGAAATTATTAATAAGAGCTTTTAAAGGTATAAAAGCATTTTCATGAATTCATAAAAGTTCAACTCACCCACTCCTCGGTTATATATTAAATTACATTCAATTACCTGAAATATTTTACAAGACGAAGAGAAGAGCTCATCCTCATTTCAGACGAAATCGTTTATTCTAAATCCAGCATCGATGTTGAGCATATTATACACAGGGTTGTAACGATAGCGACAGCATTAATTATGAATTCCGCACCGGGGGGATTGGATATCGATTTTTGTCGATTGCGCGTGACCCAAAATAAAATCTTTGCTGATTTATCGACAACAACAACGGTACGGGACTAAATAAATAGGTTTCTTGTATTTTATGAACCAAAAACGAGAAAACCAACAATCATACCATATTCAACTTGGACCAATTATATCTTATTATTTGTTCCATTGTCTTGTGTTTAAGTAAGAATACACTTTACATTGTTGATGTTGTTTGCAAATATTTGTTCTAACGATTATAGCTATGCTCTCTTATTATATATATAATGTATATATCGACGAGCATGAAGATTGATCTGGGGGAGGAGGGAGGTTTGGCGGTAGTAAATGGGTAGTAAATAAGGCAACCAGTCCACTACTATTGCAATATATTGAACGGAAAAAAAACTCCACTCTAATTTCCTGTTGTTCTAGTTACTCTCGTATAATTCTCGCTTATAAATCATCAACGGAAAAATTCATTTTCGCCAACGACGCAAAACGAAATGAAAATATATTTTATTACATATTGTTTCCTTAATTTTCCAATAAATAAAATGAAAATGAAACAAATTCCGAAGATTTATTCGTCGTTATCGTACTATAATGAGCGCCATGGTTGGGGCTACCCAGCGACCAAATTTAAAAATCGGAATTTGATTCAATTTTATACTCTGTGTGTGTGTGTGTGTGTGTCTCTGTCTGTGTACATTTTATTTGATTTATTTAACATTTTCCGAATAATTTTCATACCATTTCCTCTTCTTCGTTTCATTTCAGACGGAACAGTTAATCGTATTGTGGATATTATTCACGGTAATCGTGTTGGGAAACTCGGCCGTACTGATAACATTATTCTTAAATAAAAATCGTAAATCGAGGATGAATTTTTTTATAAAACAATTAGCAATTGCAGGTAAGAATTTGACAGTTATATAAGATGCTGCGATTGGAGAAGACATTGTTTCTATTACGTCTATACCACGTTATTGATCACTCACCTAATTTCGATTGGTTATGTCTTGCAACAGATAAGCTGAAACAGTACAAAGTTTTGATCAGACCCGTTGTCATGTACGGATGTGAGAGTTCGACCTTGACGGATGAGTACGAAACGTGGTTTTCTAACATTCGAAAACATAATCATGCGTGTGATATCTGGCCCAAACCGCGACGTAAATGGCACATACCGAGTTCTTTTCAATCACGAGATCAGGAATTTAATGCAAATTCTTGATATCGTGCATGAAAGGACAGTGAGTACGGTGGCTTGATCACGTGATCGAAACCGATGGAGTCAGATTGTTGACAGGGTACGGACCAACAATGGCCTGTAAAAGCCGTCAAAAAAACTGTCTTGCAACTGTGCAGATGGCTTTCCAATTTGGATTATAAATATCAACCCTGGTGGAGTTAAAAGAGTGACGGCCTAAGGTGGAACTTTATGATCAAGCTTCTCGTGGAAGGAAGGGTTCTTTTAACAAGGAACAACAGGCAAAAATCGAAAGCGAACAAACTTCGCCTGTCTCTTTCCATTCAGAATTCAAATTTTGTCAACGTGAGGTCTACTCCTACGTACAATATAAGATGAGAATTCGCCGTTCCTGTCTTTGTTGGGAAAATCAAAATTATTCAATGACTCAAAGTGTCTCAATTTGAGAAGCTATTCATAAGTCCGCGGGTATCACCCATTTTAAGACTATAAACGACTGACACTAACAATCAACCAGAAATATTTACCAATTGGACCGCGATTTGTCTCAAATCGTAAGCTTTCTTATTTAAGCGAACCAGCAGGTTGACAGAAAAATAATTGTTCAGCAAGTCAGTTCTATTGAATAATCCTTTGAGTATAAGAAATATTCAGACAATCCCACTTTCTTCGGGATCTGGTTAAAGATCGGTTATAGATCGCCTACAATACAAAGTCAATCTATTTGGCCCTTGAGGGCACTGTCAAATATGGAGAGAGGTAGGCCAGCACATAACTGCCCACATGCCCTCAGACATAATGGTGACGAACCACGTCTTCGGAAAATTATTGTGTGTAACTATTACTGGAAATCACATATGGGACTATAACAGCCCATCCTACCCCCCCTCCCCCACCTCCCCCGGTAAATATATGTTAATCTTTACTGACGGATCAGTATGCCGGAATCTAGCTGGTGCTAAGTTATACACACAAACTCCTGAGGTTGAATTATCTATCCCGGTTGGTAGGTGCGCTACTATTTTTCAGGCAGAAAATGCTGCAGTTTTGAAAGCAGCATTCTTTGTAAAACGGATAAATTGCAGAGATCGTCGTATCTGCATTCTATTTGACAGCCAGGCGGCGCTAAAGGCGATTGGTTCCAATACTGTTACATCGAAACTAGTTTTGGAAACGATAAGTGCCTTAAATTGACTAGGCAGGCTGAATAAAGTTAGACTCCACTGGATACTGAGTCACATGGGTATCAAAGGAAATATATTGGCCGATAAATTGGCCTGATTGCGTGCGCTTTAAGAGTGACGCCACTATCTCTTAATCAAGAAATAGACTGTTACTTTGGAGATCTGCACCAAAAGAGATGGGATAATCTCATCTCTTGTCGTTTATCCAAAATCTTCTTTGAATCAGTAAACTAGCAAAGCTCCCAGTCTTTCTTAAATTATAATATACACACTTTAAGGATCTTGCTGAGCATTCTCACAGGGCACTGCTCCTTGAATAGTCATAAGTTTCGAATGGAAATTTGAAACACCTCTTTCTGCGAACAGTGCGGGGACGGGGAGGAAGGAACTGTTGAACACTTTTTGTGCTCCTGTTCTTCGTACTCTTCCCATAGACTGCACTGTTTCAGCTCACAATTCCTATTTGAGGACCAATTGACGACCTTGAGGATACCGCATATCTTGGACTTCATTAAAAGAACAAACAGATTCTGGAACTGAAAGTGTACGCCTAGGAAGGGATGTCACAATGGGCTAATTGATCCTGAGTGACTGGGAAAAAAGAAATATTCAATGATTCACATGGGTGTCTGAGATGAATCATTCGGGAGTTTGGGATGCTTGACCAAATGCTAAGAGGCAGAGTCGTAACAGCTTGTCTCAGCAATTCTTTCGCCAGTAGGTTTGGAAGAGAAACATAATTATCAAGAATTTGATTATTAACAACCGATACTCAACCCTAAGAGGCAGTGCCTTAATTCGAATGAAGTAGCCATTGCATTTTTCAGTAGACGTACCTGTAAAATGCACTCTCTCAAATTGGGTCTGTTATTTTGAAATTAATGTAAATTCCAATTAAACACAGTTGATCCTATTCTCACTATTCTCAAGAAAATATAAACTTTCTCCGATCAGAACTGTTTAATTAAAGGGTGTAACCTTAAACTTTTCAGACAGTGCGAAATATCTGTGTCTTATCTTAAATAGGAAACCCAACATAAAAAAGAGTAACGAAGCTATTCTCTTGTAAGGAAGCCATTGGTAAAAAATGGAAGTAAAGGATCCACATTGTACATGAGCTCTGTACTTCAGTCATGCGATCCTTTCTTATATATGCTCTCTCTATCTGGTGGCCCGCCAATTTTAAGTTTGCGATACAATTTTCTAAGAACTGCCTTGTTGTGTATGAGTGGTTCACGTCAGCATTTTTCTCTTGAGTCCCATAGTCTATAGGTAAAAAAATGACTACTAGCATCGACTATAATATCTCGTCACCAGCTTTTGTGAGGTAGTTTGCTGGCCCAAACTGGTAAAGAACTGGTAAAGTGATGCTGTCATGCTATCTGAGTGACAACAATAGAGAAAGACTCGTCGATTACTGTGTCACAAATCAGCTTTTCATAGAAGCAGAAAGTTTCCATACAGGACTATGCACAAATATACTTAAATATCACCAGATAGAAGATCAAGAATCAAATTGATCATGTACTGGTTAACAATAACTTTCTATCCTCCCTTTTACAAAATGTTAGAACAATAACAGGAGTAGACAGTGATCAGCAACTGGTAATGGTTTAAAAACCATAAACGGGTCTAACTCCGTCTCAACTGACACCTTACGAACCATTTATACTTATTGGTGCAAAGTTACCCCAATGGTAACTAAGGGACACAATCAACATTCTTCAACCAATGAAATGGAAAGTTAAAAATGCCAGTCAGATGTTAAAGAACAAGAAAGTGACTCAAATGGAATATATTCCAGTAAAACCACAGTACGAGGCATAATGAAAGTATAACTCTTATAGTAGCAGAGGCATGGAATACTGATAGAATTTCACACGGAAAGAAAGATTTATATCTTGATTCCGAAGTAAGACGACCTAAGAAAGGGGCGACAGAAACTGTTGAGGCATCTTTCTCCGAATACAGAGGCATGATCATTCTTGAGCGAATATCACAAACATTCTACCTCCATATGAAAAACGAAAATGTTGGATTCAGCCTGAAACAACCACATCAACTTCATTGCCTAGGATATGGAAATGAAAAGGAACTCAGTGACCTAAGATAAATATCTAAAACAAAACTACTTTTCGTATTGATTGTACTGTGACGAAAACAGGTGATCCTGGAAAGGACATCCACCGACGAAGTATGCGGTTGTTCTGTCACAAAATACAAAGTTATTAATGTTCAATGGCCGAGTAAATTGGAACTATTAGACTCCATAGGTGTGTGTGTGTGGACAAATTAATACATTAGACGGGTAATAAAACACTTCTAGCTGAACACCATCAAAAATGTGGAACTCTGTGGTAATTGAGGCAACGTATAGATAGATAAGAACACAGTAAGACAATGGGAAATAATAATGGAGAATAACCTAGGAAAGAACTCGGTACAAAACACAGCATGTTTACGGAAAAGCATAATACAAATATGAAGTCCAGGCACATAAACCTGATGAGATGTAATCGATCTCTTCGATCAAACAGTCATGACGTCGTTAAATCAAAACCGTCCTAAAAATACAATATTATAGATACCAACCATACATTCTTCTAAAAAATTAGTCAACATCGTCATCTGCTGGTTAAAATTTTAATTAAAGAAGGCGGAAATTATTCCATAACTCAATGCTAATAGGGACAACGGTTCCGTCTACATACACTTACAAATTAACACCCAATCGTGATATATGTTTGGCCTCCACCCCGGGAATCGAGCCCGGGACCCCCGAATAACAAAGCAAGCACGCTACTTTCTCTCCCACGAGAGCGACAAAAGACTTTTACAAAAATGTCAATATCGTCATATGCCGGTTGATCCATATATTCTCCTGCCCAATACATTGGTGTCCCTAAGGATTCGGCGCTTATGGCATAGCACGTCAATATCGTTTGACACAACCTTTAAATTTACATCCCGTCTCTTCTGCCAACACAGAATTTAATAAAAACGAAAAAATATTTTGAGCAAATTTATCTAATTCGCTAGAACTGTCGCTACAGATAAAACTCACACAAAATTCTTTTTAAAAAAAATCTGTACATCGGTTGGTTGATGATGATTCAGCGACACAGCTATCAGCCAATGGCCCTACCATGGTCCATTATTCTTGAAATAAATCCTATCCACACATATTCTCGCAGATCAGAGAGAATGTTACGTTGTATTCACATGACACTTCGGGGTCACCAGTAAATCTGTTTCTATAATGTGTTTACCAGGCCAGCTCTAAACTGATGAGTGATTTATTTTGAATAACCGGTTGATCGAAAAGATCAACTCTAGCTCATATCGGGCTATAAGAGACTATATTTTGTCCAGGAAGTTAGATATTTGAAAAGAGTAAGATGGCCTAGTAAGGTACTCTGAATCTCCTCAAGATAAACAAAAAAGACTTTGTCTGGTAACTGATAGTACGCAGCTGTTAGGTATCTACTAACAGAGGTGGAAACCCCAATTTCAATATACTATGTGTTCAAGCTGGAGAGTTCCAAAATGAAGTCGTGTACTTCCCTTTAGGCAAATATTCCCCCTTTTTTTAATTAGTTCCGGCGAAAAATTTGTTTCCGTTCGTCTTAAATTGCCGCCATATAGTTTTGATTTAGTCAAATTAGCTCAATCATTAAACACAATCATTAAAACCCTAATTTTACTACTTTTCCGACCTATAGCAAATACAATATTACAGATCCCAATCATACATTCTTTAAAAAAAATTGATCAAGATCGTGATCTGCTGTTCCGAATATTCTCTCAGATAGACCTCCCGCACAGTACATTGGTACCTTTAACGGCTCTGTTTATGGCATAGCACGTCAATACCTTCGGAGAGAACCTCCAAAAGTGCATATCCCTCATTTTCTACAAACGTGTCCCGTCAAACAACTTCTATCGTCTGAGTTTTATCTAACAGCCTTCAACATTCAACCCTTCAAAATAGAGGATAATAGCTTTACAGAAATTCGTTTTATTGCTGCAACTTGCCTGGACTAAAGTGAGAGAAACCAGGCATTCACAAATTATTACAACACGCATTAACCACAATCGACAGAGATGAAAATAATCTCCAATGAGAAATTTTAAAAATATTTGGTGAACATGTTATGTAATTCGCTAGAACTGTCGCTACAGATTATGCACACAATGCATGACGCCAAACACCCAAACATTCTTTTCAAAAAACAACCTCTACATCGGTTGGTTGATGATGATTCAGCGACACATTTCTCAAACCATGCCACTACCATGGTCCAGAGTTCATGAAATAACTCCCATCCGCGCACATTCTCGCAGATCAGAGAGAAGGTTCGTTGTATTCACATGACACTTCGGGGTCACCAGTAAGTCTGTTTCTGTAATGTATTTAATAGGCCAGTTTTGAACTGATGAGTGACCTATTTTGAATAACCGATTGATCGCAAAGATCAACTCTATCTCATATCGGGCGTAAAGCGACTATATTTGAAACGAGTAAAATGATCTAGTAGGTACCACGTGCTCCTCAAAATCGGAGATAAACAAAAATGACTTTGTCTTGTAATTGATAGCACGTAGTTGTTGGATCCTTCAAGAGGTGGAAACTCCATGGCAATCTAATATGTGAGTTGGAGCTCGAGGGTTCCACAACGAAGTTGTGTACTGCCTTTAACGCGAATCCCCCCTCCCCCCGCTTTTCATGAATTACTTCCGGGGAGTATTTATTTTCGTTCGTCTTAAATTGCCGCCATATAGTTTTGATTTAATCGAATTAGCTCAACCATTAAACACTATAACAACCCTAATTTTTCAATCTGCTGTCCCCGCTAAACCCACAAAACCCCAATTCGAAATTATAAAACATCGCAAGTGATTGATTGTGCGGAGTAGATATTATATCTATATGTACGAGTATATAGGTCGATGATCCCATAATATAAAATTTTCCCGCGTACTTTCGCGCTTTTAGCAATTTGTGGGTGAGGGGGGGGGGGGTTGCGAACAATTTAATTGAGCGGAAATTAATTAGAATTTCCCTATTCGTATATATAGATACGTACGACTATAAAATTTACATAAAACCGCGTTTTGAATTTCATCCACTCGTTTATTTTTTATTATATGATCTCATTCGTCATCTGCCTGCGTACGCGTGTACACCATCGAACCGACCAAAAACCCATAAAAATTATATAATGCCATAAGACATAAACAATTTTAATCAAAAAAAAATTATTTTTTGCCGAAATTAAATCGGATTTCAATCACAAATGTTGCGCGTCGTCGAGCACGCAACGGAGGTAGAGATGCGGTGTCGAGATGTTGTTGTTGAGTCGACGAAAATTTAAGTCCATATACGAATGGCACCGATCTTATAGAGTTATTAAGTTAGATTTTGATTGATAGGCCCAAAATTGCCCAAAATCTCATTTCCCCATTCTGTCATATCTCGAACAATCGTAATTCACTTTATGGATGGTTTAATGTTTCAATTTATGCTTTTTTGGATCGGTTACACAAAATGAACAAACACAAATGGATTTAGTTTCACGTCCCATATAAATAAATCTGTTGTATATGTGTGTGTGTGTGCGGTGAGGAAATCGATTTGATTTTCTAAGAAAAACCAATTGGTCCAATTACCAAAACGATGATTGAGATGTTATGTTCGATCAAATAATTTTCAAGTATATTGGATTTTCTATACCTGGAGGAGGGACAGGTAATCTGTTATATATCCAAATAAGGCGTCTACCATAGCTATATATAGACTGAGCTTTTATACAGCTTTCAATTATGCCAATTTTGCTATTAAGACTGCCATCAAGATTATAAAATGTTCGAATAATATTTTTAATAGGATTCTTCGTATTATTTATCCACTTTCTTTGAAGATTTTGCTCTCGAAATAAATTAAGAATATATATACCTTAAATTGAAGAATACAAACCATTTGTTTACGGTTATTTATTCGTGGAAAGTGATTCTTTTAATCAAACCGTATTATGTGACGCTATACGTTATACTGTGGGATGTTCCGAGAATTTTATCAATTTACCTATACCAACTGACCAACTGTTACCCAAACTATAAAGCAAACTGTACGTGTTGGTGTTTTATGTGTCGAGCGTGTCCCATTAAGGGTGTTCCGATAAAAATTCGGCTGATGCTGGATTGTTGGCATTGAATTTTCTTTTGTCATGTTATAGTTATCCCACTTTCATTTTCCCCACCTTAACACAGGTGTTAATACCACAAAAATGGATAATTACAACCCTCAAGAAAGATGACCTAAGAGAATGCAAAAAATGGCAAGCTATCTCTCTCATCTCTCTCCTCAGCACAACAACAAAGATACTCGCAATGATCATACTGCACTGAAACTCATCTACGATCAATGTGAAATTATGAAACGGACACGATGGATTGAGACTAGGAAGAACCTATTATGAAATAATCCGATATCGAATTTTTTCCGATATCGAAAAATCCGATCCGCCGCAAATTGTTCTATTATGAAATTGTTTGGTCGAATTTGTCAAATGTAAGCAGGAAGCTAGCAATAATTTATTTTCTAGTTCACTTAAACTGAGCGGGGCTGTTATGAAATAATCCAATATCGAATTTTTTCCGATATCGAAAAAGCCGATCCGCCGCGAATTTTCCTATTATGAAATTGTTTGGTCGAATTTGTCAAATGTAAGCAGGACGTCAGCAATACTGTGTTTTGTAGCTCACTTAAATTTGATTTTGTTGCTGTGGTTTAACTGACTAGACTTGTCCGATGAAATATTGCTCCTCATGTACAAAAATTCGATAACACAACATGAGATTCGTCTACTACATAGCAGATGAATTTTGACATTCGATTTTCGGAAAATCCGATTCGTTTTGTCTTTTTAAGTCCATAATTGCAAAATCCGCTTTCGGATTCAATATATCGAATTTTTCATAACAGCCTCCTTGATTACATCAATTCAATCCGTCTCATTCCTGAAGAATCCAGTAAAGTCAATATGTGGCAGACACTTTGTGAAATTCCAAATAAATTGATCGAACTTATACAAGAAATGTATCGGGATGCTGGAAACCGAGTTCAACAAAAGGGCACACATAGTGAAATATCCTATAACAGTCGAGCAATGAGTCAAGAGTGCGTACTCTGATCATAATGGTGTTCCTGATCGTTACGACTCCCAATGGCATAAAAAAGAGATTTTAACAGGTAAATTGAATATTCTGGACGTATGCAGATGAAATTAACTGGCCGCAGCAAAAAATCTGGCTCACGAGGTTGGTCTCAAGATGAACATCAGAAAAAGCAAGACTATGAGACTCGCCTTAAATATAACAACACCGATGCACATCAATAATGTCCCAAATTGAATATGTAAATGAAAACAGGTGGGACAGAGGAAACATAAACAACCGCATAAATAACGCCAGAGCCTTTGACGAATACTGAAATGCTTTTGGCTTAGCACCTAACAGCTAACCAAAATAAAATAGTCAGACATAGAAACCGAAATAAAGTGACGTAAGTGGAAGTGAATTGGTCATACACTGGCCAGTGGCAAGACCATACCCTGAGGAAATCTGCAAGGAAAAAGAAAAGTTGAAAAGCCACCAATGTTACAGAAGAGAACAATAATAGCTGAAGTGAAACAACTTGGTAAATCATGGAAAGACATTAAAGTTGTATCACTCAACAGAGAAAGATGGTCCAGTCTAGTAAACGTCCCATGCTCCTAAAAATGAAAAAAAATGGAATTCGCTGCACTTTGAGAAACACGATGGCTTGAAAGTAGAGACCCATGTTTCCCAAGACTTGCTATACACAGGGTATGGATATGACCTAGAAAACATCGGGATACCACCAACATAAAACCGAAACCTCTCTTAAATACCCGGACACAAGATTTGACGAGTCGATCGGCTGGAACTAGCTGCACTCCTGGAAACACGATGGTCTGAAGTGTCCCAAGACTATATACATTGCTATAAACACAGTGGAAGGATATGACCTCGAAAATATGGGAATTGGGATTATCATTACGTCATAGGTCAAAATAACCAAATGGATGCACTTCACTTGTTCTTTCACTACTGTTGTGAACCAATCTTGGATAATCTGATAGAATCTGTACCTGAACACGATTCATCATATTGGTGATCGAAGACTTTAATGAAAGAACTGGCCGAAATCAAACTGGCCTATGTCCACGCAAAACATGACAAACCCAAATTGCCCCTGTATTGATTTCAAAAGGAAATATTAGCGTTGCCTAAAACGTGAAATTGTTTTGGCCTTCAACATTCATTGGTTGGTAGTGGTCAGTTTTGACTACCTGGTCTAACTTAATTTAATTGACAACAAACGATGATGAGCTACACATCTGAAGTTCGCAGAGTTATTGTTACTGCTTATTTAACCAATTGCCGGTCTGTATTTGCAAGGGATGGACGACCCTGTATTGCTCGTTCGATCGAGATTTAGATTACTAATGTGCAAACAATTTGACATCATCAGACGTTCGTTGCGTCGAATTTGGGTAAAAGAGCTGAACATATTAACTTACAGAGTACTGAGAGTCTTAAGTAAGGATAACCTACTCCCATGCTCTTGTTATACCCGGTGCAAAAAGAGGATGAGTTCGTGTCCAAATTCATAACTAGTAAAAAAGCCCTTTTCCACTTAATGGTTATGTATGAATAAACGAAATTTTCGTTTCTGTCTCAGCATTTCCATCCCCTCAAAATGGCTGAGATATTTTCAGTAACTGGCCCTTATATTTTAGAAGACACCGACAGATGTTAAACGATTTTTCGAATTGGATCTCGAGACAGCTCAGGCTCACATAGCTCAGGCAGTAATATAGATTTTGGAACACCATTTTTCGGGTCGTCTGATCTTACATTTGAGCGATTTAAACTGGTCGGCCAGTTCGCCATATATAAGAAAGCCAGATGTCTTCATTTGGGGCTTTTTGAAATCTTGCGCTTATCCCAACAAACCACAAACCCTGCAAGTCTTGAAATACAACGTTACCCCATCTTGTATATGGCCAAAAACGACACGTTTAATTCATACCAACAACATCCATTATCATGAAAGGCCCAATTTCATCAAACAAATCATTAGGTGAGTTTCGGTCACATTAGTTCCGTTTCAATATTCTTCAATCTGGCAATTTATGAAACAACAAAAACAATAGCACTTTCTTTGATGGAAGAGAAAACACTCTCCTCTCTTCACAGCAACGTGAGATGGCAATATTGTTTATGTTCAGTTTGAATTATTTATCTATTCTTTCATCTTCTGTAAACAGTCATGACCTGATAGGAACTGCATCAAGATTAAATCAGCATTTCCATATTTGAGCTCCACCCACTCTTTGATATTAAGGATGGAACACCTCACTCATGAACCTCATGTCTGAGTTCCTCCATTGTAGTTCCTTCATTGTCACTGTTTACCATCGTCCTTCCTATCACCATGAGCGCTGATGGGGTTAAAAGGTGTTCCATATAATATAATCGATGCGACCTCCAAAGAGGACAGTTTTCCTTTATCTTTCACCATTGGGCATCCGTCGAGCACGGCCTGTTATGGTCCGGTTAACAACACATTTAGGTTACGAATTCGTGTCATCGGTCTCATTCTGATCCCATTATGGAAATATACCTGTCCTTAAAAGTGCCTGGAGATATGGCGGGGTTGGAAGATGTCCAGGTGGTTCAACACATCCACTTTTTCTTAAGCACTCAATTTGTGGTTTTAAGTGCAAGTTATAAAATTTGGCTGTATACACGTATATGTGTGGTTCATATGGAACCATTCGTACTTTTGGTTAGTTGTGTGAAGTTATGCCCTTTATAGTAGTCCGGAGGTTCTAGTTTTTGCTTAGTCATTACTGAGAATCTGGCTTGCGTGGTACAGTCGATCGATGGGATCTATAAAATGATGTTTTTTTTAAACTGCTACAGATCGATTTTGTGTTCTCTATGTTCTATTTGCAAATGCTCTTGTAAAGCAATCTTGCCAAATTATACTGGGGCAGAGATTAACTCTTCTTGTACAGTTGGATGATATATGTAGATGATTCGAAGGGGTTTTAAACTGGGCAGCTATGATTTTTTGAATGGTTTAAGAATTCATCTGGCCCGGGAGGATTTAAAGAAAGAACAACTATACCGATAAATATTCGTGGAAATTTAGGTTGGCTCTGGAAGACTAGGAGTTGTCCTGGTATTTCTATGATATGGGAACTAACACGAGTTCTGTTCACTTTTTGGGGTTAAATAGCGTTTGGTAGTTCTAAAATAGGGAGATGCGTGCTCTATCTACTAACACGAAGGATTCAAATAAAATGTGACTGGAGCGATTTTACAATCTCGAAAGACTATTTGCTACCGTCAGATACATTTTACTTCTCACTATTTCACGTAACTTAATATATTGTTTTGTACCAGGTTTGAACTAACTGATCTGAAACACTAATTTTTTAATTTATTTTAGAGCCTCCTAGACTTAAGAGCCCACAAGTCATTAGAGCCTACTAGATATAAAAGCCTACTATTACACTGGGAAAACGGCAAGTTGGGAAAATTATATTTCCCTCAATACTGCAATATCTGTACAAAGGATGACTATAAAAACAAATTATTAGTTTTTACCACTCTTGATGAATTGAACGAGATGACGTCATGCCAAAAGTTTTTTACAGTTTTCCCACTTTGTAATGTAATTTAAATTATTCATATTTTCCAGACTCTTTTCAATTTATCAAAAACAATTTTTTGCCCTACTGCATTCATCTCGAGCATAGTTGATGTACGAGTATATCGAAGAAAACCATCAAAAGCGTTTTTTGTTCAATTTTCCCAATTTTATGTATTTTCTATACATTTCGCATAACAATGACGTCTTATTGTCTCGATCTGCATACACATATATGTATCTTGAACTTTTTACTTCTTGTTCTAAATACTGAAAGAGTACATTTCTATTTATTTCGTTACAGATTTGTGTGTCGGACTACTAAACGTGCTGACCGATATAATATGGCGTATTACGGTTTCGTGGCGTGCCGGAAATTTTGCCTGTAAATTAATCCGTTTCCTACAGGCGAGTGTCACATACGCATCGACCTATGTCCTCGTGGCATTGAGCATCGATCGGTACGATGCCATAACACATCCGATGAATTTTTCTGGATCATGTACGTATCTTTATACAATTTTCTGAATATCAAACGGTCTTGCGGTTTAATTAAATTAAAATTAAATTTTTCTGCTCTGCTGTTGTGTGTGTGTACGAATATATATACAACAACACAGCGTTGGGAAAACTAATGAAAAATCATGAAAAAGCAAAAAAAAAGTAAAGTTTTCCAGTTCTCTTAGGAGAGAACAAAACTTTTCACCGCATATTAAAATACAATTTAATTGACCAAAATATTGTGTAGTTGTTGGTTTTTAAATAGTTTTCTAAAATTAATTTAATTTAATTTAATTAATTTTTTATATTCGTTACGTATATACAGGGAAACGTGCTAGAAGACTGGTAGCAGCGGCTTGGCTACTGAGCGCAATCTTTTCAACGCCCATGTTATTTTTGTACGAAGAAACGTTAATCGAAGGTACGAGTATGAAACCGCGATGGGCCTTAATTAAATTATTTAATTCTATTTTTTGACAGATCAAACCCAATGTTGGATTGAATTGGGCGAACCGTGGCGATGGCAGATCTACATGTCGCTCGTATCAACAGTATTATTTGTAGTGCCCGCATTAATTATATCAGCGTGCTATGCCATCATTGTGCGAACGATATGGGCAAAGGGTGCTATATATTTGGGACCACCAGGTTCGTTAACGATTTATATATTTTTGTTTGTCGCATACGACTGTGGGATGTTTGTTTAGCACACGCAATTGGAATTTAGATGAATGTTGATGTGGTTTTTGTCCGGACCCCAAAATAACAATTTATTGCTTTCGGTATATAGAGGAATTTAATTGTTTATTGTCTGGGCGTACGTAAGATTTATGTACACATTTTCACACAGTACTAATATTACAGATTAGCAAGATGATAAGATAAATGTTGTGTGAATATGTTATATTTAATGACATCCCTTTACCGCGTATCATTAATATTCGAGTGGTAAAGTTATCTGGTTCTTATGCGGTTTAAAGAATAATAAATCTTCGATATAGTTCGACGAGCATCACAAGTGCTTAAAGGAGGCTGAACCCATTTTTATGAAGCTCAAAATCTCGTTTGCGGTCCAAATGGTGAAATAAATCGAAAATCAACGTCAAAGGTTAGGTTGTCCTTATAACAATCAAGAGACAAATAACAAAGATATCAACGGGGTTATAGCCAACAACCAATAAGTGATGCATATAGTGAGAAAATACAGGCTCATCGACTGGTTGTCACACAAAACAAAACCGAAGTTCTGTAAATCATATTAGTACACTTTTACTACTGGCTTGCTCAGTGATTTGAGTCATCAATTCGTTACATGCTCATCCATTCAGAAGGAAATCGTATACAACACAACCTCATTCATCGGTGATAATCAAGGAATGGGCCAACTCACGAATATACTTTGATAATATCGCAACGATAGATTTATTGGCGAACAAATAGACTGTGGTCCACGGAAAATTGTCTTACTCTGCTTGAAACAGACTGCAGCCATGTAATCGATCACAATCAAATGCGACCTCCTAATACAACAACTACAGTGGCAATTTAATACCATAAAATGAATTTCCGGTACGCAACGACTTAAACTATCACATAGATCAAGACAAGGATTGGGCGATTGAACGGACGTTGAAGATACCCAACAGAGTATACTACAAGTGTACTAACTAGGTCTAAAACTCACATCATTCTCCTCTCGTCCAACTGGAGCAAGGACTGCCAAGTATACTAAAGCATGTGCCTAAATCAACTATTCTTCACTGATCCTTGGAGTTACACAACCTATACCAATCAATGACGATTAGAATCCGCGTAACACAGTCAAATGCCACCATCGCTATCGAATTAGTTCAAGCATGGACTAACAACTTACTTGAAGTAATTCCTGTTACAGTCATCATCAATAACATTCGAATATTGTCAATGACAAAATATCTACTTATCGACCAGTACCGAGAAAGCTTCGAACCCATTTCATCTGATGAAATAAAAAAATCCACCAATTCGAAATCCTCTGTACGCCTCAGTTATCACAAATCCAGATATGAGACTGTTAGGACAAAAAATACGGAACCCAAAATGGAGAAATCAAAGTCGTTGAATTTGTATCATCTGGACTCACATAGCCCTTGAGGTTTTGGCAATAACACAATACATTGAACTATTACATTCGAGATGTTCTTCAGCTACCACTGTCTTCCCAGGTTTGAGTTATGTGACTGTGCCCGATAATTTCGTTAAGAAAAATCCCAGTGCCTCTCAACAATCGATTTTGTGTACCGTTGCAGAATACTTTCGCCAAATATGCTCGATGCATTGGTATGGTTACGCTAAATATTGAGCAGCTGATATGCTATAGCAGAGTTATGTTACCCAATTCCGTCTTGAGGTTTGTGATTGCGTGGTAGCATTGTTCGTGCCCAGTTTATCGTTTTGGCCTTCTTGAGTATTATTATTAAAGTTGGTTGGAACCCTTTAAGGTTCCGCACTCAATGCCACAAAGGGCCCATAATGCAAACCAAGGATTACATCAAAGCGCGCAGACGCGTTCTGCAACCTTAGCAAATTGAAGCAGTTTGAACCAGGGCAGAAAAGACAGTAGATTTACAGGAATAAACCTGCAGCTAAACACACAAGATCTCATACGGTCGAAAGCTGGACAACTGCTGATGAAGTGTAAACTATCGTCAACATCTTCCAGACATTCGTCGCATACGGCATCATTGGCCAGTCCCATGCGATGAAGGTGGTTTTTGAAACGGCCATGGCCATTAAGTATAGAGACTAAAATTCTCAAGTTGTCCTTTTTCAAGTAGCGGTAGCTGACCACGTCCGCTTTAGATTCGATAGGGTAACTGTTTTAATTGTTTTTTCACTATATAAGTAGGTAAAGGCGCAGCTGGTTCAGGACTTACGAAATATAGGTGAGAACCAGTTTTAGCCAAACTGTCCGCAATTTCGTTGCTCTCAATGTCACAATGGGCAGGAACCCACATGACCGTTACCTTGTTGTTACGACCAAGGATATTTAGAAATATCTTACAATCCAGTACCAGTTTAGAGCTGGTTAGAGGGTTGCTCAAGGAGTTAATATAATCTCTTTGTCGTCGGCCACGAGATTAAAAGCTGACATCACGCAGTGAGTAATCGCAATTAATTCCGCTTGATGAATAGTACAGTAGATCCCCAGACTTCCAGAGATTCTCAGATCATGCGAAGGACAGTAGTAACCAAAGCCGGATATCTGTTTGAGAAAATCTGGTGAGAACCACATATCCCTGGATGGATGAAACACCTCAAATGATCTATGGAAATTAAAGACAGGCAGAAGCCTATCAGTTACCATGCCAAGTTCTGGCATAGCCAGTTTAAATTCATTAAGAATAGATCTATGGCCTGAAATATTGCCGAGAGCATTCCACGCCCCAACACTCCTCAAGCGAAAGGCCGCCGAACAAGCTGTACCTAAAATGAAGGATTGTAACTGGGGTAGGGCGAGAATTAGCTCCACATCTAGGAGCGAAGTTGAAGCCATGGCTCCAGTTACAGCTCGACAAGCGAAGTTAACAATTGAGTTTAACAATAGAAGATTTAACTTTAACCACTGGCCACCAAACAACAGATGCATAAGTTAGCATTGGGAGAACCAGTGATTTGCAGATAAAATATAACATTTTGGGGGATAATCCCCAAGAATTAGCAAAAGCTCTGCGGCATTGCCAAAAAATAGCAGTGGATTTTTGTAGTTTAAAGTCCAGATGATACTTCCAAGAAAGTTTGTTATCCAGAAAAACTCCAAGATGTTTGACGTAGGCTGAGCTATTAACCTTACAACCAAAAAGTGATGGTACAGAAAAAGTTGCAGTGTTCCTACGCCTTGTAAATATAACCAAGTCGGTCTTAGATGGGTTCACATGTAAACCCTTACCCAGACACCACCGTTCTATAATGAGAAGAGCGTGCTGAGTTAAATCTGATAAGACATTCAGATGCTTGCCTGAAACTGTCAGAACCAGATCGTCAGCATAACTTTGGGCGACAAAACCGGAATCACGAAAATTCACAAGAAGTTCGTCAATGACCAGAAGCCACAGTAGGGGTGAAAGCACACCTCCCTGCGGGCATCTTCTGGAAGCCTTGACTGAAATGAATGTATCCTCAACCTCGTATATTGCAATGCGAGATTCAAGCATACATTTAATCCACCTGATAATGTAGGGTTCGGTACCAAATTTAGTACATGCATTCGTAATCGAGGCGAATGAAGTATTATCAAACGCTCCTGCAATATCCAGAAAAGTGCCTACAAGAAACTCGTTGCTGTGCATAGATCTCTCAATCCTAGTTACGAGTTCATGTAAGGCAGTCTCACAGGATTTGCCAACTCTGTAAGCATGTTGCCTGTTACTGAGCGGAGCGGTAACTAAATGTTGGTCTCTAATAAATCTATCAACAATCCTTTCTAAAGATTTCAGAAAGGTTGATGACAGACAAATAGGCCGAAACGAGTTGGGGTCGGTGTAGTCCGCATTGCCAATTTTAGCAATAAAAATTACTTTACTTCTGCTCCAAGATTGTGGAACAGAACTAAAAGCGATACATGCCTGGAACAGATGTAGTAAATGTTCCTTAATGAGAGGAAATCCATGCCGTAATACAGCAGGAAATACACCGTCAGGACCGGCAGATTTGAAGGGTTCGAAAGAAAACACGCTTCAACGTAGGACCTCATAATTAATTAATCTACAAGTCCCAATTGGGACTTACATCCAAATTGTTAATTACTACACCAAAATTGTCGGTAGTAATGGTTTTACATCCCGGGAAATGGGTAGTGAGAAGTAAATCACCTACTTCCTTTTTCGAGGAAGTAAGCTTGCCATTAGGTCTCAGTGACTTGTTAAGTCTAACTACAGCAGGTAAGCTATTAATCTCCTCACAGAAGATTACCCAGGCAGATCTTTGCGATGCTCTTAGTTCGTTTTTGTACACTTTCTGTGCAGCTAGGAAGCTGTCCCAATCAGACTGAAGATTAGATCTTCTTGCCTTATTCTTCAGCTTTCTTGTAGTCTTCCTAAAGTGGAGCACCAGAAAGGTTTATTCTGAGTTTTTGGGTTCGAGACAAGTGGACACGAAGTCTCAAACGCTGTTGTAATAGCTTTAGACAGACCAGAAGCCTGCAATTCTAAGTCCACAGACAAACAAATCTTCAAAGGTGGTTCGAGTTAGGCAACAAGCTCTCGAGAGAATGTTTCCCAGTTGGTAAGCTTTCGATTACGGTAAGGTTAAAGCGCAATTCTTTTAAGATTAATATTAAAAGAAATACACCTGTGATCGGAGGTGAGAATATCATTCGTCACTCTCCAGTTTAAAATAAATTTAGTGAAAGACATGGAGCACAAACTAATGTCAATTACCTCCCTGCGGGCATAGTTAACAAAAGTTGGTTCACATCCAACATTGTGCATATCCAACTCAGATGAACTTAAGTAGTTTAACAGAGCAGAACCTCTGTTATTAATGTTGGTACTTCCCCAAAGACAGTCAATTGTTGTTGCTTCTTGAGTAAATCGAATACGAAGTCTATGTTGCGAACAACTTTGTTAATAAAGCGCTGAAACCTTATGCGGCATTGCGTAGTCAAAATGGAATGCGAATCAATTCAAAGAGTTTTTATATATCTGAGTCAATCCGTTAAACGTAAGTATTCACCAAGATGTCCACAAGTTATCCAATTTAAATCTTTTATCTTGACTATATGGAAATCGACAGTTAAAGATGACGAAATGTGCTGAAACTATGATGGTACGGTCCATGTATTGTTCATTCTACCTAAGAGTCATGGTTGCGTTCATATTTCATCACTGATCGCATCAAATGCTAAAAATCGAACGTTGATCGATCGTTCTTTTTACATTGATGACACCTATGGCCTTAATTAGGACGCATACAGGTGAATACCTTCTGACATAATATCCCGAGTTCCCAGTACGAAACTTACACCTTCTTCCTTCTCTAGAGAGACAATTCTTTCAAGGGGTGTACGTGATCAAGAGGTACACTTGTGTTTATAATTCATCAAACTGATCTGCAAGAGAGACGAAGAAAATTCTCTCTATCTCTCTCTCTCTCTCTCGAAAGGAAATAGTTTCACCATTGCTCCATTGGGTCGTATATCTGTATATTTGAAGGTCAGTTCTCTTAGAAATACTTTACAATTTGATGAGACAGTGTTTGATGAGAGATGAAAGGCATTTGGCTTGCTGCATTGGTAGCCCCACCGTTCTATTGCTCGTTTGGTTATAGCTTGTAGTACACTCCACAAAAAAAGATGCGACTCAAACGCACGAACTTGTAAATATCAGAAATCCATGTTGAAATATTCAGCACTGAAATAGCCTCTAGCCACCGGGAATAACAATCCATCAAAATCATGCAGTATTGACGACCTTTCGAAATGGGACGATGACGATGTGCGTTTCCAGTAGTTCGTGCAATACATGACAAATTTTTTGCAATAACATATCTAACATCTGTCTAATGTCCGTATAGTGAACTGTCCGACTGTACCAATGCAGTACCACTACACCAACCGCCGCAACAAAATCCTATATCATAATAGGTTTAGACATGTATGGATGAGGCTCGACTTACTTGGTAGTGCTGGACTGTCTGCAATCTTGAATAACCAGCAGTCGTTCCTTAGCGGGTAGGATCCAAATCCAGATATGGGACTGCTAGAGAAAAAAATACGTAGCCAACAAATGGAGGGATCAAAATAGTTGGATTTGTATCATATCCATCATTACGTCATGTCTAACCTATAATATTCTGAACTCACATAGCCCTTGAGGTTTTGGCAATAACACAATACACTCGAGATGTACTTCAGCTACCACTGTCTTCCACCAGGTTTTATAGTTATGTCACTGTGCCCGATAATTTCGTTCAGAAAAATCCCAGAGGTTCTCAATAATCGATCTTGTCAGCTGTGATCAATGCATCAGTATCCAGTCACGCTGAGTCTTGCATTGTTAAGCGGAGAGAGTTATGTTACCCAATTCTCTCTTGAGATTTGCGATTGCGTGTTATCCATTGTTCGTGCCCAGTAATATTCCTAGACGTGTTGGCCTTCTTGTGAAGCACTAGGACCTTTGTTACGTAATGAAATAAATATATCTGGGACTGAAAAACGTCCAATTGTGACGCCGTTAAACATAAGTGTCCACCAAGATGTCCCCAAGGTCTCCAATCTAAATCTTTTTTCTTGTCTAGATCGAAAGGATAGTTAAAGGCGAGGTGTGCTGAAACTCTGTTCAGCCAGCTTTATCACACAACTTGTAGTATAGACTGGACGAATGGTTCAGTCCATGTGTTCCTCAAACCACCTACGGGTCGTAGATATATTTGTATTTTATCACTGATCGCACCAAGTTTTGCTCACACCTCTGTTATGTACTGAGTATGTCCATTCTGACCATTTGGATTTAGACTGGTGTGGGGCGAATCAACTTGCTGTTTGTTTGTGATACTCACAAAGAGTTCAAATTTACTTAGAAATTCAGCCCCAACGATCGAATATTGATCGATCGTTCTTTTTACATTGGTGACACCTATGGCCTTGATTAGGGCACATACATGTGAATATTTTTTGACCCAATTTTCCAAATTTCCAGTACCAAACTTGCTCCTTCCTCCTTCTCTATAGAGAGAAAATTGACTTTCAGGGGATGCACGCGATCAGGAGGCAATCTTGTGTGTACAATTCATCATACTGGTCTGAAGACAAGCGAAGCAAACTCACTTCCACTCCACTTGGTTGATCATTTCTTTATTTCAAGGTCAGTTCCTTTAGAAATACGTTAACGATTTGGTGCGACAGTGTTCGATGAAAGGTGAAAGGCATTTGAATTGCTGCATTGGAAGCTCTCCCGTTCTGATATATACCCTTTTGATTATAGCTTCTAGTCTGCTTCTGCTCTATAAAAAGATGAGAGTCATAACGTATACTCTGATCTGTAATAATAGGCACTTGTAGATTAAGCCACGAAATTCATGTTGAATGTAACCGGGAATAACAATCCACCAACATCATACAGTATCGACGACCCTTCAAAATGGGCGATGGGCCGATGATGTCTAAATCACGATTCTAATGGTGCTCTGGTACGACGTGTGGCGTATGAAGTTCAACATCATCAGTCTGTGAGTTGTAACCTACGATTTCCGGTAGAGACCGCGTCCGAATCAACATTATCGACGTCAGTTATGTTTCTAAGGTCCATAGATCTCGAATTGTCTCAGTGATGTTTTGTAAAGGTTAAATGAAAACGTCAAAGGATTATGACCGAGGATTTTCAGTCCGTACCACTGGAGTACCAAAACACCGCAAGAGAATCCTATACCGTTATAGCTGAGTATTGACATGGATGGATCAGCTAAAAGGAAAGACTCCAGTGCTAGACTTCTAACAAACTTGAAGGACCTACACTCGTTCCTTAGTGTGTAGGATACTATGACTAGTCGCTGTGTGACCAGAGCATTTAGATTGATGTGCCTTACGCAAACTAAAAGTCATTTTGCCCGATTCTATTCGGATTGGAATTGAATATCGATCTTAAACCAAATGAAAAGGATCATGGATTGTTTCCAGATCTACCGCGAGCAACAAAATTCTGAAACTCATTATTATCCATTCACTTATTAGGATCTAAACGACGCGCTCCTAATTTATGTGTGACAAGACGAACTGGATTTAGTGGACTTCAGGTCAGCTTTGGCATAGACTTGAGATAAAGGTGATGTTTAAAGGACGGGTTAGAGATGTCTCAAAATAGAATCAGAAATTTAGAGAACTTCAAATCGCATTCAACCCACTCTGATCAACTCGTCTTACACGTATACATACAGGTCAAACCGCCATGTGGACCAAAACCTGGAAGATTGAAATGTTGTTTGAATTGGGCACACATTTCACCGCAAATACGATATCGGAATTTTATTTTATCGAAAATTTATGTGATCTGAATAAACTAACCCATTCAATTGTGTATACATATATAATAAAGCCCACCCACCTTTTCCCATCTTGTATATATAATCGGAGATAAGACAAATTTCTTGTTTGTTGAAGACAAACGATTTTATTTGTTATTCGATACGTCTTCATTCCAGCCGTAGCCACCGTATCAAATAATATCGTTATTAACACAAATTAAGTTGGGCCACCGAGGGGTATTGGAACACGAAGCACCATATGTGGGATGGGATGCTGCGTGTGCGATGGCGTATATTCAAATAAAAACTCAATTATCATAATTTATGGATCGACGAGATTTATTCGAATAAAATTTTATGCTCCTCGTATATTTTATTGACCATGTTGGGTTAGTAAATAACTCGTTGTCTGTATGCCTCCAATCTCATTTGATGCGTGAATGATGAACTGCCACACCACACCCCGCGTGTACATTTATAGAATATTTTTGAACAGCAAACGAATATTTATATCCATCGGGGCCAGGTATCCACTGTGCTTGGCCATTTTTTGGATACAATCCATTACCGTTTGGCTGACGGTTCGACTAGCCGATTTGCGACTGGCACACGATTTCCTCGCAAACACATAATCCAGCGCTTGATTCGAATCTTGCGGTCGTCGGCCGCAGCATGAACATTGGAATTGAATGTCTGGTCTCATAATTCGCTACTTTAACAATTTATACACACACAAAAAAAAAATACAAAAAATTTTGACACGTTTCTCGTTCGTAAGCGTTTTGAAATAAATGATTCCAATTGAATTGCGCTACTCAGTTCAAATGACGACACACACACACTATAAAATCATATTTCATTTCTAGAACATCGTTCGCGCGGTATATGCACCACAACGGGAAATGGATATGCGGCCGGTATGATCGATCGTGATCGACGTGCAAGTTCGCGCGGCATTATACCACGGGCCAAAGTGAAAACCGTCAAAATGACAATTGTCATCGTGATCGTGTTCGTGCTATGCTGGTCACCGTACATTGTGTTCGATTTGCTGCAGGTATTCCAACAAATTCCCAAAACACAAACAAATCTGGCGATCGCGACTATGATACAGAGTTTGGCACCGCTCAATTCGGCCGCCAATCCATTGATCTATTGTTTGTTTTCGACACAGGTGTGTCGCGCCCTCAAGTGAGTAGTACGATCTACACAATATATATATATTTATATGTACAATATAATTTCATAACGATTATTATTTTGCCAGACGTATACCACCGTTCCGTTGGTTTATCACACTGTGGTGCTGCTATGGGTGCGATAAATCGCAGCACGATCATCGATCGAGTCAAACAACGATCCGGTGCAATGCAAATGGCCAACGGATGAACAATAGCAATGATTCGATGCGGACATTGACAACATCGTTGACGGTTTCGAGACGATCGGCGACCTATATGCGACCGCCTCGTGTCGTTATCGTTGAACGGCCGAAAACTATTCTAGCAATGTCAGAAGTATAAAACCTTTTTTTTTTTTTTAGATCTACAATAAATTAATTTCTAGTTTTTATATATTTATATAATATTGTACGATACTATCATGATACAATATAATTAATATTTAGTTTAAATTAAATTATTAAATGTTTGTATATTTAATTTTAAGCAGTACAACAATAAACATTAAAAAAAAATTATTATAAAAATTAATAAATAATAAAAACGTTTGGCGTTTTATTAACTGGCAACATCGCAATTCTGTTTAACGAATATTTCCGAAAACCATCGAACGAAATAGGTCATAAAGAAGCGGAAACCATGATGGTATACGGCAAGGAACAATTCTGCTCCAATTAGGGATCTAAAGGTTTGGTTTGAGCTGCAGCTCGTTTAAGGTGAGTTCTATCACCATTTGTTACTAAAAGTGAAATAAAGTTCACAATTAGTTCGAGTTAATCGTTACTCGTTCTTTAACGGTAATATAATATTTCAGGATTCCAATAAAAAATATAACAGTGTAAAAATTATTAACAGTGTTGCCTCATTGAACTGAGTTATGACAGATCAAACGTAACTGTACGCCATCTATTCTGTTTTAACTAAGAGATTACCGTCAACGAACGCTTGTGACTTTGTGCTTGTGATGATTTAGATTATATTAGAGATTTTCAAGAGAGTCCTCTTCTCTAAGAGAGTAATTTGGAGAATGCTTGCCAAAAGTCTTGTGTCAGCATATCGTCTGCGATCTAAGAATAATCCTTTTTGAGTGTTCCAACTATTCTTGAGGGTTGTCGTGTTACCGTTTATAGAATGAGGTCTTTACTCCCTACGACCTGGGTAAACTATGTGTCACAGACTGTCATTGAATACCCTCAATTACAGATTCCAGAATTATTTTTTAAAAGTTTTAAGAGGAACTATATCATCACTGCTGAGTGTATCAAGCACCTGTGTGTTACCTTAGATAGTAAACTCTCTTGGTTAACCCATGTTGACAATAATGTTATTCAAAACTTGAAGCTTTCATTACCTCTGATTCCTATTAAGCATATCTTAACAGTCTACAGGTAATGGATGTACAAAGCCATTATAACCGCTCTGTCCTTGAAGCCATTATAACTGCTCTCAATATTTACTCTGCAGACCATTTCGCTTTAGCCTTGTTCTTGTCTTTTAAATACGTGTAATGGCTATATATGTTTCGGTTGGCAGACCCATAATCTCCTTTGCTTCATCTGGTGGCCCAAAACTATAACTTACAACCTCTGCACCACCTGCAAAGGCTTGTTTGGCTTGATATGGTTAAACTATGCATTTCACATCCTCTTCAGCACTCGAGGGGGCAAAGGTTCCTTGCCGCTTGAACTTTGGATCAGAAGATGTGCAGCACTTAAGGGAAGTGGGTGGTCATGTATGCCCACTTTCCCTCACTCTTTGACATTTTGGTGACCGTTTGGACCTCTTTGTCCCCGTCACTCGGAGTAGTCCATTGTGAGATCTACTCCCAGACGTATACTCTCAGTCCTTCTTTTTGTTCTTTGAAAATCCAGTATCATCAAGGTCATGAGTTGTTCCTCAAATAGGATTCGTGACTTAAAGCAGTGCAGTCTATGGGGCGAGTATGAACTCTTCTCATAGATTGCTCTGCTCTTCCGAACTGTTCGCAGTTTGAAATTTTTTAGTCGAGACATGTGATTATTCAGGAAACAATGTCGCATGTGAATACCCAGCAAGATTCTCAAAATGCGTCTAGCATAAGCTAAAAATAACAAGGATGCTGCTTTATTATTACATGATGTTGGTTAGGGAACAAGAGGTGAGGTTTTTCCCATCTCTTCTGATGCAGACCACCAAAATAACAACCGATATCTCTCTGAAGAGACAAAACGGAAAACTATACCTAAAGGGGTCATTTTATCAGCCACCACGTTTTCTTTGATATCCATGTGACTGGGATTAGTGAAGTCTAACTTCATTCACTGCCTTATCTATTCAAGTCAACTACAATATTTGACTCAATAATAAAGGTGTAATTACGATGATCTATATGCAATTCTCTGCTATCAGGTTTGGGGTGGAGCATATCGTATTGCTCTCCAGGTGCTGGATAGAGTTCAGCGACGTGCCATTCAAATAATACGAAACTCCAGACTTACGGAGGATCTAGACAGTCTATAGCACCGCAGAGATTTTCCGGAACTGTGCGTGTTATAAGAGAAAATACCACCATTTGTTACAGGACAGGTAACACGAGGAACGGTAATGCGCATAGGTTTACGGTGAAGCTGCCGAAACTTCGAACTGAAGGTGTAAATCGCGACTTTATTTCTCGAACATCCAGGAAGTGGAATTCGTTATCCGGTTTTCAGTTTTCGTTTGATTATAAAATTCACAAGTTTAAGGCAGCTATCCACCTTTACTTGAAGGACGGCGCGTTGGGTGCAGGAGCTTTGACAGTTACAAGGAGCTAGGACAGTTTACAAGTCCGCCCTGTTCCCAATTAAAGCTTAATTATCAAAGAAAGGCATCCCATCCCTACTCTCTGGCAAAGATATCGGACATTCGACAACTTCTTTACGGACTATTGCTGCAATACAATGCAAATTGCGGAAGCAGTAGTAGAAACTATAGTGAACACTTTCTGTGAGATTGTTCCTTAAATATTCTCTCTTCATCGACTTCATTGTATTGCGCTTCCTTTTTCGGGAGTGAAGATTGCGGGACTGAAAAGCATTCGTTTTGAAAAGATTATCACAATAGGCTAATCGAGTATTAGCAACGAGAAGACGACAAACACCTACCAAAAAAACCAAAGTTAGGGCAACCAAAGTAACATATGTACAGTGGCATTGGAGCAGATTTGGTCGCCAACCCTCTCACAAACAGGCCCGAACCACCTCTTGACATTGAATGTGTTGAATGTCTTTTAAGAATTTTGTTTATTATACCGAGCCAAGAACGTAAAGTTTAATGCACTCAAGCCTATTTGGCTCATATTTATACCCACACTTTACCGTAGCCACTTTACGTATAGTAATCGAGTGACGTCATTGAATGAATAAGAACGTAAAATCATTTCGGTTCGAACCCAACCCGGATGAGACAAAATCATTGTGATGCTGTACCTTGTTGGAAAAATAACTTGCCAATCTTATCTCAAGACATCTCAAACTACTTGGGATTAAAGTTGTCAAAATCATCACACCTTTGTAGATAATTCTTATCACCTGCGATAAGAGCTACAGCAGAGTCTGCCTCGCCTTCGGTATTATAGCGATA